>CM040243.1:207722748-207944499 GCA_022545495.1 Chrysanthemum lavandulifolium | reverse complement strand
GGTGAGGAACTCGGTCTAATGAATCCTTTCTCGATAGCTCTTCTAGTTGTTTGGATAATTCTTGCATTTCGAGGCTAAACGATGCGGTGCTCGTCTACAGGAGTAGCTCCGGAATAAGATCGATTTGAAATTCGACTTGTCGAGCGGTGGGAGTCCAGCAAATCTTCCGGAAACACCTCGGAAATTCCTTGATTACGTGTACATCCTCTAGTCGCTTCTCTTCCGACTTCTTTTCCGTTACTTGAGTTAAGAAGGCATAACATCCTTTTTCCATGTACTTTATTGACTTCGCACAGATATGATACTTAAGTACTTTCTACTTTGATCTCCTTGGATGACTAAGGTTTCACCGTTGATCGGGATATGAACGGTTTTCTCGTCACAAACAATCCTAGCACGGTGTTTGGACAACCAATCCATGCCAATTACGACATCGAAACTTCCAAGTTTGATTGGCAAAAGATCTATGAGGAACGAGTGATCTTGTAATAGAATAGGACAATTACGGATTACGGTGTTGGTTCCTATTATTTTCCCATCGGCAAGTTCTATCTCATAATTTGTATCTAAGGCGATTGGGGATATTTCAAGTAATGGTGCAAAAGTAGTAGATACAAAACTCTTATCCGCCCGTAATCAAACAAGATTTTTGCGAATGATTGTTAAGAGAATACGTACCGTCCACAATGTCGTGGTTCAACGGTGCATCTCCATCTCCTAGCATGTACACTCTTGCACGCGCATTGTTTGTTTGAACGACATTTAACTTTGGGCATTGACTCTTGAAATGACACAGTTCTCCACATCCATAGCGCTCATGTTTGTCACGTTGTTGTCTCTTCCGTGGTTTCGGCAATGCTTACCTTGATGACCTACCTTGTTGCACTTATCGCACTTCACAAGACAAGGTCCGAATGGTGCATCAAACACCGTTACACTAGGGATGTGGTCCTACATACCCTTTTCCAAAGAAGGGTGCGATAAGCCCTTGCGGCTTCTTGCCTTCGGTTTTGCCGATTGTGATGTTGGTTTCGCTGCGGTGATATTGGTTGTTGTTGTTCCGATTGTTGTTGTTGGGTGATGGTGGTTGGAATTTGAGGTTTTCCGATCATCAAACTTTCTTTTGTTATCACTTGAGCCTTGTGCATTTGCAAGCTTTAGTATTGGTTCCATAAGGCGGTGGGATACAATGACAACTTCTTCAATAGCTTTTGGCTTTGAGCGATGACATCTCCTTCGATGCTTGAGGTAAACCTCCGATCAAAGCTTCCAAAAGCTTTTCATTGGTGGGAAACAGATGAGGACATAGAGCTCTCGGCTCATGGAATCTCTTGAAGTATGTCTTGAGATCATTACCTTTAGCGACCAAGTGGTAATACTCATCTTCGAGTTTCTTGATCTCGCCTCGGACAATCTTGTTTCATTAACAGCTTGTTTCAGATCGACCATGAAATCTTACAAGCTTCTTCCATTCCAATTGGTCGAGCATGTCCTTTCCACCAAGATAACGCATCTTCTAACAAAGTTCCATCATGAACTTGACTTTGCAATCATCTGTGCGATCACTTAGCGTAAATACGCCTCTCGCCTTCTCTCAAACCAATGAAGTAAACCAATAGCACCTTCATGCCGCTTGAAGAATGTCGGCTTGCGCTCATGAACTCTTTGTAACTACACTTGCGAGTTACGGTGGACTCACTTTGATTTGTTGGAGTGTTAGTTGCATTTGAGTTTGCCATTTCAATAAGACGTGCGACCGTGGCACGATTCTCTTCAAGAATGCGAGCGACTTGACCTCGCGTCTCGCTTGAGCGACACGCCGACTTCACCTCTCGAGCAATTCGGGCGTTCTCGACTTCTCTTGCAATTTCGGCTTCTCTTGCGATCTCGACTTGTCTTGCGATCTCGACCTCTTTGCAATCTCCGCTGCCTTGCAATTTCAACTTCACGTGCCTCTTGGGCAATTGTTCGACTTCAACGCTTCGACCGGCTCTAGCAAGATCGGTGACATGTTGTGCTATAGTCACGCTAACACTTTCAAATGACCATTTTACTAATAGTCATGCGAGTGATGGTGGATGAGGTAGCTTTCTTCTTGACCATTTTCTAAAATTTCCAAGAATAAATACCAAGATTAAGAAATTATCGATCGATGATAAACCGATTTCATATTATAAATATCATAATAGTCCAGTTACCACTTTAAATTAATGATATGATATGAATATGATTTTCACAACAAATCATAATATATGTATAAGGACATAAGGATCGGTTCGGCATACATTACCGAGGAATAATATCATAACATCGAATATAAGAAATACAACCATAGGATACATGGAATACATCATTACATAGTATTGTTCACAACCATAGGTTACATCATCATAATTCTTGTTCCAAGGTTACAAACCAAAAGATACAAGCCTTAATGCCTCATATGGCGGCTTTATGATACATACTAAGATAAAGATGACTAGGATTTACGATCTCCCGGCGCGTCATCCCGACGACGACGAATCTCCTCAACCATGGTTGTCAAGTCTCGGATCTGCTTTGCTCACGGGCTCGATCTCTCGCCTCGAGGTCATCAATCCTCTCCTCCGAATAGCGGTGTGAGCATGAGCGGATGCAAGTTCGTGATGCGGACTCTCTCTCGACCTAAGGCGCCTCTCTCAAAGTACTAGCATCTCGGATAGTAGTCTCCAATCTCGAGTCAATCGGTTAACGGCCTCTCTCGCCTCCACAACTGGGTACTCATCATATCAAACACAATCTCAATGGAGTAGCGACCTATCACGAGGTTTTCGACTTCTTCCTCCAAGCTCTCTATCCTAACCAAAGGAATCTCATCATAATGTGCCATGAGCTCACTCAACCGGGTCTTCGTGCTGATAAGTCTCGTAGCCAACAGAGGAATAGTGTGGTGTACCGGGTTCACCGTGTGACAGCGTAATCGAGGCGATGCGAGGTTGAGCTTTCCAAGCTCGAACGAACTAGGTGCTCCTCCTATTCTCTCCAACGTCAAGTAAAGGTATCAAGAATGACCATCGCCTAGCACCGGATTTCTTCCTTGGTCCGGTCTCATTATCCACTGAGTAGGCATGTCGGGATCGATGGTGATGGTGAATAGCACTTGATGCAAAGCGGTAAAGTGGCTCACTAAAAGTGTCCAAAGGAGGTGATGTTGTAGGTGGTGATGAAACAGAAGCAGTGGTGGTCCGATGGTAGAACACGATGAAGTCGCGGTGGTGGTGAAGTAGCGATGGGTGGAACAATGAGTGAAACGGTGATGACCGAGCGGGTGGTGGTGAGATGGTGACCGGTGATGGTGGCGAAATGTGGCATCACATGAGTCATAGTGATGGATCGCACACGCTTCCTAGCGGTGCGTTTGAAGGTCTTACCATTAGGATGTAGTCTATAAGGTACTCCAAACGGCTCGGGTTCATTTGGCTTAAGAACACGGATCCCACGTCGACGACGACGGATAGCTCGGGAAGATGATCCAAGAATCGATGAAGCGTAGTCGGTGCTCTCGATGACTTGGATGATCCATCATCCACAAAGAACATCTGAAGCGGTAGCCATTCTTTGCGACTCATAATCTTGATCTAGGGTCATGGAAGCAAAAGCATTGTACTCTTGAGGATGAGCGGTCATACATTTGGGCGATGGGAGTTCGGGCAACTTCACCTTCCTCAAAAGGTTCGGTTTAAATCCGATCTGATGGAGGTATGACAGATCCGGGATGAGTGGCATAGTGGCGACAACGTAGAGGACATGGTATCTTCCATCTCGGTGTCGAGACGTAACAACTGGGTGGGATGCAAACATGGTATCAGAATAACCCATAAATTAATGTAAGTAAATGCCAAATAATATAATTATTTTAGTTAGCTACACATATTTGCCAAGCAAATCTCCATGCCTAACTAAAATGAATGCAATTTACTTATGATCTAGTGATGCATCAATCCTAATGCATAGAGCGGTCACGGAAGGGCGTAAGGCGGTGGTGTAAAATAGTCCCGTTTCAAAAGTGCGGTTATAGTCCAAATGATTTTGAAAAACTCTTTGGTTCTCTATAACCTTGGCTCGATGTTAATCAGAATAACACCGAAAATCTTAATGACAATGAAGACTAATTCGGTGTTACTTGAATGGAGATCATAGTCAATAATTATAAAAACGACTGAAGAGACGTTTTATTAAAATAGTTATCATTCATCGAAAACTCATAGTTTGTTACAAAATATTGTAAATAGATCAAGTGTTTTCCCAAAAGAAAGATCATGAGTTTGAAAGAAATGATAACTTTTATGTTTTACACCACCGATAAGCCTTGCCATGCCCTGCTCCGCACCTTGGTCATAATCTTCACCGACACCGAGATAACATGCTTAAAAGGTCAACAAAAATTGTTGAGTGAAGTCCATAGGTTTAAAATAAGTTGAACACAAGTATAAGATCATGATCATTGTAAACTAACAATATCATAAGAAAATATCACAGATTATTATGCGCTAAGCTCATGAAACCAAGACTCAACCGCATACACGAATTACCAAAGGTACGAAAGTATGCCCCAAAGGAGGTAATAGCCAATTACCTAAAGAAATTGATATGGTGCGCCCGGTTATTTCTCTATAACCAAAACGGGTTCGTTAATCCCCATAGTACTATTCACGATATCTCACGCTCACTCGCGGTGACTAATGGTTCATGATCGTGGGACTTGTGGCTAACAACTTAGGCGGTACCAATAATCAAGAGGATCAAGCATTTATGAAAACCTTGTGTTCTAGTTTAGAGCATGTATCTCCTCATGGGGTTTGTAAAAATAAAGTAAAAGCGAGGCTATGAACTCACCTCGATAATAATGCACACGCACAAAAAGATCAAGCAAAATGTAGCGGAGGTTCCAACTCGAAACCTAAAATGATGAGATGGCGAGTCTCAAGAATGAGCATTTTGGTTCGCGACCAAAATAATAGAGCATTGAATATTCTTATTCAATAGATCATTGGATTGTCCAATCCAATAGTGTGCGATCGTGATTAACGCTTTTAAGTTAATTTACATGCTACATCGTCTTAACTAGTGATCGCCACTTACGCATAAGTGAAATGTTCCCCGTTGTAATCTTAGTAAATTCGTTGATCATTTTAACGCTTTTAGATTCCCGAGTATTTTATCGAAATAAGTATATTTTTACATATACTTCGTTATTTTCTAATATATATTTACATATACATTTATACATTAAATAAGTTTATCGTTATTCGAAAATATTACGCTCATGTGATCAAAATATTTATTTTTACGAGGCTATAATGAAATCATAAGTTTTGCTAAACTTTTTCCGAATTTACACTTTTTATCCTCGAGTTACAAAAGTACGAGTTTAGTCCTTGGACTTTTAGAAATGACACTTTCCACCCGAATTATATTTCATGCCAAAACTTTCGAAATGACAACTTTAACCCTTGGTAAAACTGAATTTACAAAACAGCCCTCCAAGTTTATTTTATATACGTTTTAAACTTTAACTTTTCCAATGTACACTTTTCACCCTAAACTTTAATTATAACTAGTTTAGGCTAATTACACATTCGGTCCGTGTGGTTTCATGCGTGCATGCACGTGAAATCATACCCATTTACTTTATAAATTTGCCATATTAGTCCTTAGACTTCTCATGCATGTTTGTTATACGTAATATATGACCCTTTATCTTTTAAAAGTTACGCTTTTAACCCAAAATTCATTTGATTTGCAAATTCGTCCAAGTACTTTTGAAATAAACGAAACTTTGTGTAACTAGTACAAACTTATTCCTAGCTTATTTCTTTAGCTTATTAGCTTATTTTTATCATATTGGGCGGGTTGGGCTTTACTTGGACAAGTTGTGGGCTTAATGGGCTTTATCATAGTTTTTGCGTATAACCCAAGTGGCGCATTTAGTGGCTCTAAGGTTTTAAGAGATTATTGTAACTTGTTTTCGACATGAGATACTTGTAATCATGGGTCACTAGGTTTCATGGTGCGTTTAACTTTTCGACATGTGATACAACATATAAAACTCAAGTCGCTAATGAAATGAGTTGGGAAATGATACGAGTTTGGTGAGGACTTACAATCACTCGAATGGAGTGGAGACGAAGCAACAAGATGAGCTAACGAGAGTGCTAGCAAGACCCGTGTTCTCCTTATAATACTACCCGCTTGCTTATGTTACGCAAGTTCCTTAACCTCGCTTCTATTCGATACCTTTTGCTCTTCTTAGACAACCACGGTGGACGATTTCTTTACTAGTGAGTGAGAGTGAGTTGTGGAGAGTTGAAGGTAAGATGTATTTTGAGTTTGTGTCAAGTCTTGAGGTAGGTATTTAAAGGAGAAAGAAGCATGGCATTTTCATTATTTTACTCCCAAATTGTCTAAGTTCTAGGCCTAATAGTCATGTGTTCCTTTTGTTTTGAAAGGCAAGAGTGGCAAGAAGAGGTTGGGAGGCATGATCTTGCCTAGTCGAATCATAGCAAACATATTATCCCATGGTTTATAAGGTCAATGGGTGGTCAAAGGGACATTAGGTGTTGTTTAATATTTGTTTAGGGTGGCTAGTTTTGATCTTTGTCTCCCTTTCTTACATCCACACGCAACACATAGGATCCAAGGGAAGTGTTCTAAATTTTTGTTTTGGTTTGGTTTGGGTTTCCTTACTTGACCTACAAAAGAAAGAAGGCACAAAAAATGTTAATCGCAAGATTATTAGTTAGTCATGGGCTTTGGGGTTTAATTCGTTAGACGAGGCCCGTAAATAAAGAAAAGATGGGAGTTGGGCTCCACTTAGTTGGTCGCGAGCTAAGCCAAGGCCCAAAGGAATGATGGTGTAGCTTTGGGTCCCAAGACGAGGCCCATTTATATGTCGGGTCGAGTCACGAAAGTGGTATAAAGTCCAATGAGTTCCGAGGCCCAATACTGATTTTAATATATTTTTATTATAATTAAATTCAGATTTCTACAAATTTTTACGTATTCATTCGTATTTTAGGATTATCGTGATAGTGGGAAATTTATTTTCACAACGGTATTTTTTATGAACGCTCAAGCTGCTTGATCATGCATATGCCAAATGATATGCAAATGTGATGTTTAGAAAATTTCATGACTAAATAGATCGTGTTTAATTCTCGATTAAAGCGTTAAGTACATTGAAATTTTCCGGAGCTTACAAGTACCCCATTTTTTTTTTTTTTTTTTTTTTTTTTATAAAAACATACCATTTCATTAAAAATAAAACATTACATAATACTTAAAAAAAAAGACACATTACATAATAATCTTCGTTCGAATTTTTTTAAAAGTAATCTTCGTTGTCTTTGGTGTTTCAACGAACCAATCATTCTCTAAAGTTTGAAGACCTATTTCCGATGACGATTTACGCTTTTGTTGGTTAGAGAAACTGCCGTGTCTTCAAGATATTGAGCCGCTTGAAGATAGTTGCAACGAGCTACCCGTGGATAGCTCGTCGGACGAAGACGGAATAACGATTCGAATTCGGAAGAATCCAAGACATTTCATGATAAAAGGGTTGGGGTTTATGAGAAATCGGTGGGGTAATTAATTTTTTAGAGATTAGTGTGTGTTTTTTTCAAAAAAAATGAGTGTATGTTATTTGGTTTTAAAGCGAATTTTTTTTTTTTTTTTTTTTTTACTTAATTCTCAACTACCGTTAGGCTAGTCCTTCCCTCTCAACGGTCAACAAATTCAAATCCTTCCTTTGGTCACCGCCGGGCTTAGAAACCGAAACCACAAACCGATCGTCTACCCGACAGCTGTGGGGTGGTGTTGCGTCGGGAAGACTCTTGCGATGAGTCGATTACCCTACCCGATCCCACTCCCTCCCCCTTTAAGAAATAAAATATCCAAAAATATAAACGTCACTAACCGAACATGTACTTCCAACCAGACATGTGATCGTACTAAAAAAACATTTACATTTCCAAGAATAATAAACCTAGTCAACAACAGGCACTGCCAGTACATAACATGTGATTGTACTACCATCCAACCTATGTATTTCCCGTAATTCATTATCGTATATAAAACCAAACCAACACAACCACTTTGTCTCATTCCTTCCATTTTACTCAAAGGTTTCACATGTCTCGTTATTTCCTTTTGTTCATATCTCTTCTCCTGGTCCTCATCATCTCCGCCTCAGCTCATGGAGGCGATGATGATGAGGACGAAGAAGCTGGTCCAAAGCCCAACCTACGATCAAAATCTTTGATCCTGGTCAAGATATGGTGTTTAATACTAGTGTTCGTTGGAACATTTGTTGGTGGTGTGTCTCCATACTTTTTTAAATGGAACGAGGGGTTTTTGGTGTTGGGGACACAGTTTGCGGGTGGTGTGTTTCTTGGTACTGCTTTGATGCATTTCTTAAGTGATGCTAATGAAACGTTTCAAGATTTGACTAGTGTTGAATACCCTTTTGCGTTTATGTTAGCTTGTGGTGGTTATCTGCTTACTATGTCTGCGGATTGTGTCATTTCGTATGTTTATGGGAAGCAAAATGGTTCGGATGTTGAAGATCAAGGTAGTTATTTCGCTCTGTGCTTATTTAAATTGTTTATCTGTTTTAAATACTATGAGATCATGAGTTTAGTTTAAGAAGATTATGTCCTAAGAAATAGTCACATAAACGTTTAGAACTGCTTATCCACTTAAAAAAACAAATAAGCACTTATAATAAGCTATCCTATAGGCACCCTTATAATTATTTGACACTTTGATGTTCTTATGTATCAAAAGGTAACAAATTATAATGGTTGTTAACAGAGGACAGCAGGAACGGAAAAGATGAAAATGCCCCTGCAAAGATTGGAATAACATCAGCATCTTCACTCGGGGACAGCATTTTGCTGATAGTTGCATTATGTTTCCATTCGGTCTTTGAAGGAATAGCAATTGGTATCTCAGACACGAAAGCAGACGCTTGGAAAGCGTTATGGACAATATCTCTTCACAAAATCTTTGCAGCCATTGCAATGGGAATTGCTCTACTAAGGATGATTCCTGACCGTCCTTTATTATCGTGTGCATCTTACGCCTTTGCTTTTGCAATATCAAGTCCTATAGGGGTTGCAATTGAATAGTGATAGATCAAACAACACAAGGTCGCGTTGCAGACTGGATATTTGCAATATCGATGGGAATAGCTTGTGGGGTGTTTGTGTATGTGTCGATAAACCATTTGTTACGAGGTTACAAGGCACAAAAGCCGTCATCCGTGGATACTCAGTTTCATAAGTTATTAGCTGTAACGTTGGGGCTAGGGGTGATTGCTGTTGTCATGATATGGGATACATGATCTAACTATTGGTTGTATGTTTTTTTATGTTTAAAGTTATTAGCAGCGTAGTCTGCACATATGGATTTTTGGTTTGTTTTATATTACCTGTTTGAGACATCGAGGTCAAAGATAGATTTGTATATTGTAAGCATTGAAAGACACATGAATTATCCACCAAGGGAACAAGAAGAAGCCGGCAACCAAACCATTTGGAATATATTTTTGTGACAAACATATGTATTTAATTGCAAGAGATATACTATAGTATCAGTAAATAAATGGAAAAACAATGATTTCATATGTAAAGTTAAGATATGTGTGTACCTTTAAGTGCCTTGTAAGCAAAGTGTAGAGAGGCATGACGGATGAGAAGTTTTTCTTGTTCATTACTAACTCAGAGTGTCTTGTATAAGATTAGCTATTCGGGCTATGCTCAAAGAAACAGAACTAATTAGTGGTACGAGGAAAGTTCTTTACAGAACAACATTTAACTAAAGATCAAATTAGATGATCCTGACCCTTCATTCTTATATCATCTGATGGCTGAGATTATATCATCCCCATTAAGTGGAGGGGTAGTTTGGTAACTTAACTACTACACCCTTATTACTCACGCACTCATTAATTCAGTTTCATTCATTCACTTTCACCTTTCCCCCATTTCTCTCTCAATAATTGTTTCCCCAAATTATATCACAAACCCTAACCTCCAATTGATCTCTCAAAACGCTAAATCACTGCTATTTAATGGACATACGAGATGAATTAGCGCAGATCTACAACGCGAAAAAAAATCTTCTTTATGGATTTTGTTTATGTGGAGCATCGCTGCAACAAACTCCCCATAATCTATGGTACCACTGTTATCGATGTCGGCCTGAAATGTTAGTGAATACACGTGAGCAGAGAGATACAAGAGGATAATGGATTTAGCCCCTATCAAATGGCCAGAAAACTGATATGCAATCATGCTACATAGACATGCGCTCATAACAATAAGATTAGTAAAGGTGTGAAGTGTTCCAACAAAAAAAAAAAAAAAGTGTTGGGTTCAAACCTTATCAGAGGCATTATTTTGGGCACAAATACAAGATATGTATACTAAAGATAATGCAAATGGGTTAAAAGATAACAAGTCGGCACATTTGGGTCTAAGGCTATGCTTGTGATGGACCGGTCATCACTCGATATCGGTTGAACAGTCCTCCTTGTGGAGGTGTCAGTTTCGGTTGTGGAGGAAAGAGACCCAAACTCGGTTGGCCAAACAACAGAGTATAAACAATCAAAAGTCATCTTGAGTTCTTCTTCTCATCATTTTCTTTCTATATTTTATGTGGAAATGGTTTTGTTGTATTAATGGAAGCTGTTAACAGATGTATAGAAGCATGAGGAGTTTTGTGAAGATGACATGTGTTTGAATGCATGGAAGTTTGATGCTACGTGTGGTTGTTTACATGCATGGAAGTTTGAACAACTTAAGTAATCAAAGAAAACGTTCTGCTTAGATTATTAAGTTGCGCTTTTAATAAGTATTGTAACGTCTACGTTTTATTAGTTTAAGTTTTAATTATTGTTGTAATGTTAAGTATTTTTATTAATGAAGTTTAATTTTGTTTTAAAAATATTTGAATTAAAAAAAAAAAAAAAAAAAAAAAAAAAAGTCACCACCATCGACAACCAGTCGTCGTCGGTCGTGGAGAGAGAAAGGCGATGTAACCAGGTCACAGAAAATGTCATGCCCAAGTGAGCGGTTTATACTGAGTTAAAAGAGGTCAAGTTAGGTTGACCTGAGACATTAGTCATTTAATAAACAATCCGAGTGTATTATAGGATGACATCTCATCTTAGTTTAATAAAAATGTATAAACTAAATGAATAAATTTAAACCAATTTGACCCTTTTCCAGATATTCTGATTTGTTTTATTTTGACCATTAGACTTTAAATTTTTTTAGCATACCCGACCTCAGCAGTAAATCAAAACTGCCACCTACAAAATTAGCATGGGATTTATACATAATCCCATGGGATTTATACAAATCACAAGTGATTTTTTTACGAATCCCATGAGATTTTTTTACTAATCCCGGGATTTCTCCGACGGAAATTTTGAAAAAAAAAAAAAAAAAAAATCGTCTGCTTACTTAATCTCGTGGGATTTTTCCGGACGGAAATTTTGAAAAAAAAAATTAGTCTTTTACGAATCCGTGGGATTTTTTACTTAATCCGTGGGATTTTTCCTGACGAAATTTTGAAAAAAAGTTCGTCTTTTACTTAATTCCGTGGGATTTTTCTAGATTTTAAATTTTTTAAAAAATTAACTTTTACTTAATCCGTGGAATTTTTTCCGAATCCCGTGGGATTTTACCTGACGAAAATTTTGAAAAAAAAAAAATCGTCTTTTACGAATCCCGTGAGATTTTTCCTGACGGAATTTTAAAAAAAAATCGTCGAAAGTATATAAAAGTGCATATCAATAGAAAGATGATTTTTTCTCGTCATGATGGTGTATTTTTGTAGCTTGAAGATTTACTGCTTGAAAGATATGTTGTTTTTAAAAAGGGTGGAAAGTGGTTTTTATAGAATTACATTTCTACCCTTCCTTTGTAATTTTTGCTTTTATCTCATCCATTGGATGAAAAAAAGATGAACGGTTGAGATCTTTTGATTTGTTCTTTAGATTAGATGTGTTTTGTATTGATCTCACCTCGGAGTGGTACTTAGTGTTAGACGATAAATCTTAGGCTATTTGTATTTAGGCCCGTATGTATTAGGCCCATGTATTATCTTATATATACTTTATGATAAAAGATCATTTGAAGACAAAAGATTATTTACATAGCAAGGGATCAATCTCCACCATCCATTTTTATTTGATCTAATGGATGAGATTAATCCCAACAATTTTAAAAACCCACTTTCATCATTTTTTCAAATATTAATATCTTTCAAACCGTTAATCGTTAAGCGAAAAAATATATCATTCGACGAAGTTTAATTATCTTTCATAGATAAGACTTTGATATACTTTCGAAAAAAAAAAAATCGTATTTTCACGGTTTTTTAAGTTTTTCGTTTTTACGCCATCGAGTTTGCGTTGAAAATCATATATGATAAAACACTAATATGAATATCATACGTGATATTAGTGTAATATCATATATGATATGTATTATATCATATATGATTTAACACTAATATCACATGTGATATTCAATTTAGTGTTTTATCATATATGATTTTTATGTAAATTTACGTAACGAAAAACGAAAAAATAACGAAGAAACGTGAAAAACGAGTTTTTTTTTTTTTTCGAAAGTATATCAAAGTGCCCGTCTATAGAAAGATAATTAAATGCTCGTCGCGATTGTGTAAATATTTTCACTTAACGATTAACGGTTTAAGAGATATTTAAATTATAAAAAATAGGTGAAATAATAAAATGCTTTTAATCTCAGCCATTGATTT
Source organism: Chrysanthemum lavandulifolium (assembly GCA_022545495.1). Classification (NCBI taxonomy): domain Eukaryota; kingdom Viridiplantae; phylum Streptophyta; class Magnoliopsida; order Asterales; family Asteraceae; genus Chrysanthemum; species Chrysanthemum lavandulifolium. The sequence continues at coordinate 207,931,668 of CM040243.1, read as the reverse complement.
CTTTTTAAATGGATGGTGAAGATGAGTCCCTTGGTGTGTAAGAAAAGTTTGGTATGTAAAATAACTCTCCTCATACTTTATATGTACCGAATATTATCATTCAATATACAGATTATATTCAATATAGCGACTTACATGGTATCACGAGTTCTCCACCGATCCTAACTCAAACACTTTCCGCCCCGATCACAGTTTGGTTTGGCTAAGTTTAGCCTGTTTTTTATTCGACAGTTTGCTTGCTTGTTTGGTTTATTCGACTAAGTTTAGTCGACAGTTTGCTGGTTTGGTTTATTTGACTAAGTTTAGTCGAAAGTTTGTTTCATTGGTTTGTTTATTGGCTAAGTTTCGTCGGCAATTTGTTTCTTCGTTCGACAGTTCTTATAGCTACGTTTATTCATTATTGGCTAAGGGTGTGTTTGTTTTAAAAAAAAATAAAAAAATCTTACTAGCCCTCTTACTCTTACCGAAGAAGAGAGGCGACGCTTTGCTTGTTTGTTTTTTCTTTTGAGTAAGACCCGCTTAGACATATAACATCTTACTCAAGAAGAGGTGGGGACTTGTCTTCTCGCCTCTTACTCGCTTTTGTAAACTTTATATAATATATTTGATTGTTTATTAACTATGTTATCTTTATGATAAAAAGTCTTGTTTCATATTCACATAAGTTACTTATTATCGCATTGCGTTGGTTTAATAAACAAATTGCAAAAACGAGCACTTAAAATCAATCGGACAATTATACAAAAACAAACAACATTATTTCGTTCAGATTTAGACTTTCTAGCCACCTCTTACCAGTAAGATGTGGTAGTCAGATTCTGTAACATATTGGATTTCACATACACATCATAACACAAACACAAGTAGGCGTATAAGATGATTTTCTAGAGAGAGAAACTAAGAGGTTTGGGAACTTTAGTGAGAGAAAGAAAAATCTTATTATGAGCTCCAACTCTCTACCTTGGAAGGTAGAGAGTATTTATAGTACTTACATAAATCGCCACCTACGGGCATGGATCATGCATACAGTGGGTAAAGACCCGTCTGTCCTCCACGGTGTTACTTAACTAAATACTACTTAACTTGTAATAATCTCGACTACGAGCTTTCTAATGATTACATATACTTGAGGTGACCGACTCTTTAATAACTGGATTTACTAAATCCTAACAATCTCCCCCTAAGAGAGGTCACCTCAAACACACATTAAAAATTACATTGAATACAAACAGATATTACATTATAAATTGTTCTTGCATTCTTGATGTAGGACTTTGCTCAAGCTTGTAGTCATCGATTCTTCATTATTGCATGTTTGGTTAATCCAAGTGGAGGTCTTTAAGCGATCCACGTGATATCGAAGTTTCGAGCCGACTTTGAGATCATCGGCAATCATAAATCTCGACTCATCCATTGTAGTGTTGGTATTATGTGATGTTGTGACTTTTGTACCTACATGCTCACATTTTGGATCATGATTTCTTCTCATCGAGTAGCGGAAGCTTTCGTTGATTCATGATATAGGCGGCAGTGGCGAAGCATGGAGTGAGAATATCGAGTCATTGATGCACTAATCATGATTTCTTTTGAAATGAATGTGATGTGTGAGCATGCGGCTATGGAATAACCGCTTCATTCGATCACCGCAAACGTCGGTGCACTCGCATACAACAAGCTAGCAATAAAGTGCACGAAAGTGTCTTTGATCACTTCGTTGAATTGAGGTACACGCCCACGGTTCCCGCTGATCGATAAGCACCGCATGTGATCGGGTAAAATTCAAGAATTTCCTTGACAGGTTTCGCACCGCTCTAGTCGTTCTCAAACCGAACATCTCAAAGAAGACAACACGGAGTGAGTGAACCAAATAATTGAGATTCACTTATTGATAAAAGAGATTTGAAAAACAATCGTGTATCGCTCAATAGAAATTGTTTTTGCAATACAACGAAGGTTTTAATGAAAATCAATTATCAATCATAAACACCTTTAATTTTGAAATATATGTACACACGTCGATGTGCTAAAGAAAGAGTTTTTAAGCACAACGACCGGTTTTCAAAGGTATCCGTCAATCCATAACTCGAACCAGATTGATTCAAAAGATTGAATCGCCACATTGTTTTTGTTCGCTTGTCACATGGTTGATCTATTGATAGATCTCACATGCCACCCACCGTGAGCTTGTTTGATGTTGGCTCAAGAAGGCTTTCCATCTTCATTGTGAATATGTATGCATATCACTCGGATGTTCGCAATACCACAAGGATAATGCGTGGGACTCATAAGATATAATCTCTTTCCACATTGTGTGGCCGAGAGTCTTCATTGAAAGTGTCCTAATGAGATTTATTGATGATCTCGTGGCTCTAGACTCAATTGTGCATATTTGGTTCCTATCTTGGGAGACTAGGAGAGGGTCTCCTTCTTCAATACCAACTATCTCTAAGAGAAAGTCGATAGATTATGCTCGGTTCCCGTGAGAATGAAACAAGTCCTTTTAAGAGGAACTTGAGTGGTTTGGAAAGTTGAAGTGCGGTGCGTCATTTGGGTCCATGACGTCCTGCCTTCAATACCGATGTTACCTTGGTAACCACCAAGAGTATATGAATTGAACCCGGTTTACCCTACGGTTGAATTTTGGAGGCTATTTCTTTTCACCCTTTTCATATTCATTTCTTTTCATTCTTGAACCCCTTCAAGCTTACCGAGACTTCATTACTAGAACATTGTCGGGTTTATTCCAGCCTAGCTCTATCTCGATCTGCACTCTTCCCATATCTCACTTTTCTCCTTTTTCATCATACCTAAAGACTTCTACACTATCTAGTGGATTGTCCTCGGTAGATCCCTCCGGTTCAAGGATCATGGGAACAAATACCTAACATTATCAACCTTATATCACCATACATAAAGTAAATTTGGTCGGTCTAATTGGTATTGTTCATCCGCCATTGGAACCAATTGAAAACCATTTGAAAAATCAATCCGGATACTTGTGATATATTATCAAAGCATTTTGTACCGAATTGTTTTTGATAATTTTGAAGCGAGCTCCCCTCAACATGTGCATCACGCATCATTTTGTAATGGAAATAATTTTCATCTTTGAGGATTGGCTTGCATCTAAGAGTAGTTATATGAAGAATGTGGTTTTCAAAATAGTTGCTCCCCTCAATATGTGCATGGAAATTTGAAGATGTTTTGCACATATTAGGAAAAGACCGCACATTGAAATAAATTGATCACGCTTTCAAATCTTAGTGGTTTAAGATAGATGCTCCCTTCAACATGTGCATGGAAACTTGAAATCGTTTGGCACATGTGGGAAGGAGAGCTTGTACATCCTTATAAAACCATTTTCCTAATTATCGATTAAATCCAATTTAAATCACAAATTCTCCCCGATCACAATTATCAAATCATTTGAGATTTGTGATCTCGTAGATTTAAATTGATTTTAAAAGCTTTTAAGGAGAATTGTGACTTGATTATGAAAACGTTTTAACTGATACGGATCGGATTTTGAGACTTTAAACTCCATTGATTAAACATGCATGATTATCTTTTGACAAACAATTGTATGACAAATAACCTTTTTGATTTAATTGAAATCATTCTCCCCCTCAATCAATGACATAAGTTGTTGATTGAGAGATAGATGTTTATGACAAATGTTAAGTCCAGATGATTTTCAAAAATAGAGTCCGAGTTATTTTTCAAAGCAATTAGTTTTCATTAGATAGTAAGTTATTGTTTATAGAATCAGAGCAAGAAATTTGAAAGCCAAGATAAAGCATGGCTCTGTTCTTTCATTGAAGAGCGGGTTACTGCCTGAAATGACACTAAACCATTGTTTCACTTTCTCCCAAAAATATTTTTGATTTTTTGATTTTTTTTTTTTGAACATTCGAACAACATCTAAAGTCCCGTGTCATTTTTTGAATGACAGCACAAAGACCGTAGATATTATCGAATCGAGAAAAGAAAAAAATCATGACAAAAAGACAATATTTTTCGAAATTTTTCAAGATTTTTCAAATTTTTATGGATTTTTTGAAATTTTTATATTTTTCTATTTGCTTTTTGAAGGTTTTGTAATTTTGTATTTTGCTTTTCGAAAAGATATTTACAAGATATGGATGAAGAAAGACCTTTACTCCTCGTCTTCCTCTTGAAGATGTTTGAGTGTTTCCTTGTAGACTCTTTAGACCAAGTCGCTGGAGGATAAACTCAAACGTTCTCTAGGAAGAGCTTTGGTGAAGATGTCGCTAACCGATATTCAGCTCACAAAATAGAGTTCCACCACCCGCTTTCTACTTGCTCCTCGATGAAATGATGTCGAATGTCGATGTGCTTTGCTCTTGAGTGTTGTACGTTGTTGCATGAGAGAGCAATAGCACTTTATTATCACAAGATGAGGATTTTGTTGAATTCAAAGCTATAGTCGATAATTGAGATCTCATCCATAGGATTTGAGCACAACAAGATAACATGGCTATGTATTCACCTCTGTAGAGAGAAATAGAAGTACTCATTTGCTTCTTTGAAGACCACTCACAAGCTTATCACCCAAAATCGAGCACCTCCGGACGTGCTTCGACGTGTATCTTGACATCCCGCATGATCGGATCTCGATAGGTCGTTAGTGACATACCGGTGTCCTTCTGGTACCAAAGTCCTATATTGATGGTTCCTTGAGATACCGAAGACCCGCTTAACCGCTTCAAGGTGCTTTTGGTAGGCTTAGCTCGATATCTAGCACACATGCAAACATCGAATGAATGTCGGGTCTCATCGGTCGTGAGGTACATCGTGATCCAATCATACTACGATATTTTGTTTGGTCTACCATGATCCCCGAGTGGTCCTCATCCGCTTTAGTACGCCTATCATGGGAGTGTCAATGTGGTCACTAGAATCAAATCCAAATTTCTTTAAAATCTCATTTGCATATTTAGGTTGATTTATAAAATGCCTCGGGACTTTGTGAAATTTGTAATCCCAAGAAAATGACATTTGTCCCATCATTGACATTTGAAATTTAGAACCCATTTCACTTGAAAACGGTCACATTCATTGGGGTCACGAGGCATAAATGATATCATCAACATATATTTGAACGTGAATTAAATGTTTGCTCGACTTTCGGTGAACAATGTCGGATCAATCGCTCCTTTCTTTGAATCCAAGAGATAGAAGAAACTTTGATAGCATATCATACCAAGCCCTTGAGCTTGCTTCAAACCGTAAAGAGCCTTCTTTAAACGATAGACGTGAGTAGGATGCTCGATTCACAAATCCTTCAGTTGGTCGACGATACGACTTCTTTAAGATCTCCGTTAAGAAAAGCCGCCTTTACATCCATCCGATATACTACCATGTTCTTGCTTGCAAGATTAGCCAAGAAGATTACGATTGCCTCGACACGAGCAACTAGAGCAAATAATTCTTCAAAGTCAATACCATCCTCTTGACGGTATCCTTTTGCAACCAATCGAGCCTTGTTCTTTAAAACATCACCATGCTCATCAAGTTTTACTTTGAAGATCCACTTTAGAGCAATGATCATTGCACAACTGGAGCGGTACTAATTCCCATACATCTAGTCGATCAAACTCATGAATTTCTTCTTGCATGGCATTGAACCAAATTGCCTTCATTCATGGCGCTTTCACATCTTTTGGTTCGATCTTAGAGTACAATTGAAGAAGCACCATAAGGCATCGGTTGCAAGTTGTTTCCGTGTGGATACCGGACGAGAGAGGTTTCCAATGATGTTGTCCAATGGATGATCATGTGTCCATTTCCTAAGATGTTCATGTGGTTGTTGTTGAGGAACCAAGTAGCAGAGTCTATATCTCCGATGACGATGGTTACGTTGATGATTCAGAGCAAATATGTTTTCAAAGGGTTCATCTTCCGGAGGAGCAAAGGGTTTTCATCATCCGTAATAGCACCATTTCCATTGTGTACACTCGATGATTGATGATTTGTTGATGAGACAGAGTGATCGCAGCAGCGCTTCTTGACTTAATGATATTGAAACCAAGGGTTAACTTCATTGATGGGGATAGAGGCGCCTCGCTGATGGAACCGACATATCATTAGCACTTGGCTTATAGTGTTCATCAAACATTGGATCAAATAATTTCTTTAAATCATCTTCGATGGAGGTACATATGGAGTTGTTGGTGAGGATTAGACATAAGAGTAGAACCGATAGGACTACTTGAAAAGGTTGAAATGCGGGTTCGAATCGGATTGTCCCGGAGCCATTTGACCGTCACCATCGAACGAAACGTGAATTGTTTCCATGATATTTCGGGTTCTCTTGTTGTAGATTCGTATCCTTTTCTGCTTGGTGCATAACCCACAAATACTCCAATGTCCGCTTTAGCTTTTAGTTTACCTAAATCTTGGCCGTCATTAGTTGGGTAACATAAAGCACCAAACACACGAAGGTAGGATAGATCGTATTCGCTTATGGACAAGTTCATATGGAGTTTTTCCATGAGAGGTGTGAATAAGGGAACGATTTTGGGTGTAGCAAGCGGTGGCAATGGCTTCACCCGAGAAACATTGGAACGTTTGAGTAAATAAGCATTGTTCTAGCGGCTTCCACAAGAGTTCGATTTCGTCTTTCAACTACACCGTTCTGTTGAGGGGTTCGTGGAACACTTCTTTGATGACTGATTCCAACACTTTCATAAAACTGAATTAAATCTTTGTTAACGAACTTTGTGCTATTGTCTGTTCGAACAATTCTAACAGTATTGTTAAGTCGAACTTAAGTTGCTTGATAAGTTTAATGATGACATATGGAGTTTCATCTTTTTTCCTCAAAAACTTTACCCAAGTGAATCGAGAGTAGTCATCGACAACGACTAAAATATATTTCTTCCCATTAATAGTTTGAACTCTCATTGGTCCGCATAAATCCATATGAAGAGTATGAAGAACTTCCATTACTGAGTTTGTGGGTTTTGGTTTGTGGGCATATTTTGTGCTTTTTCCCAATTGCCAAGTCGAACAAAGATGATCTTTTCATACTTTAACTGGGTAATCCTATTACTAAGTCCTTTCTCGAAAGATTGTTTATGGTACCAAAGTTCAAGTGATTGAGACGACGGTGCCATAGCCATGACTTAGTTTTGGAAGCCTTGACACAAAGCGATGGGTGAAGATTTCATCATGTCTTCAATAGAGATGGTGTATAGGTTAGAACCACGAGTACCTCTTAATAATTCCACACCATCAAGTTCTCTAACGAAGCAAGTATGTTTTTTAAAGGCCACTTCTAGATCGGAATCACAGAATTGACCAACAGAGAACAAATTATGACAAGGACCTTCCACATAATATACCCCGAGATTACACTTTGCCAACTACATAATCACCATAACCCATAATTGCTCCAAAATGGTCGCTCCCGAATCTAATAGTTCCGATGAATTTACTCACGAAGTTCATGAGCCGCGACCGGTCTCCAAATATATGCTTGGAACAAATGAGTCCAAGTACCACGTAACGATTTGATTGATCTGCAGTTGAACACGCATAAGAATGGATAATCGATAATTGGGATCCCCATGCAAGAATGGGTTCCATTTGGTTAGTAATGATGATTGGAACACCTACATCGAAATAGAAACACCCATATCGTAAATAGAAGCAATGGGCTCATTAGAAATAGATGTAGTCTTGGTATCCGTATTTGACCTATTCAAAGTATGTTCACTTCTTAAAGGAATAGTTCTACCAAGAGGAATCCATTTTCTAGTGGGCATTGTCTTAGCGTATTGAGGCGTAATCGATTATCCTTATGGCCAAAAGGTATCCATTGATAACCTATCTTACTAAATGTTCTTCCCGGGTTTCCACTGTTTTCTAACTTTCTTTCGCCTTTGCCTTTTAGCCTTCTTAGCATGATTTTTAGCATTAACAATTTTAATCGGGCATTTGACAAAGATTAGACAAAGCATTCACACCACATTCATGATTAGCAATGTAATTCAAGCGCACATCATTACATGGTTTGCGGATAGTATCGAATTCAATTAATTACAAGACGCCTATGGCTAATACTAGAATCAACACGATTCGCTTTATTCAACTCAAACTTAAAGTTCCTAGGTTGGTCTTCTACTCTCTTACAATGCACATTCTTAGCTTGCGAGGTCCTATCTTGCTTGGTATTGCTCGGAGGCATTGACCACTTGCTTTAATGTCACCGATTACTCTCAGAGAGGATATTATGGGAACATTAGTTGGTTGATCTACTTTTGCATTCCCGAACTAGTTGTGCAAGGATCCGAACTACTAGACGGCACATTAGTGTTCACTTTCTTAAAGTCGGGCATGGAATGGTTTGTATGCTTGGCACTAGGCATAGAACAAGGCATCACAACTTTACCTTTCGCACCTAAGGATTTAGGACATGTTGCAATTAGACATTCTAGCGCTCCTAAGATCGTTTGGCCCGAATGCAAGCAAACCTAATTTCTATCAAGAGGCTTATTTATGAAATCCTCTTCCACAATCTCACGGAGACATTCTAGACTATCCTTAAGGTGAGCACAATAGTTATGAAACACAAGTTCATTATTCCTAAGATGAGGAGGAATATATTTAACAACACAAGATATTTGCAATCCGAGGATGACTTTGATGCAACATTCTCATTAAAAACAAGTGGCGCTTCCTTTTCATGACTCCTCGATTCTCAATTTCTTTTGTAAAGAGGTTATTTTTCGTTTTTTGTCATGAGTGACTTTCATTGAATCATATAACTCTTTAAAGTGACGCTTAACCTTTTCATTTTCTTCTAGAAAGCTCGCTTTCCTTTGTAAAGCATTTACTAAGTTTTGAAGATGAAAAGTTTGAGAATCCGAGAATCTAAAGGAGGAGGCATTTGGGTGCCACCACATTGTTCTTTTCACCCTTTAATTGAGAGATTTGGGCTTTCAACTTTCGATCGTGTTACAATGAGCTCGAATCTGTTCATCACGCTTGCTAATTTCAAAACTCGCATCAAATTCAGAACATCCAAGGATGTCTTGATATTTGAGGTTTTAACATTTTCTTCGGATGTTGATATTTTAATTGCAAAGCAAGATGCTCAACTTCCAATTTAGAAAACTGCTTTTACCAGTTATCATGATCATCCTGTTCAACTTTATCATGCGCTTTAGAGTTAGTTTTTCAAGCTCAATGACACGATCATGGGAGACTTTCGAGCAATGATAATTCATGAAATTGAGAAGCATTAATGGAACAATTTGTAGCAAAGTAAACACATCTTGAGCAATACATTCGTAAATAAGATTCATTCAAGGTATGCAAGTTCTTCCTCTCAATCTCATTATATTTTAATTCTCGCTCATAGTCACTAACCTCAACAATCATTGCATCAAATTCCTTTTCCATTTCTTTAATATCTAAGTCCATCCCCTTTTAAGACTCTCAAATCGACCTTTTAATTGTTTAAAGAAAGGCATGATCTCGCTTAAATAACATTCTTTAGTTTTCTCAAACCTCTTTCTCCTTCGCTTATCCCAGATGGTGTGATCCTTTTCTTACAAGTTTTCTCAAAATCAACAAATAATTGAAAGATAACATATTGACCGATTAAGGTCTTGCTTTTAGTGGCAATAGTTCTAGAACTAAATGCATTGGTGTATTTGGAGGATACACATGTCAAGGCATTTTCCTAAGGGGGGTTTGTTACAACAAGATTCTCTCGCTTTTGCTTATCTAAATACTTTTTCCAAAACACTTGTTCGGGTGTTAACAACGTTTGAGGCTTAAACGTGTTCAAGGAAATCTAATTTTCCTTTTGTAGTCATGGGGTCCGATAATTATGTTTTCTCTTTACATGTAGGATTGTTGAGTTTCTTATCCATTTTCTCCCTAGTGACCTCATCCGATTTCTTATCTTCCTCGGTGCACTCAACAGAACTAGGTTTTTGCCTAGGTTTAAGGATTTCATTGCCATCATAGATAACATTTTGAGCAATTTTGCTATCTTACCATACTCGTGGTCGATTCCTTTATAATGGGGATACTATGCTTGTCACCGAGAACTCTATGCTTCGTGATCATGTGAGCAATCAATGGTATTCCTTGTACGCATAACTTATTTTCAAGCTTGTTTTTCAAGGTTTTAGATTAGAAAAATCCTTCAAAAGTTTTGATTCCTTAGCATTGAATTATTGCTTAAGCATTTTAACATTTTCTTGAAGTTCTTATTTTTGCTTAGCGCTTTAGAAAGCTTTTCTTGTAAGGAGTTTAACTCTTGTTTTAATATTTCTTCTCTAAACTTACTTTTTCTAATAGTTGTACGATTTGGTCATCCATTTCCGCTCACGGTGGTTAAATTCAAACTTAGCACTGCTCATAAATAGCAAAGACATTCTTTATAGGCATTCGGCCTCGTAGACAACGAGAATTATCGTGGGTACATGCAAAGGTGTATTCATCAAAACATAGTCATCATTGACTGCGGAAGATGCATTACTTGGTACACCCTCACTTTCACTTTGCTTCACATATTGATCATATGGGACAATATTGCTATTACCCTCATCATCAATATATGATTCATAAGTCTCAAGAGATTGTACTTCATTATGCATCTTTCGCTCATCAACATCATCATATAGTTTTAATACCTCTGAAATGATTTTGTCTTTGGATGGACCGCTTGTTGTGGTGGAGAGATCTTTGAAGAAACCATAGGTGAGATGCTAGCCATGAAGATTGTCCGGGCGAGGGTTCATCATTGACATCGAGTCAAATGCATCACGATCGCCTACTTGAAAGGCATTCGATGATTGTGACCTATTTCCGAATTGGTTGCTCATCCACATCTCGCATCATATGTCTTGGCATTCCTTCAAGAAGAAACAACAGCCCTCTTCATCCAACACAACTCCATTATTCTCGAGCTTGCACAAGTAACATCTTGTCTTTGAAGTACTCTGCATTTTGAGGGCGTTGGAGAAGTGCGCTTCCTTGCTATGTGTCAATCACCACCACAGCTTGTAGCACTTAATTGGCTTTGCTTGTCCTTGATTCCCATTCCTTCCCTATACTAATTTTCCACATACCTCCTCCTACTCCACCTCTTCTTTGTTCATATTGTCTTCCTTGTCTGGTTGCACCGTAACCTTTCCATCTCGACCAAAGCATGATTGTGTAGATTGATGCATTCCCGATTTCATTGTTAGTGTGAAGTTTGTTAGTATGTGGAGTGAAGGTTAAGTTTTGTTTAACCATAAGAGCCGTTTATTGATAAAGTGTTCCATGACCGCATTGGCATCAGTTGTTTGAAACTTGATCCGAATGAATTCGATGCTTTGGTACTAGTTCCATCATTGGTGTAGAAGGTCGTTGAATCATTTGACTAACTTGTTTCTCCCTCGGTTGGTTTTGAACTGCTCAAGAATCCTTTTTCAAACATAGCATGTCTCTCATTCTCAAGAAGGAATGCATAAAGTTGCTCATAGTTGGTGTTCTTCAATCCTTTGGTTAGCTTCACAGAGGTGACAAACTTATGCCATTCGGGATTCATGTTGTTCACAAAATTTGAGTTCAAATGAATGTTTGGCATGGTCATTTTGATGTTCCTCATATCATTCACAAGCTTATGGAATCTCAATGTAGTACTCATAGACACTCTCATCCGGTTTCATCTTGAAGTGTTCAAATTCATCATACAGCCAGTGATTCTCTGCTTCTATAGTTAATTCGTAACCCGAGAGAAGCATCTTGACATTATCCCAAACCGCCTTGGCTTCAGTGTTGTGATTGATCGCCTTGTAGATGTCTTTTGAAGACCACGTGATATGATGTTTGAGGCCCCGATATCAAGATCGAACCTCTTTTTCTCCTTATCATTGAGCTCATCATATGTCTTTGGTCTATCTATTCCATAGATCATTGTTCCATCCGCAATTGTATCAATTAAGTCTCTTGTAGTCTCAATCTGATAAGGTCCTTCATCAATAGACTTGAGAATGTTGACTCCGCTTTCCTTTCCAAGACAAGACCATCCGATTCGTTGCGCCCAAGAGTTATAGTCGGCTCATCAAGCATAGGTGGACGAGTATCCGAACCACCGCTTGAACATCCTCAAAGAATAAGTGGAGATGATTGTAGGTACGTTGGTAGACATGTTAACAGATTACACGGGATTTTAAAACTCTATGATTAAACCGGGAAATAGATTCTTTCACGGGATTTTACTAAATCAAGAGAAAACCGTATTACAACCAAAAGTTCAACCAAGTCGCTAAGAAACCTTGAACCAAGTCGCTAAGCACCAAGTTGCTAAGTATTCTGAAATCAAGTCGCTATAATGCCAAGTCGCTAAGAATTATGACAACAAGTCGCTAAGCACCAAGTCACTACAAATTTTGACAGCAATTCGCTAAGTCGTCAAGTCGCTAAATAACAACTCGCTAAGGTTCAAGTCGCTAACACCAAGTCGCTAAGAAAACTTAAGTACAAGTCGCTAACAAAATTGAAAGCAAATCGCTACCTTCACTAAGTCGCTACCGTAGTGGAGAATCCACTAAGTGTCCGCTTTGTCGGCTTTTCTCAATAGACAAGTCGCTAAGCTCAAATCGCTACCACTTCAACTACAACTCGCTATAAACTTACAAAGCAAGTCGCTACCAAGATTAAAAATCCGTGACTCAAGTCGCTAGCAAGAATATCTCAAAACACCACTTATCAATCCAAAAACAACCCAACCACGATGATTCAAGCCTACCAAATCAAAACCTAAACACTTATGATGATCCTAAACACAAAAGTACAATCAAAATCCAAGCTTTAACACAAGAAATGATCCAAATGATGCAAAAACCACTAAACTTTTTCAACCTCAAAAACCATCTAAAAAACACTAGAAATCCAAGGATATGTAAGAGATGATCTAACCATGGCTCTTGATACCATTTATAACATATTGGATTTCACATACACATCATAACACAAACACAAGTAGGCGTATAAGATGATTTTCTAGAGAGAGAAAGTTAGAGGTTTGGGAACTTTAGTGAGAGAAAGAAAAATCTTATTATGAGCTCCAACTCTCTACCTTGGAAGGTAGAGAGTATTTATAGTACTTACATAAATCGCCACCTACGGGCTGTGGATAAGGCATACAATGGATAAAGACTCGTCCGTCCTCCACGGTGTTACTCAACTAAATACTACTTAACTTGTAATAATCTACGACTACGAGCTTTCTAATGATTACATATACTTGAGGTGACCGACTCTTTAATAACTAGATTTACTAAATCCTAACAGATTCAGACCCAAAACATCTTAATGAAACAAACACACCCTAAGTTTATTGGCTAAGTTGTTGGTTTGTTCATTGGCTACGTTATTGGTTAAGATATTGGCTAAGTTTATTGGTTACAATATTGGTTTGTTTATTTGCTAAGTTTCGCTTTAATTTGTTTATTCGCTCGACAGCTTGGTTTCTTATTTGAGTAAGTATTAGTCGATGATTGCGCTTTGTTTTTTTTATTTATTATTCGACTTGTTTTTTATTCAACTTAGTTTGGCGCTTTGGTTTTAGTCGACACTTTGGTTTGGTGTATAATTCCTTATTGTTGCTACTACAATCATGACAAACGACACCCCACTTCCCACACCTAAGACTTACCCTATCGGACAAACTCATGGCTATGAATCATTTAACCACGCTTGTTCCCGAAAATCGGACGCTGATGCGATGAATTACTCATCGCGATGTATTATTTTTCCCATCTTTGTCATAGCTATTAGATTTGGATCATCTTGTTGATCCGTTGCTTCTTCATCCACTACGCCTCCTACGGATCTACCACCTAAGGACGCGGAATGGACCAAGATTGACTTCATCATTCGGACTTTGATATTCTCCACACTTGCTCCATCACTAAGGACACGTTTGGTTGCTCTTAATCCTAAACCGCAAAGGCCGCATGGACACATCTTGCGGCTATTTTTCAAGACAACAAGCGCCCGCTATGGCTTTGAAAGTCGAACTCGCAACTTGAAGCTTGGGGCTTTATCGATTGATGGGTATTTTCAAAAGATTGAATCCATTGTTTCGGTTCTTAATGGTCTTGGTTCTCCTATTAACAATGATGATGTTGTTACTTTCGCGCTTGAGGGTTTACCTTCCACATATGAGACCATCTCTACCGTTATTGTTAGTCGGGAACCCTTTCCCGATCTCCAGACGGTTCGATCATTGTTGACTACTCATGAGATGCGCCTAAAGTCTAGGATTCCCGACCCTCTTGTCGATGCTACCTCCGCTTCTTCGATGGTTTTAGTGGCAAAAACTAACCCTCCACCTCGGCGTGGAACTTCTTTGGAAAAGGTTAACAACCCGTGTTGGAGTTTTGCTAAAGGTTCTTGTCGGTTTGGTGAAGCTTGTAAGTATCTTCACAATGGTGTTCATGGCAAGTCTACTTCTATCCCTCGTACTTCGGGCTCGGTTTCTGCTGTGTCAACTGTCACACGATCGAATATGGATATGTTGCAAACCTTGTTGGCTAAATTTGGGTTGAATGCTACTAATTGTTCCACTAACACTTCTCATGTTGCGTATTTAGTATCTCAGCCTAGTGCATTACCGTTTGGCTCGGCCCATTTGTCTTCACATCCCACGCATGTAGGCCCAATGTCTTTTTTTCCTGGTTCAGTTGGAGGGTCCACGAGTAGCTTGCCTGGGTTCTTTTCACAAGGGGTTCAACCATAGCAAGGGTTCTTTCCACAGGGGTTTCAGCCGTAGCAGGGGGTTCACAGCACTGGACTCGCACCGCCGCCTCGGCCATGATGACAGGGTTTTTACCACCAATGGGTCGTTTCGAGGGTTCATTGGGCGCTCATGTCGAGGTTCAATGACCACAAGGTGCCCCTTTTCGTTCGACTCAATTGATGGCGTCCGGTTCTCCGTGTTCGTCAAGCTACCGCTTTGCCACATGCATTTAATACCAATACTCTTCGTGATCCGGCCTCCAAAATTGGAACATGGATACAAGTGCGTCATCTCATCTTAATGATTCGTACATTGTCTTAGTGATATTCTTAATATTTGCATTTACCCGTCTCATTGCGGTTGGTGACGGGCTTTTATTCCGCTACTAACTCGGGCATAGTGTTCTATCTACCCTTTTCGTCCACTTCGCTTAAATAATGTTTTAATCACTCCCAATATTGTCAAAACTTAATTTCCGTCACAATTTGTTTGTGATAATTTTGTCAATTGAGTTTGACCTTTTTGGTTTTTCTCGTGAAGGACTTCCTAACTCGACGGGTGCTCCTCCGATGTGATAGCACGGGTGATCTCTATCCTGTTACGAAGCCCTCCACTATACCTCAAGCTTTTCTTACCAGTCAGTATACGTGGCTTCAACGACTTGGACATCCAGGAAGTGAAGTGTTACGTCGTCTTGTGTCTAGTGATTCTATTTCTTGTAATAAAGAGAAGCTTTCCGTTCTTTGTCATGCTTGTCACTTGGCAAACATGAAGCTTCCATTTGTTAGTTCGCCTAGTTATGTTACTTCTGCTTTGATATTGTTCACCGGATTTGTGGACCTCCCAATTCCGAGTCTTTCTCGGTTTCAAGTATTATGTTTTATTTTGGATCATTATTCTCGGATGTTTGGGTTTATCCGTTAATCAATAAATCGATGTTTTGTCTAAATTTCGCTTGTTTCGTAGTTATATTAGTATTTCGCTTTCGATGTGATCATGGTGGTGAGTTTGATAATCATGCTTTTCATACCGTATTTTCAACTAATGGCATTCCGCCGATTTTCTTGTCCTCGCACCTCTCAACAAAATGGTAACTCGAACGTATGATACGCATAATTAATAACCTTATTCGTACCTTATTATTTCAAGCACATTTACCACCTAATTATTGGATCGAGGCTCTTAATATGGTCATTTACATATTGAATATATTACCTTCTCGTGCCATTAATAATGAGACACCTTTACCCATCTTTTGGTGCCAAACCCGATTATAGTGTCCTTCGTGTTTTGGATGCATTTGTTACCCACATATTGATACTAATCATAAATTAGGACCACGCGCCACCCTTCAATATTTCGGGGCATGCTTGCCAACCATTTTGGCTACCGTTGTCTTGACCTTAAAACCAATAAATTATTATTTCCGATGTTACCTTTGATGAAACCGTTTTCCGCTTTCAAACACATAAATCCTTGCCTCCTCCCTCCTATGATTTTTGGAAGATTCTTCCGATCTAATTTCCACCATTATCCGCACCACACCCATTGGTCCAAATTCGGACCCGATACCCACTACACCAACCGAACCACCTACATCACCAACACCGCCATAATCATCATCACCACCTACACCATCTACACATCATACCCCACCTATACCATCACCACCACCTATTATTTTTCCCACACCTCCAATCTCTAACCCACCCACCGTATCTACTCATCCCATGGTCACTCGTTCTCGTGTCGGGACTACTCGTCCTAATCCTAAGTATGCTGGTCATGTTTCTACTATTTCTCCTTTACCACGGTCGTATAAGGATGCACTTAATGATCCTAATTGGCGCAATGCTATGTATGATGAGTATAATGCACTTATTAAAAATAAAACTTGGACTAATGTACCTCGGCCTGAGGGTGCCAATGTTGTTCGTTGTATGTGGTTGTTTCGTCATAAGTATTTGGCTGATGGCACCCTTAGTCAATATAAGGCACGCCTTGTTGCCAATGGTAGCACACAGTTGAGGAGTTGATGTTGATGAGACCTTTAGTCCGGTTGATGAGACCTTTAGTCCGGTTGTTGCCGGGCACCATTCGGACTGCTTTTAGTTCGCTATTTCGACATTGGCCTTCATCGCCTTGATGTCAAGAATGCGTTTTGCATGGTGATTTGGTCAAACTGCTTATATGCATCAACCACTTTTTCGGGACCCGAGCATCCGGATTATGTTTGTTTATTACAACGATCTCTTTATGGTCTTAAGCAGCGCCTCGGGCATGGTTTCACGGTTTGTCGCTTATATTATTATTGTTGGTTTAGTTCTAGTCGTGTGACTCTTCCTTGTTCATTTACAGTGTGGTGTTGATATCGCATTCTTGTTGCTTTATGTGGATGATATTGTTCTTACCGCTTCATCTCGATCGTTTGTTACTGAGATTATA
This sequence comes from Chrysanthemum lavandulifolium, assembly GCA_022545495.1. Classification (NCBI taxonomy): domain Eukaryota; kingdom Viridiplantae; phylum Streptophyta; class Magnoliopsida; order Asterales; family Asteraceae; genus Chrysanthemum; species Chrysanthemum lavandulifolium. Next base: position 207,914,450 of record CM040243.1, on the reverse strand, counting down.
TCTTCTTTACATCGGGAGTTCTCTATGACCGATTTAGGTGATCTTAATTATTTTTGGGTATTTCGGTTCGCGACTCTTCCGGGATGTTTTGTCACAACAGTAAGTATGCTATGGAGGTTTTAGAGCGTGCACATATGATTGGTTGTAACCTTCTCGACTCCTGATACCGAGTCCAAGTTGGGCCTTGGTGTTACTCGGTTGATGATCCCACGTTATACCGGAGTCTTGCGTGTTCTCTTCAAGATCTCACATTTACTAGACGACATTACGTATCTCAGTGCGGCGAGTTTGTCTTTTATGCATGATCCACGTGAGCCGCACTTCTCTGCTCTTAAGAGGATTTTGCGGTATGTTCAGGGGACTTTGGACTATGGTTTACAGTTGTTTTCATCTACTACTGACTCCTTGATTGCATATTCGGATGCTGATTGGGCTGGTTGCCCAACTACTCGTCGGTCTACATCAGGTTATTGTGTTTTTCTTGGTAACAACTTACTATCCTGGTCTTCTAAGTGTCAGCCAACGATTTCTCGTTCCAGTGTTGAGGCTGAGTATCGTGGTGTTGCCAATGCTGTAGCTGAGACATGTTGGCTTCGGAATTTACTAGGTGAGCTTCATACACCTTTGTCCTCCGCTACTATTATTTATTGTGATAATGTGAGTGCCGTGTACTTGTCCTCTAATCCTGTTCAGCATCAGCAAACAAAGCACATTGAGATTGATATTCATTTTGTTCGTGATTTGGTTGCTACTGGTCAATTTCGAGTTCTACATGTTTCTTCTCGGTTTCAGTATGCTGATATTTTTACCAAAGGGTTGCCGTCTATCTTGTTTGCTGAGTTTCGTGACAACTTGAGTGTTCGGTCTCCTCCCACTCAAACTGCGGGGGAGTGTTAGACGACAAATCTTAGGCTATTTGTATTTAGGCCCGTATGTATTTGGCCCATGTATTATCTTATATATACTCTATATGTACCGAATATTATCATTCAATATAGCGACTTACACTTAGAATTAGTTGAGAGAATTTAAATTCTGAAAATGTCTAGTTATTACTTAAAGTGCAAGTAGTCACCGTAGTGCATTTTTCAACATATTAAACATCCTTAAGGGTTATCTTTATCAACATTCACTAGGTGTCAATCGAAACGAGTTCGAGTTCTTGAATCGATAGCCGCAACTCAAACACCATTCGCTTTTTAATTATGTCAAAAAACTCAACCTAAATTTGAATATGTATAAACATATAATCTATTTGTGACGCGATTAACATGTTTAACTAAAAGGTTCAAACAGGTTGTCAAACAATTTATTTCAAAAAATAATATAACAATTTAATAAATGGCAAATCAACGAGTCTAAATAAAAAAAAATCAATTGAAGTGTTTGTTTTGGCTTATATAACCGATTTATGGCTTATTTGGTTTTGGGCTTATATTTCATAAGCTCACATTTTATGGCTTATTTTGAAACTTTTAGAAATAAGCCACGAAAAGTGAGCTTATGAAACGTAAGCCCAAAACCAAGTAAGTCATAAGCCTATAAGTTGAAACAAACGCACCTAAGTTATAATCAAATTATAAAACTTAAAATGCATGAATTAAACCTACAAGTTAGGGGAAATGTTACCTAATAGTAACAAAGTTTGATAACTATTTCAATTAAGTCACTCAAATTTTAAATTAACCACAAAAGTCATTCAAGTTTCAATATTGTTCCATTATTGTGTAATTGTTCAAAAAAACTATATTTAAGATATTCATATATGAATTGTTTGGTTGTACCTTAACAATAAATACCCACCACCTCAATTTCACTAACGCCAATTTATTTTTAGCAACTTAATGTACAACCAAAACTATAATATTTACACTAGGTGTCGTAAATGTGAAAAGAGATATATGGTCCGTCTGACAAAATAATAACCAAGTTTGAAAGAGATGTTTTGTTTTAGTCACTCAAACATAAAATTTACATAATAATAAAACATTATTGAAAATTTGAGTGACTAAAATGCAACACTTTTCAAATTTGATTATTATTTTATAATCAAACAAAATTACAATCGACTAAGTTAAAGGGTTTAGGCCGTAATAGACGTGATTTTACTTAAATGTACTGCTTTGGTACGTGAACTAAAATCCGCTCCATTTTATGTTACTTTTATGTTTTGTACCATTTTGCACGCATGTTTACAGGCAACCGGTTGGGAATGTATAAAACCGGCAAAAATGCCTATGCGGCATATTTTTTGAGTAAATTACAAGATCGTCCTTGTTTGTACCAAATTGCATCTACTGTCCCTGGTAGTTTTCGTCCGTTTTTTTACGTTTTCGTCCGTTTTTTTTACGTTTTCACATGTTTCTTTACGTGCCCGTTTTTTACGTTTTCATCCATTTTAATAAAATTTTGTCATTTTTACGCCAGATGTTTCTTTACGCTTTTGTCCGCTTTTTGGTTTTCGCCCGCTTTTTACGCTTTTGTCCGTTTCGTTCGCTTTCATCATTTTTTCGCTTACGCTTTTTTTACAATTTCGTCCGCTTTTTTCATTTCGTCTTTTTTATGTTTTCATCCCTTTTTGTTTCGCCTATTTTTTAATTTTCATCGGCTTTTTACGCTTTTCTTTTTTTCGCTTTCGTGTTATTTTAGGTTTCGTCCAGATCTTTACGTTTTGTCCTTTTTTCGGTTTCGTCGCTTTTACGTAAAAACGGATGAAAACATAAAAAGACACAAGAACAAAAAAACAGTATTTAATACGTAAAATGGACGAAACGTAATAAATGAACGAAAACATAAAAACGTAAAGAAACAGATTTAAAACGAAAAAAACGTATAAAAACGTAAAAACGGACGAAAACGATAAAACGGGTAATAACATAAGAAAACATATAAAATCGGGTAAAACATTTGAAATCGTAAGAAAATGTATAAAAGGGACGAAACATATAAAACGAACAAAACGATAAAACGGGTAAAAACGTAAGAAAATGGAAGAAACGGACAAAACGATAAAACGGACAAAACTTATACACGCACTCAAAACGGTACATTTGAAAAGACGTAGTTTATTTAATGGCCAAAACCCCGTTATTTAACTTATTTTGTTAATGAAATCGACGCACATGCACACACCAGCAATAGTGATTATGGTTTCGGTAAAACAAGTTTAACCATGCAAATGGTACAAAACATAAAAGTACGCAACATAAAATGGAACAAATTTTAGTTCACGAATAAAACAATACATTTCAGAAAGACACGCCTATCAGATGCAAGATAAACCCAAATTAAAACTAAAAGTTGGTTACTTTCACCCTCCAAAGATGAGGGACTATTTCTATAAATTACCCATTTTCTTATTCCTTATTTTTTGAAAAACACAATGGAATATGAGATGTCCAATTGAAATTGGGGAATTTGGGGGGTGACAATCTTTTTCAAAATCCCGCCAATAAAACCCTATCCCTAATTCTAATCAAATCAATTTTAGGACTAATTTCAGATCAAGGATGAGCAATATTGGTGATCTTCACAAAGTATGGGAAATAAGGACTCTAAAGAAGAAAGTAGGTGCAGAAGAAGCCCGTAAATTCTTGGAAAAGATAGCCAAACAAGTTCAACCCATTATGCGTAATCATAAATGGAGAGTCAAGGTTTTATCCGAAATGTGGTATTTACTTAAACCCCCATTTTTATTTTTTTTCTATGATGTATGAGCTGTTGTGTGAAATGGGTTGTGATTAGTTTTTTATTTAAGTTAGTAAAGGTTTGATTTTTATATGCTTTAATGAATTAAAAGAAGGAAAAAGGTTTAGGCGGGTCACAGTTTTTACGATTGAGGGGTAAAATGTGGTTCGGTATTGTTCTCAATGTTATGCTTATGTGGCAGCTGCTGTTCACAACTTTGGTGTTACTGCACCAATGCTATTAGAATCAGATGATATATAAGCTGTTATGTGAGCTGGTTATGATTATTTTTTAAGGAAATGAAGGTTTGTTGGTTTGTTTTGTTTTGTAGTCCGAAGAATCCGAGGCTATTGGGATTAAACGTTAACCATGGTGCTCATGTGAAGTTGAGGTTAAGAAGGCCGAATACGGATTGGGATTTTTATCCGTTTGATGAAGTACTTGATACTATGTTGCATGAGTTGTGTCATAATGCTATTGGTCCGCATAATGTTGCTTTTTACAAATTGTGGGATGATCTTAGAAAGGTATGTGTATCATACACTCTGCAGTCGTATTTTGCTTTACACTATTTAGTCACAGAAGACGGTCAGTAGTTTTATGGTGTGTTAGTATAAGGAGGCAGAAAATTGAGTTCACTTTGAGCTTAAAATTCGATGTGCTCATTCTTGGATGTTTCTAATTCTGTTTACATGTTAGTAGTTAAGATAGGGAAATTTTTATGATTTGGTGATGCTGAGTTCAGTTTCATTACTTCATAGGATGGTGTGTTAAGAAACTTAAGATAGAATTACATGGATTTAGGCACACATGCAACTACGAATTAGGGTGTTATAGCTGATATCTTTTTCTTCATCCATGCTAACAATGTCAGTGCTGTCTAAACTCTAAAGTTATAAACCAGATCACAAATTCACATGTGGACAGTGGATCTATTTTCACCCCTCAAGAACAAACAACTTAAACTATATGGTATGGCATGTTTTACATAAAGTGGAAAATCAGATGTGCTTATATCTATAATCGACATGCTGTCTCTTTTACGCCTCATCTTACTTCCCAATATTGATGATTAGAGAATAATGGATTAGGGTATTTTTATTATTCATTATATTGCATGAAGGTAATTTGTGACACATAAGTTCTTAGCTTTATGCAGAGGAGTTCTTTATTTTCGCATTTGCATTGCTTATTGCCATTTGTCAGTCACACTAACTGCTTAGCAATCTTTAACTTTATACAGTATATGTTAAAATGATATGCACTGTTGTATATACAATTTTTAAGGGATTAATGACTTTCCTAGTACTGTTTTTGTTTTCCCGCCTTTATCGGGATGTAGGAATGTGAGGATCTGATGAGTAAAGGAATTTCTGGCTCTGGTGATGGATTCGATCTTCCAGGTAGACGCTAGGTGGCTTCACCGTCAACCTCCTCTCTCATCTCTCCGCCAGACTGCACTCTCTGCTGCAGAAAATAGAGTGCGCCTGGGAACTCTTTTACCAACAGGACCTAAACGTCTTGGTGGTGATAAATCTATTATGTCTGCTTTAACTCCTGTACAAGCAGCTGCAATGGCTGCCGAAAGGAGATATCAAGATGATATATGGTGTGGCCTAGAGGAAATAGCGGATGAAGAAGAAAGTGGCACTGGTGTCCCACAAGAGCGGATGGGGCAAAATTCAAAATATGCGGCGTCCTCTAGTGGTCTAAGTGCCAATACAAATGCAAAGTCTCAGAAAAGAAGTCGACAGTTGGATAATGGTTCTAATTGCTGTGATGGTCATCCAGGATCTAATTTTGTCGACTTGACAGATGCTCCCTCAGTGTCCAACTCTGCAGTTAACGAAGTAACAGCTAATAAAAGAAGTCGCCAAACAGAAAGGGGCGCAACTATGCCTTCATCGTGTAATCTTGAGAAAAATTGTGTTGATTTAACAAGTGACGTCTCTACTAGTGAATCTGTAAGTAAAATTGAGTCATCTGTATGGGAGTGCATGGTATGCACATTGCTGAATCCGGTAAGTGTCTAGTACTGTCATTTCAATTGTAGCGCAATAGACTGGATACTGGAATCTTGTATTTGTTTGTGATGATTTGATTATGGCAGTTGTTAGCTCCAATCTATGAGCTTTGTGGAACCTCAAACCAAAAGCTGTGGAGGATAAGACATGGTCATGCAAATTTTGTACATTGGAAAACATTGTGAAGCTGGAGAAATGTGGAGCATGTGGGCAGTGGAGATATTCTTATGGCCAACCTATAGGAACCCCATCACCAAATGTGGGCACTTAACACGAACTCAGTGAATTTATTCAAAAACAGTTTTCCAGGTTTGGACTTGTTGATGTCTTGACAGCTGGAAGGCTGGTTCATATCATGTGGTTTTGGTATTGGATGTTAACTTGTTCAAATGACTTTGGTGCTCATATTCTTGATCTTTAAACCTGGTGTAGTTGATGATGATGTATTCTCTTTCTCACGTGTGTCGTAAAGCACACAATTTTGGGTAATATAAGGGTGGTTAACATTTGTTCATAACATGAATGATTGGCCACATGATTTACTCCGTAAAATTTGTTGTCTGCAAGATTCTCTGATTTGTGCCTGACACAGATGTATTATGTCATTATGAGATGAAGTTATTTAGTACATTCTGTTGATATATCAGAGAAAAATCTGAGCGAAGAATAAATTGTATGGAAAATGATTGACGGCCTGTACGTAATTTTAGATACAAACTCAAAGCTGATACTAGTTTCATCTTAAAATCAAGTTTACTCAAACGGGGAACAGTTAAAAAACTCGAAATGAAGGCCTTCAAGTGCAAAGCCGCACTAAAACTTCTGAGTGAAGGCTTTGAAGGCTTTCAAGTAAGTACAAAGCGTTACTCAAACTAAAATATGCAGCAAAGACCTGTCATTGTTACATACGCTCATTAACAAGAATGCAATATACCTCAAGTTTTTTGTGATCGGTATTAAACTGAGGCTTTGTATTTAGTTCTGATAAACTTAAGTATGTTACCATTGTCATGTAAAGTGATTTGATAATGCAAGTAATTAACCCATTATGAAGCAAAAAGTACTTAACACATACAAAACATTCAAAAGGGATCGTTTCTTAGTAACATTTTTGTTTCGGTAATAACATCGTTGTAATAAGTTAAATAGAAAGGAATAGGAAGATCATCTAACTGAATTCATCCCTATTGCTATATATTTTCTTTTATAACTTTTGTATAGGATATTCTTTACATCCATAGTTTTTGATGAAAAGGTCCTCTGCATTCTAAGTTAGCCATAAAAAATCAAAATGCAAAGTATGTTCAGAAAAGCTAAATGAATCAAAGAATTAGTGTTGTATGAAAAAACAACATGTACGACTTGGTCAAACTATAGTCTCAACCAGTCCTCTCCGTTGATAAAGTGTTTATCAAGAAAAGGCATTGCTTCACCAAATCCTAACGACTTGGACCACGACACTCTATTCCTTCTATCTGCTCCTTTTCCTCTGCACTCGTATTCTCCAAACACCGCAGTCCTATATTTCAATAACGATTTGAGTCAAATAACAGAGTAGCTTTTCTTACAGTTTTTTTTAGTGATTAATGATATTCATACCTTTGCCTCCATGGTTGGTTCCAGTCACTCCATCCCGAAGGGTCTATAATGTTGTCAATGTCACAATATGAGTACACCACCCTCGAATAATTTCCCCACGCTCTCCCCAAGTAGATTGCCCCTTCATTTCCTGTTACCGAACAATTTACAAAAGAATATCCGGTATCTTCTTGTTCTGAGTTCCTATGATGAGCTGCAATGGCTCCATATTTATCAGCTACTGAATGCAACCTGCATTCCTGATCAATTACAACAAAACAAAAATTATTAACAGTTTCTATGCATTTGAATTTCTAAAGAGCCATAGGAGAATGGTGGATACCTTGTAGAGTGATCTAGAGTTGCCAAAGATGAAATCAACAGATCCTTGTATGTAACATTGATATAAGTAATGGGACCCACTTTCATCGAGGAGAGTGTCTTGTGTTCCTAAAATTCTTACTCGATACAGCACTGCCTTGTCCCCTGCAATTCTCAACGCCACTGCTTGCATTTTATACCCTCCCAATACTGCAACAACCGTATTCTGTATGTGCAAAATGCAAAATCAAACCACATTACGCATAAGAGTAATCTGTATGTTGGCATACCACCTATTTCACAATATTAGTATTAAAAAAAATTATTTTTGTATATTAATGTTTAGGATCTTCATTAGTTGATTTAGTTGAACTATAATATAGAACTCCTGTAAATCTATCAGATATACTTCAAGTCTTTCTATCTATGTTCTGAGGTTTATATATTACCTCAATGGTGATGCCAGAAGCACAAAAGTAATCAGATTCTACGGCGACAGAAGCTGTTCTATATGTTCCAAGTTCGGTACCATCTTTGTATCTGTTGGATGCTTTGTCGTTCCAGCTTATTACGGTTGCTGAAGGACTATTTGGATCGCCAATGAAAGAAATATAAGGTTTGGAAGCAGGAACACTCACCTTTTCTCTGCATCATATTCATATATATGGTCAGTCATCTGAGGTAAATTAGTAACTAACAGGTATCTTATATATTTTTGGATCAAAATCTTAAGCGTATAATAAACAGTATGACAATATAACATTGTAATTTTAAGTACAATTAACTAGATAATTAACTTTATAAAGTAGATATGTAATACGCAGTATGTATGTATGTGATAGCCAAAAGTTAATGATGTTAACAAAGCAAATTTGGCATAATGTGCAAGTTATATGGAACATCAGACAGATGCACTATATTAACTGACCTGTAAAAACCAGGAAGAATGTAAATCTTGACCCTGATGGAATTATTAAGAGGCACCATATCAACCGCACCTTGTACAGTAAGTTTAATCACCGCCACCATTTTGATCAACCACAATCACTCTATAAGTAGTACTACCATCATTATCATCCACATTCCCAGAACCAAACCTTTGTGCTAACTTGTTGTGATCCCTATACTTATCATCTTGTATCTTGATATCGTCCCACGTAATATATTTCCTCATGCTCTTAACTTTATAGTTATCACCATAAATCAGTAAAAAGAAAGCAACCAAGATACTAAAACCACTAAAATCCATCTAGTATGTAGAAACTAACTTGTTGTATGTGACAAGTCTAGTATTTTTCTTGTACAAAAACATAAAACCAAGAAAGAATGTGTGTGTGAAATGTGAGTATAATAAATGGAGGAGCCTATAGGTGAGTAATATTACATGCAAAAGTATAGTAATAGTATAGAAGAATTAATGTGAAACATGTGTATGTAGTTGATCAAAGAAATGCAAGAACATTAGTTGGTATGGTCTTCTTGCATGTCAAATAGGTTGTGCTACTTTTATCATTTAGTATTCATGTGACATATAGAAATAGATATTGAGAGAAAAAGGATGATCTTGTTGAGGAGTAGTTATGCAAGTGGAAACAATAGCTAGCGGTTATGCAATTAACTAAGCTTGATTAGTAATAGTATAAACCGTATGGGAAATGGGGTACCCTATGATGTAGGGACGTGCATTATGGTCATCACTAACTTTATGTTGGCTTAAGTTTAAAAAACCAAAAAAGAAAAACATTCCATTCAAACCCATCATTTCCAATAAAACTTCCATAAAAACTGTCAAAACATGATAGTTTTTAACCTTTTATTTTGAGATGTTTTGAAAATTGTATAAACTTGTATCATTTTCTTACAGATATATGCTACAAGTTAATGTTATGGTCTATATGTATGAGTAGAGTATCATATACAAGTAATCAAGTTATTGTTATGGTATGTATGAGTATTAATAATTTACTCATAATAATTAAATTAATATGCACATGGTAAAACTATGAACGTAAATATCTTAACTATATAAAATGAAAAAATGGTCAAATGTTGAAACTTGAATGTTGAAAAAAAGTCAAGGTAGCTATGCATTTAATATGTTGAAACATTGATATGTAAACTAATATAAGGAAACTATGACTCACTTAATTTACTTGCTTTAATGATGTTTTAATCATATTATTGAATGTACATCATAATGTTATATCTTATATCTTAATAAATAATTCATAAACTAAAAATTTTGGATCAAGTTTTTGTGCTATGGTTGAGACATTAACAACTTTTTTCAAAAGACACACCATACTACCGAGAAAGAGCTTTAATTTTCAACCTAAAACATAACCAAAAAACAGGCGTGTCAAAGAGGCTTATTTATCAAGAATTTTGGTCGCCACCACCATACAACAATACCACGCTTTATATTAACGCCACTATTTAACCATGCCATAAAAGAAAGCAGTTTAAAAAGGATTCTCAAGTCATTACTAATACAATATTTCGAAGAAATTCATTCGCCAGTAATTTTCGAAAACTAGACATCACACAGCTGCAGATTGCTCTAAGATTAATAAACAAAAGGCTCGTGCTTAATAGTAGCATTTTGGTTCAAAATCAAAACAAAATAAACTTTTTTTGACTTGCACGAGATACAAACTTTTAATAATTAATCAAGTTATATTATTACAACTTTTTTGTAGCAAGTACAAACACAAAGCGGGGATAGCTCAGTTGGGAGAGCGTCAGACTGAAGATCTGAAGGTCACGTGTTCGATCCACGTTCACCGCATTACAATTTTTTCTTTTTGTCCATTTTTCAGCTTTAATGTTTTGTGGTCACAAACTAACACCTATATTTAGCATGGAACCATGAAATTTCAAAAGTCAACAAAATTATAACTAATTAAAATGATACAAATAAAAAGTTAAATATGAAGTACCACTTATACCGTTGTTCCTTTAAACTCACATCGCAAGATCGTAATGACAAACCTCGATTTATCATCGCGAGTCCAAAACTTGTGTTTATACTCTGCATGTCCTCGACCAAATTTATGTTAGTCAACGCTCATTAATTCCCCACGTGCCTTGCACACGGGGTCATTTCATTGTTTTGGTTAATACCCTTCATCTTCATCTTCCTCACGCAATTACCCTCCCACGATGCTTAATGTGTTTTTCACGGCTTTAATCACCCCAAGCTGAAAAAGAGAACATATAAGAAGCTTCAAACTAGAGGTTATACATTCTGCTCATTTACTTATGGTACATAGGGCTGAGAGTCGGTCAAAACCGACCCGACCCGAACCAACAAAATCGAAAACCGAAATTCATAAAAAAGCTAAACCGAAACTGAACCGACGGACCGTCGGGCCGGTTCGGTTTAGGTATGTTTTTGTCGGTTTAGGCCGAACCGAACCGAACCGACCTGAAACCAAAAACATGTAAAACATAAAACCGAAACCGAACCGACGGGCTGTCGGGTCGGTTCGGTTTTTGTCGGTTCGGTCAGTTTTGTCGGTCCGGTTCGATTTTGGACCTTGATGCTCAACCCTATGGGTACACACAATAGCTAAAAAAGGGTCACGTGGTTCAAAAGTCATGCTTAACGTATTTTATACTAACAAGAACTCAGCATCGGTTGAATCAAACTATATTATGTTAATTGTCAATATTTGACATAGTGATTATTTAAGAAAATTCAAAGTTTGGACAAAAAGTGTCCGGGACTTCGGGTCAACCCAATCCGACTCATACAAAAAAGTGCTTGTTTTGACCCGTTACTCAACTCACCCATTTTGCTAACTCAACTTAGAGTATCAACTAGTGAAGAAGATTTGAAGAAAATGAAAAATGAGAATGTAATGCATGAAAACAAGGAATGTACAAGAAGGGGAATTTCAAAGCAGATTTAACAAAATCACATGGAAAAAGCTGAAGTCGTCCATCAATTTCACATGAACGTCAAAAAGAGAAAAAACAAATGTTCCACTTGGCTTAGCGTGATGAGTAATAAGCCATACCTGATCGCTTTCATCCAAGAATGTAGTGAGTTCATCAAGTAGCAATACTTTACATTCTTCAACCAAAGCACCAGCAATCGCAACCCTTTGTTTCTGACCCCCACTGAGAGTTTGTACTGGTCTCTGAACACATTAAGCAATTGAGATTTAGCATATTAAAGTACAATTTGGTATGAAAAAGAAACGTAATTAATTAATTACCAAACACTGCAGGAACTGTAACAGTAATAACTTTAACTATTATAAGTGTTATGTAACTTATTAAGCCGAACAAGGATCTTGGGACAAGAAGTTACACGGAGAGATTAAGTACATTACAAGAGTTATAAAACATTAACCTTTCAGGGAAGAAGTTTTAATCATAACAATTATAGAAAACAAGTAAATATCATCAAAGCATGCAGCGGAAGTAATAGGTTATAAATTAATTAACCGAATTAAAAGTATATGCGTACCTTTTGCGAATCAAAGCAATTAGGGTTTATAAAAACCCAAATTAAGATCAGGAACCAAGAAACCCTAAACCCTAATAAATTAGGGTTTATGAATGTCGACCAAAACCCTTGTCGACCCACCAAGATATGCAAACACAAGTGTGTTTGCTCTTCGTTCTTGTACACACGTATTAGTAGCGATTTGATGTGAAAAGTTAGGTTCTCGATCACAATAGATTAACCAAACACCTTTGTTATGCTCAAGGTCACTCGCAAATCCCTTACATGGGGTTTTACTCGTCGACCTAAGAACAAGAGGGAAGAAAGAAGACGTCTGGCCTTCTATTGAAATCTAGTGTCCCAAAGGATGAATACACGGGGATGTATTTATAGCCTTATGGTAGATGTCAAGATTACTATGGTTTCGATGTGGGATTCTATAGTTTCGCTAAAAACAAGCCCAAAAGAGGTTCCTAAACCTTCTTGGCTTGTTAATTTTCTTCATATCCCGCTGACATTTAACAACCGATAGTCAAAACTCGTTAAATATTAACTATCATTAAGTATTTATTTCGTGACAAATAATTAATAATAATAACATTTATATATTAATTATTTTAACATCAATTTCATACGTAATGTGTAATCCCAAGTCTCGAGTTCGAATCCGGTCATACGATATTAATAATTATCCATAAACCTTTCGGCTTGTTCCAACGAACGTTTGTAGGGGTCAAAATAAGGGATAAGTGAGTAGTATGAGCTAGCATACCTTTGATGAGAAGCACCTAAAGGTCGCTCGAGAGCATTTAGCTCATCCGCCTCGGTAGGATCTAAGTCGCCTTGTCCATGCCCAATCAAGAATAAGCCCGAGGCAGAGGCAAGGATGGGTACGTCAGTGACGCGGGCCAGCCTAACATTGAGGCAAGAGGGGACGGGAAGCGATCCAAATGATCAATGAAGGGGGGTTTCATTAAGGTAGTCACAGGCAGAATAGTGGAGGAGTGAGGGAGTTCTATAACAAACAAGGGTTGATTTGTCGGATTCAAGATGGAAGAAACACAGGGAGGAAGTCCAAAACCAGGTGTCAACGATCCACATATCCAACCAAAAGTGAGTGTTTTGCCATTACCAATCTTCCTATTGAATTCCATGGATTGAGCAATCATATTTTAAGTTCGCTATGTGTTTCCAAGGACTCGAGGCAGCCTAGAAATGGAGGAGATGGAATCCACCTGTGGTTACCATGGATGACACGAATGATTTTACGATGTGGCATTAATGGTCGTAAGTAAGGACGTGTAAGTTATCTATCTTATTTTTGGTCTATATATTAAACATGTATTTTTGACATACCGAGACGGAAATCAGGATGTACATGGGTTGAGGTAAACATGAGAAAGATGAAGATGAAGGGTAATTAACCAAAACAATGAAATGACCATTTTACCTTCATGTGCAAGGCACATGGGGAAATTAACAGACGTTGACTAACAGAAATTTGGTCAAGGGACTTGTCTAGAGTATAAGACACAAGTTTTGGACTCCCCATGATGATAAATGCAAGGTTTGTCCCATTACGATGCGCAGTGACAAGTTTAGGGACCAACGGTGTATTTTAGTCTAAATACTACTAGTACAACAATACCTAATCTGCTGAAACAAAGTATGATGATACTTATTTAAATACATTTATATTGAAAACAAATTGAAATGTTAAACTCTCATATCTCGATGAATATCTCGATCCATTCCATCCTCGAAGAATATCTCGATCCATCACGTCGTGTATCATGTTTGCATAACAATTTTGTATATCTATTCTTTATGTTTTCTTTCGATGTATACTATATCATTTATTACTGAGATGATTGGCACCCTTTGGTGTTAGCCAAATTTATGACTCATGTTATTTTGATTCGTTTACTTCGATTATATGCATTTTTGTTGGATATTATTTATGTCTATCATGCTCGCTTACGTTTGTTTACTTGCTAAAAGTATGTTGGCTATTGTCTAGATTATAGGTTATAGATTTTTTTTATGATTTATGATCCGTATCATAATGATTGGTACATGAGTGATAACATAGCTTCATTGTGGTTGCCATTAGGACTAGAGGTCGACCGTATCTCAAGGTTAATCAATATATGACTAAGGCAAGAAAATTAGCGCGAGAACTCTTATAGATGACCATTCACGAGAGTTTAGGTAGTCTCATTTTTATGTGATTACCGAGATAGATTATATTTGATAGTTGAAACACTTTATACGTGTTGATGCTTATTAACACCGTAACCAACAGGTTAAAGACGGATATGCATAGTGATAGGTAAACGGACCATCCGCATAGTCTACATAAATAGGCTCACAAGGCCGAATTCATGCCGCCGAGTCTCGCTTTACATTTCCTTACTCACCAATGGAAGTAGCACTTAATCATCGCATTTGTAGACTAATCAATATGATTTGATACGATAAACTTGGATAGCACGTTCTTTTATCATAAGACCACAACCATGCCATTTCTATTATTTTATTTGCATTTCTAGTTTAATAATTAGCTAGTAATTCAAATTCTGTCAATCTCTCAGATTGAACCCCTATTTCCTTAAATAGTTTAGCAATTAGAATAGCTCTAGATTAGCTTTACTTCACTCACTCCTTGCAAACGACCCTACTTACCAAATCACTAGCTATAATTGATCAGGTACACTGCCCGTAAGTGCCAGTCTATAGATTAGTTCGGCAATTGTAAATATAAAACTTGGTAAAAATCACACACTAGATTAACATATATAAGTATCGCGAGACTTTCCCTCCTCTCTCTCGTTTCTATCTAGGATAGAAGTGGTCACACCCACACACTCTCTCTAGATTATAGTAGACGTAGGATTAAAGTGAATTCGGTATCAAGAGCCAAATATGATACGTTGTTGTGATTAGTTGTGTTAGTTTTAGCTTTAGATCGTTATTATTAGTAAAATATTTACGATTTTGTAGTCTTAAACTCATTACCCTCTCTCTAGAAATATTTTCGTGTACTAAATCTTTGGTTTAATCATTTTTAGTGGTTATATTACAAAAACATTTTTGAAAAAACATTCTTAGAGATTTGATATACATTTTTTGGTGGATTACATAAATGGTTTTACGATCAAATGATGATTTTTGGTTAAATTTAGGTGTTTTTGTTACGTTTCTAAAAGTGTTTTCAAAAGCTTCGCAAGTTCTTATTACGAAAACTCTCGCAAAAAGTACTATAGTAAGTTTACAATATTAAAACAATTAATTACAAAAAGGCTAAGATCCTCATTGGTTTCCACCATCACATCCGTTAATCTGCTAGCAATGGTAGATTTAATATGTAGGTGACATCCACCAATTGCAAAACAAGTGCAACTCTTAGATCTTTATGGGACTCATGGCTCTCGTAAACGAGCAACTAGTATCAAGCTGGCAAGTTTAGTCCCATCTTTGCCTCTGGTTATGAATCTCACCTGCTTAACTTGATTAAGTCATCAAATTTGAGAACGTGTGAAAATATATCTAGGTCTCACGCATAGAATAATCACATTGGGTTACAATTCAACTTAGGTCTCATCCATAGCCAAAAGGCAATTTCAATTGATCTAAAGCGATTCGACGACACAACTTAAATTATGGCGGGTAAATATTTTGATAAAGCGTGTTAATTAAATGGTGTATGAAAGAAGCATGCATTCATTCTTCGTAACACAAATTAAAAACATTTTTTAACTTAATTCTAATCATTGTTTTAATTTTATGTGTGTCAAGTTATCCATTTTAAGAGTAATATACAAAGTGAAATATTATTAGTTTGGACAATACGTAAAAATAAATAACAATCATAACTAGTTTAAGTTTATAAAACAATAATTTTAAGTTTCAAATCCAATTTAAACTTAGTTGAACTAAATCAAAAGACTTAGTTTTCAAAAATGATTTGTGTTTCAATTTAAGTTTGAAAAACATTTGCAAGTTACATACATTCCAAGCATATATAAAGTGCAATAAATAAACAAACAACCACACAATATGCAAAGCCTCAACCGATGAAAAATCATATGCTTGGTCTTGTGAGCTATCACGAGGACCAAGAAGTCAAGTATGGACAAGCCAAGAAAACTACAAGGAGGGCTCCCACTTGCTTCAAGACCTAGCAAGAGCAAGTAGAACCCTAAGTCCACATGAATCTAGAATCTGCCAGAAATTTTCAGGTGACTTTAGAGGCTTGAAACGCATAGAAGGTGTCTTCACGAATCAAAACACCCTTCTGAAAAGTTGTAGCCCTTTGAGTTGCGTATCTGGATGAAAAATTTCATAAAAAATGGTCCAATAGAACTCCGGGTTCTATAAATGTGTCCCCCAACTCCGTTTTTACCTTTATGCCTTTAACTACTTTGTTATTCCACCCAAGCAAATCACATAATATATTGAAAGTAAAGTACAATTATTCTACTAACTAACTATAGTAATGTTCCCAAACAATGGTAAAAACCAAAATTAAAGACATAATAAAAAGGCCAAAACAATGGCAAAACACAAAACTAAATTAAATGATAATTAACTACGAATTAAGGCACATATGGTCAAGGTTTTCATCGGCTTTGCATACAGAACATAATAATACAATACTATTATGAAAGACATGTTGTTGGCTAAGTCCATGGGTAAAACTGCACGTTTTTGCCATGGAACAAAAATTAAAAACAAGAAATAAATTGTTAGCTAATGAATCGAAGAAAATAATAAACAATGATTAAACCCCTGATTAGTACGTGTAACCCATGGCCTTAGGGTTATAAAAAATCATTTTTAAGACCTCATTAGGGTCTAATAATCATAGGAAAAATCACCTAATGGGCTGTGTTAAAAACCAATTCACAAATCATCCAAAAAACGCGCGATTTAGCTACTTTTACACGTACCAGATAGTTATAATGTAGAAAACTATAAGGGGGTTGAATAGTTTTACCGATTTAAATTTAGTTTACAAAAACATTTAGATCATTTATATGTGAAATCTTTGGATGACAAAAGATAGGCAATGCAAGTAAAGAAAAGAGATAAATATGATAAAAGTAAAGAGAGGAAGAGATATAATTGTGACACAATGATTTATAGTGGTTCAGCTACAAGGACACCTTCCTTGCCCCCTACTCCAAACCCCGAGTACCCAACTCGAGAGTTCTTAAGCACTATGTCAATAAGCTCCTTTAACCGCCGAGAAGCCTCATAACGCCGCTTACACTTTTTCCTCGTAAAAACTAAATATCGGGTTCTTTACAACCGAAGAACCAATCCAACACAACTTAACATAGCTAACACAACTACCACAACTAACACAACAACTTTGTGATTACAATATGATGTATCATGTACAAGAACCAACTCAGTGATCTTGTAGATATGATGAAGCCTAGCGACTCTTCCTTTGAAGATTGGAATACTTGTATGCAAAGAAAGTGATCTTGTATTTTAAGAAGAACATTGAGAAACACAAGATAAATACAAGAAGGATCCTTAGATATGAGGTTAAAGAGATATAAGATGAGAGAAGATATGTATAAGAATGGGTGAGAAATAAAGAAGAAATGGCTCACTATTTATTGTCCAATTGTCCACTGTTCACCTGGATCCGGCGGATCCCTTGGAAAAGAGATCCGACAAGTGTAAAACCAGGATCCACACACTAGGTAAACCAGTCCGGATTTTGGATTACAAACCGGTTTTTGGGTCACGGGTCATGGACTATGGGTCATGGTACCCAATATGATGTCATGCATGATGCAATACATACTTTGGGTTATGGGTTATGGACTTTGGGTCATAGGTCATGGACTTTGGGTCATGGGTCATGGATTTTACCCAACTTGATGTCATGCATGATGTAATGCACATAGGCCATGGGTCTTGGGTCATGGGTCATGGGTTAAGAATTACCCAACACATTTACTTACAATTTATTACACACAAATACATAACAAACAAATGTAAGTAAGTAGTAAAATAAATATAATAACATGTAATCTTTAGATTTGCACTTTAGATAATTCTATGGTTGTTATCAACAAACTTAATGAGATCGAGAAATATAAATAAATTTTTTACTTTACTTGTATTAACAATCTCCCTTTTATTGATGACAAAACATAAAATTATAGTGAGTAAAACTTAAGAATCGATGTTTAAAAGTTTTGAAAAGTTTATAAGTTTTTTTATCGAAACAAAAGAGTGTCAAGAGACAATATGGCGGAATAAGAATTCCAAATGCAAAACCCCCGACGTGAACTCCCCTAGAGAGGACGTCAAGTAAGAATGTAATCGAAAACCTACAAAAGATGAGGTTAGTGATAAACAATAGTAAAGACTAATAGAGATAATGAATCTAAAGAACGAGATATAAGACGAGAGAGTCAAGTTAAGCCCATCTAGGATATTGTAACAATGATTAATAAACTTGCAAAACAGAATAATAACACATAAATCAAAGTTACTTCAAGGTTTTCTTTAATTTCTATATCAAACTAATACATAGATGTCTATAATACATCTATTACTATCTAACTATACTAAATGTGTACACACACATTTCTATTAAACTCTCATTGAGAGTTCTAACTATTCTATATATCTAATACCGTACGCCTACCTCTCTTTATATATAGAGATACAAGAAACCCTAGAGTACACAGAAGCTAACTAATTTGTCACATTAGTCCTTGTTGTTTCATCATTCTTTATTTAAGCACATGTAGTTTTGTAATCATCAAATCTATAATTCCCAACAATCTTCCCCTATTTGATATTACAAAACTATCTCTATGAATGAAACAGCCTTTAATGCTTCCCCTTAACTTAAGATCTTCTTGAACATGTCACCACACATAATAAGCTACAAACCTGTAATCTTCTTCCCCTTTTTGGAATCATAGAACATGGATCTTCTATAGATATGCAACTTGAATAACACTTCCCCTCAAGTGGTGCATGTAGATGGTTAAAAATTTAATCAATAAGCTTCCTATGAAACTAATATGTTTACCCATTGATTCGCTCCAGACAGTCAGGTTTTATCACACAAATCAACCACTTGTGAATGGTCAACCGTAATAAACGCTAAACAGTCTGAGAACGAAATGCAATGAAGTCCAGAGAGTATAATGTATCCCTGTCGTTAAGTCCCAACGAGGTGTGAACACCGTAATACAACGAATTCGTGATCGGTGAATATTGAAGTGAAAAGGGTGATGATTGATTAAACTAAGGAAATAAAAGAAAGTAAAGACTTTGAAGTCATTTTAATTTATATTTAAAAATCGATTAACGTTAAACCTAAAACGACGCTTAAATAAAATTACATGAACGCATTTAAATAAAACGTGAAAATAAAGAAGTAAAATACCTACTGATATGGAAAATACAATCCTAAGAAACAATTAAACGATCCTAAACTACATCCTAGGGTATTATAATGCAAAACCGCGAAAACCCGAGCTAATCCCGAGCCTCGAAAGTGAAAAAGATGCAATTTAAGGCTTACAGGTGCAAAACCAATTTTCCTACATTATAAATGACTAAAAATAATTTTAGGAAAAAGCCGGGTATTTTTTTGAGTTTTAAATTATTTATTATGAATTAAAACTAGATTTAACTAATTAATTAATTAAAAATACTAAACATTTTGAGAAAAATCTGAAAAATCATAAAACTACTTTAAAGGGTATCGAACCTAAGAAAATTAAAAGGTGAGTGTTGCTTTGAAAATAAGCCGAAATAAGCCCAAAAGGGCTTATAGTTAAAACCGCCTAAGTGTCTTTAAATAATTACGAGAGCAACATCTAACACAAGAAAGGTCCTAGTGCAGATGGTGCGGATTCTCATGTGATGTTTCAGACGTGAGAGTGCATCGACGCAGTTCAAACCCGGCAAGGACGCTTTTTCTTTTTTTTTGCCAACATTTTTTCTTTGCAAACTATGACTAAATTAAGTGTTTTAACAGAAACCAAACTTTTAAAAACTAAGATGACTCTTAAAAAGCTTATATGAACAGCAGCAACAACTAAAGGGGTGTTTGGCTTAGGGACAACTAAAGTGAACTATGAGACTTAAGAAGCTTGCAAAAGCTTCAAATAAGCTGGACCTAACAAGCAAATAACCAAACACCCTTGCTCCAAGATTCAAGCACAACTAAGCTAAGGAACCGTATAATAAGTGATCGTTAAGCGCATTCAACAACTCTTCCATATAAGAACGAGACCAAAATAAACTAAAGTGGCCAAGTTATACCGAAGGAAAGGAAACGAAAGCTTAAAAGAGCAACTAAACCGAGCGGATTCTAAGCTAAACAAGTACAAATAAGCGATTCTAGAAGCACTAAATAAGCCAAGATCCACACATCCTAATTTAATCTATCAAAGTCATCAAGGAACTGATAATGAGCAAGCTTGAAATGTAAATAAGCACAAAAAATGGGTGAGAAGTCACATTGTATTAGGGTCAGTCAGTAGGCGATTCCAAACGAACATCCACTAGATCATTAAGCCCAAATTAAGCACAAGATTCACCAAGAATAAATAGCTAAATGGTGCTTTAGATAGGCTACAACGGACAAGATGGGAAAACAATTGGTTTAACAAGCTAATCTAGGGAACCTTAAGCTAAGGAAAATGAGGAAATAAGCCATAAGTCTAGTCTAATAAGCACTAAAAGTCAAACATGATCTAAGCTAACCTAAACATACTAATGAGCTCTAAAAGCCTAAATAAGCTAAAAGAAATTCCTAATAAGCAAAATAAAAAAAGGGTGTACTGTCACATGGCATCCCTAACAGCCAAAAGGACATGATCGAGGGCAACAGAGGCTACCAAATAAGCACTAGATTCTAGCAAAGCATAAAACATAACAACCATATATCTAAGTTCTAATCATGACAAAAAGCTCATCCTAAATCTACTCTAAACCACCTAAATCTCATCTAAAAAATAGTAGGTCGTTGTTGTGGGATCACAGAAGAACACAAATGTTCCCAACGGGCTCGCTAGTTTCGATCCTACAAAAGCTACAGTGGATATTAGCTGAGCTTATGGTTCTTGAAGACAAGTCAGGGGCAAGCTTTTGCCCCACAAATGTCAAATAAAAGCTAAACTAAACACGCTTAGGGTCAGAAAAGGCTTGTGGACAAAGAATAATCATACAAAGTTAAACAATGGGAATGAAAAAACTACTCTAAAGCTATAACTGACTTACCATCAACTTGTAAAAGCTTGTTAAAACAACTAACAATCACTTAGTTAAGAATCAAAATGGGTCACAATTGCATTTCCACCCATAAACAAGCTAATCCAAACACAAGAAAACTTTTGCAACTGAGAAAACTTTTGAAACTGAGAAAACTTTTGAAAGTATGACAACTTGTTTCTGTCAATAACAAAAGCTTCAAAATTAATTTAAGCAACTTATAACATACAGTTGGTACACTAATGACAGAATCTTAAGAACATGTAAAATAAATATCAAGAATGCATAAACTTAAAGAAACTGGAATTGGACCTGAAAGTAAATTGTATTGAAAATTAAATGCTTACAATGACAGAAAAGTTAAAAGGGTGCTAGAACATCAATTTCTAGACTAAATTTACACTAATCCTACTTCTCCTATTTATACAAAAGATAACTTCTGTCTTCTCTCTTCATTCTTGACTTCTTCTCGACCATTTTCCAACCCTTGATTGAGTGGAAGTAATCTTAGCCCTTTAACCCGCTTTTATGGAAAATGTGATAGGGATAACCGCCTTGGATTGCATCACGTGAAGAGGGTAATCGCTATAGGAGGGGGGAAAGAAAGATAGCGTAGCAGAGAAAAAGGCATGGGGAAACATGGGAGACATGATTGTTTGGTATTTCTTTTCTGGTTTTGGGAAGGAGGAAAGGAGGATAGGGTTGACTTGGGTTTATTGTATTATATTTTGGGTTAAGTAATTTTAGGTCCGGTTGGGTTGTGGTGTTTACACAAGGACCAAAATTGCAATTCCACCAATCTTGAGGAACCAAAAATGTAATTTTCAAAAGTTAATCATAAGGACTATATTTGACAAGATCAATTTTCCCAAGGACCAAAAATGATAATTATCAAATTAAAAATGTCCCGGGGTAATTTCTGTCAATCTTTGAAACTTCAGGGAGCAAAGTTGCCATTTTGCAAAAACTGACTTTATAAGGCTAATTTTGACACTTTGAAAATCCTCGAGGGCCTTTTATGAAAAATTACATTGTTTTGACTAACTGTGGACTAGATTTGACACTTTTGATAAAACACAGCCTAAATATTTTTTCCGCCTTTTAAGACTTTTCAAAGTGTTTTGATCGCTTTTGCAAAGTGTAAGGAACAAAAATGATGAGTATTTACACACTCATCACCCATCTCTTAAATCACGAACTCTTTAGGCTTTATGTAATGATTACTGATGAAGAAAACTGAGTATAACGAATTTGATGAAGAAGTAGAATTTTCCAAACTTGTTTCTTATGTCTTGTACTATCCACGTGACTCCGAACTCATATTGGACCAAAAAGTATAATTAGACCGCATCCTCTTGACAAATCCTCAACTATATCCATAAGACACTAAGCACAATAACGTAACTCCTTAAAGTGATAGCAAATGTGAGCATTAAGCACCATCAGTTTGTATATCACACACCTTTGCTAGATTCGTCAAGTCTTTGTCACATCTCTATAAAGTATGAACAAGTTATCTCCAAATGTTGTAAGCCATTTGAGATATGATAAGAACACGCACTTGTGAAACTCAACTACAACATCAAATAAGCAATATTCAATTACTCAACTACCACATCAAATAAGCAATATTCAATTGTCTTCATAATCACATCTTCAAGTAATCTCTAAAATGAGCCATAAAATCAATAAGTATAAACTGAAAGAATTCCAGTTTTGTTCGAGATCCAAAACCTACGTGTCACCCGATATCTGACCAAACCAGGAGTATTAATATATCAGATAACGCTAGCAGTAATAAATGCTTTCAATAGCAGTACTTAAGTCCAAATCTAGCAGTACTAATCATCTTCTCAGCAGCATTAACTTGTACACGAACACTACTAACGTCCCAAGCTGCCAGTATTAACATGAGCCAACAAGCAGTACTAAAAATCACGAGAACAATACTAATATGCGATGACCAGAATTAACTCGTGGCGAACTACCAGTACTAAATCAAGCAGTATAAACATCAAACTTCTTCTTACTGTTCGAATCACAACAATTTTATTAAGAAGTAGTATTAATAACCTGGTGTCGAATAACATATCAAAACTGCTTACTTTGATATTCAAACCTGTGAATCTTTCAACACATGAAACACAACCAACCAAGCTAGATCTGATCAAGCAACAACCTTCTAATGTTGTGTCTTCATTCTAGCAACCTTCAAAGCTAAAGCATAACGAGCAACACAAAACCTTATAAAAGCAACATTAACTTTTGTTTGAATTTCGATAGTAGTACTAACCACAGAACCAAACAGTATGAATGTACATGGCAGTGTTATCCGAATGTGATGGCATCACTTAATTGTTTTCACCTGGCAATACTTAACAGGTATGGACAACAGTACCAATATATCAATACTTCTCTTGGCTGTAGAAAGTACATTGGCAGTAAATAATCATCAACGCAAACTGATTGAGTCTACATAAGCGAAGCTTATCAATACATACATATCAAATAAAGCCTTTAAACCCTAATCGGTATCTGTAGCAGCCTCAATAATACTGCAGATGTCATGTCTTTTACGTCTCTACTAGGGTTCATCATCAATCAATGGTTGACTCACCACAACTAGTAGAAACATAACTAACCGCCTATTTCTTCACCAAGTTAGGGTTTAGGAAAACCCTAATTTTACATTAAAAAAACGTATTTGGCTTCTTCTTTTTAGAAACTGATCACAACAACAACAAATGTCTTGGGTTTTGAATCACAAATAAAAGAATAATTTGAACATAATCACAACCATTAACATCTTGGGTAGATACTAATCACAAATAACCATTTTAACCATAACCGCAAGATCTGAAAAACCCTAAAATTCGAATTTCATACCTTTCTCTGCAGCAGTGTTTGAACACCTGTAACTTTTGCTTGAAAGCTCCAATTGACGATCCCTCTAGTGAAAAGTTAGGTTGATATATATATATATAGAACGTCCAACAAAAATTTCGTCCCGATCCAACGGTTAACGAAAAATTTATCGCGTTTTGAAAATAGTGTTGCAGATAAATATGAACATATGCACCAAATTCGAATTTTCTTCCTTTTTCTTCGAAAAACCTTGTAGATCCTAGATATCAAGAGCCCCCGCTCTAATATCAATTGTAAAGAATCGTTTAAGCCCATCTAGGATATTGTAACAATGATTAATAAACTTGAGCGGAATAATAACACAGAAATCAAAATTACTTCAAGATTTTCTTTATTTTCTATATCAAACTAATACATAGATGTCTATAATACATCTATTACTATCTAACTATACTAAATGTGTACACACACACACGTTTCTATTAGACTCTCATTGGAGAGTTCTAACTATGCTAGATATTTAATACCAGATGCCTACCTCTCTTTATATATAGAGATATAAGAAACCCTAGAGTACACAGAAGCTAACTAATTTGTCACATTAGTCCTTGTTGTTTCATCATTCTTCATTTAAGCACATGTAGTTTTGTAATCATCAAATCTATAATTCCCAACAGTACGTAAACAAGAATCCTTTAAAAAAAAGACTAAAATGTAGTGTTATTTTGATCACATACACTAAGAACAAGAATTTGTTCTTTTAAAATATAAAAACTAAAATATTGAAAAAGACAAAGAAAGAAGAAAAATAAAGTAGGAAAATATATTATAGATCTCGGATGCTTACATATCCATTAATGGAGAATTCGATGAGTGATGATGGTGATGCGGTCTATGATGAGATTGAGAATGAAGAGCATTTTGTCCCTTATTTCAATGGCAACTTGCCATGAACATTGACAATGGGCACAAAAGAGATAGTGTGGAAGTGGTGGTAGAGGTTCATTGATCCAAGAGTGTTCATTATGTTGAAGAAGTGATGATGGAATGGTTGGTAAAGGCATGTCAACATCCATTATATCAGGGATTGGAGGTGGTGATATAACATCAAATAGTCCTGATATTTTAGTGTCAATTTTTCCTTAATATGCTCAACATTTATATCGTTTTACTTGAAAATATACTCTTATTTGTTAATATTTCATTTTCAGCTTACTAATGAGCATATGAACAAAGAGACGCGAATTTGAAAGGTTATTAAAGTAAATATACAAGAGTATTATGGCTAGACAAGAGTTACATCATAATTCCATACTCTACTTACGCCGTAACTAGGATTTATACTTGAAAACAAAAGTCAATGCAGTTCAAGGTTACGGCTTAACTTCATAACATAGTCACGCCGTAAATATTTCAAGACTTAGAAATATTTTTTGGTCAAGAGTTACGCATCATAAATATTTTACTATGGACAGGTGGTTCAAATGAGAAGTCCTCGACCTTCCCAAGCCTGAACCAACACCCAAGCCTATACCCCGCCACTTCAGGAGCCCTCTAGGAAGTCGCCGAACTCAATTACAAGGTTACGCGTAGTGATGAAACTCATCATGATATTTTTGAATAATCGATCATAAAATCAATTCCTTGAATGTATCTGCTTAAGCACTTCGCATAAATCCAACATCTCCTATTTGAATAAAACTTCTAAGAAGAAGACATGTTTTGTATGCGGCAATGAAATTTCATTTGATTACAGGATTGTGATTTTATGAACAAAGATTGGGTTTGTTCCACCTTATGTCCCCAGCAAAGAGCCCATACTTTAAACATGGTTATTGGCCTACATATGTCGACTCTATGTATCTTTGGGATGGGATATGGAGCACCGCCGAAGCCCTCAAGAGGTTGTTCTCGGACCAATAAGGGACCAAATTATCAATGGAGGACCAAGAAAAATGGTGGATCCTCTAAAACTTCATGCCCTAAACTGATCCACAGGGTGGTTCAAGTCGAGCAATGACTTGATCCTCCTCTGATACTAAGCTGCTTGTATATATTTTTGTTGTTGTTTGTAGGATCATCCTTAAGCATTATTGGTATTGTTGATAGTGGTTGTTCGGAAGCATGTCTGGGAATGTAGATACGATGCAAATTTTGTCCCTATAGGCGGAGGAGGCAATGTGACAGGAAGTGATGGTAGTATCACGTGAAAGGCACCATAAAGACACCCCATCTAGACTAAAATCGAAGGTTCTGGTGTAACCCATTTACAAGGTTATCTGCTTCACAAATACACTAAGAATAAAGTTCTCTTCACGAGAATGAATGTTCAGTCTTGTCTAAAGACTTCAAACTGTCAGAATCATTCTCGTTACGCCCATAAATATTTTACCTTAATGAAGTTCAACTGTGGTGACCTCACTTGCTTGGTGGCTAAAGCATCTCTATATGAGTCCACAAAATGGCATAGGAGGATGGCGATGTGAATTTCAAAACCATTAACAAACTTTCCAAAATGGGTCTTGTTGAAGGTCTTCCCACCAAAGTATTCACAAAATGATCATAATTGTGTCGCTTGCAACAAAGGAAAACAACACCAGCTTCTTACAAAGCTATCAATGCTATGAGCATCATTCTCGAACCTCTTCGCTTGCTTCATGGATACGTTTGGTCCAACTCAAGTCAAGCATTGATCATAAGTTCTTCTGCTTGGTTATCAGATGGCTATAAGCATTTTTGTTGGGTGTTCTTCGAGAACCAAAGATGAAACCTCTCAAGTCGTTTCATCACTCTTGTTGAAAATCAGTTGAACAAAAAGGTTAAAGGAATTCGATTGTGATAATGGGACGTAGTTCAAAATGCTATTCTTATAGAACTACGTGGTCAAAAGGCATAAAAGGGACTATAGTAATCCAAGAACCCCACAACAAAATGGGGTGGTCGAAAGAAAGAATAGGACCTTAATAGGCCGCTAGATCCATGCTTCGCACTCTAAACCGCCCACTATGTTCGATCGAAGTATGCACCCATGTGCAAACAGTATGTCCATTACAAACAACTCAAAACCCCATATGAACTTCTCTTTGGAAAGGTTCCCATCATTCACTACCTAAAACCTTTTGGTTGTCAAGTGACCATTCTCGAACACAAGTATCCATTGGGAAAGTTTGACGGCGTCGATGATGGTTATATTGTGGGTTATTCGACTCATAGTAGGCCCTACGTGGGTGTTTAGGAGACGTTGAACCCCAGATTTTTGAAGATAAGCATAATGTTCAAGACGTGGTCATACTTGGTCTTTTGACCTTGACTATTTAACCGATTCCTCGGGTTACACTAGACTCTGGCTAATCAAAATGAAGGTTCTCAAGCTTCTCCACTAACAATGCAGTCCCTTAGATGATGACTGCGAAAATGAGTTTGAAGATGATGAGCAATACTTGTGCCTTCTTTCTCTCCTAACAATACAGTACCACCTCCAAGGATACTGGCGATTCGAGTGACGAAGATGACTCTCATTATGTCGAGGACCTTGCTAGGCTTCGACTCAAGAATTTGCAACCAAGCTTGAAGTAGAGCGAACCAGAAGCGGGTAGTTAGGAAAGGCAGCAGTAAACATCGGTTCTGCCGAAGTTGACTCTGTCCTACCATCCCCAAATCATTGCTGAAGGCTATGTTGTTCCTTCTCAGTATCTTTAGACTTCAGTGAACCCTATACACGCTTCCAAAACCTTCGTATCTTGGAAATCATCAACCCAAGGTCGATCTTCACCTCACCCTTATGATGATCTTGAATTTCAACCAACCATCACTAATCTTGATTCATCCATTGAAGTCAACCCCACCGCCACTCATAGGATCAACACCGCTCATCCTCAATCCAACATCATAGGTGATCTTCCGCACCTGTTAACCTCGGCGGCTATCACAAGTCCTCAATTTGGACAGATTGCTTTTCTCTTATGTCTCCGTCACCAAAGAGACAATCACACGAGATTTCAAACATTATCTGTTTGCTTGTTTTCTCTCAGTGGAACCAACCAAGGTATCTCAAGCACTTAATGATTCAAGTTGGCTAGA
Organism: Chrysanthemum lavandulifolium; assembly: GCA_022545495.1. Classification (NCBI taxonomy): domain Eukaryota; kingdom Viridiplantae; phylum Streptophyta; class Magnoliopsida; order Asterales; family Asteraceae; genus Chrysanthemum; species Chrysanthemum lavandulifolium. The sequence goes on along the minus strand of CM040243.1, from coordinate 207,886,175 downwards.
AGCAATGCAAGAAGAGATGCAACAATTTCATCAATCGCCAGGTTCGATCTTTGGTACCACTACCGATGGCAAATATGCCATTGGGACAAAATGGGTTTTGAAGAATAAGAGATGCTAGGGTGTTGTGATAAAAAACAAAGCAAGATTAGTAGCACAAGGCTCAATGTAGAAAGTGGATTGATTATGATGAAGAGCTCACCCACATTGCCGTTGAAGCAATTCGCATTTCTCGCTTATGCTTCATATGGGCTTCATGGTGTATCAAATGGATGTCAAAGGTGCTTTTACAGAGGAGATTGAAGAGTTCTGCTCACTCAACCCAAGGGATTTAAGACCCACCCAAATCATGTTTACAAAGTTGTTAAAGCTCTCTATGGCTTACATCGAACCCAAGAGCTTGGTATGCTAGGGCTTTCATCATTCCTACCAAGCATGGCTATAGGAAGGCTATCGACAAACACAACATTTCTCAAGAATTATCAGACATCATTTACGGTGCAAGTGTATGACATTATATTTGGTTCCTGACAAAACGGTGCATGTGAATTGAGGAACTTATGAAGCGGTGAATTTCAAATGAGTGCTATGGGAGAACTTACTTTCTTTTGTCTCCAAGTTCAACAAACAAGATGGCATCTTTCATCAAGATAAATACGCTGAGGGACATTTTGAAGAAGTTTGGTATGGAAGGTGATCGGGCTTAATAACACCTTACGAAGCTCCAAGGCTAAAGCAAATAATGAACCGCATCTACCGCGGAATGTTCATCCTGCATGTACATGATTGGTTCATTGATGTATTTGACAGCCTCAAGACACGATATTACATTTGTCGTGAGAGTGTTTGTTCTCGACATCAAGTTACTCCACTTGCTTCCTATCTCAATGCTTTCGAGAAGATCTTTAAGCACCTCAAAGGCCAACCTCTTTTAGGCCTTTGGTACCCAGAATCTCCTTTCAAGTTGGAAGCATATAGTGACAATGATTATGTCGGTGCAAATCTGGATAGAAGATCCACAACCTGAGGTCGCCAATTTCTAGGCAAAGATTGATTGGCAATGCAAGAAACAAACCATCGCTGCCACCTCAACTCATCAAGTAGTACGCGTTCGTTCGTTGAAAATCGGACAAGTCCTTTGGATTCGTAACCACCGCTTGGACTATGGGTACAACTTTATGAACACTAATTCATATAGATAATCAAGTACCATCCGCATAGTCAAAAATCTAGTTTTTCACAATCCAACAAAACACATTGAAATCAAAATTCACTTTATAAGAGATGCTTATGAAAACATTTGATAAAAAGTGGCTAAATCCATACCATGATAATGCGTATGCACTTATTAACTAAAGCGTAGGTTATGCCGTAATATTACATACAAAGTTAGAAGCTCATATTATATTTGATAACACATTTATGTGTTGGTTTCCATTAAAGGAATGAAGGAACACAAGGGTCTAAGTTGCAATGTTGCTAATGTGAAAGGGGTGAAAAGCTGAAGAAGTTACTACAATAACCTTACTTTGGTTACTACATTAACCATGCCTTATTTTTTGGTTACGCAATAACCTTAAACTTTGGTTACACCGTAACCTTAAACTTTGGTTACGCAGTAACCATTTCGAACCCTATAAATAGATGCCAAATTCTGCACTACTGAGCATATCTTTTCCTCTCTTTTAAAGGGGCGATTAGGCACCATCTCAAAGTATTTTACAGCAGCAATCAACCAATTTCCTAAGGAGAATTCACGTGCAATCATCGTCTTCATTAGTTCTACATCAAGTAATTTGTATCAATTAATATGTTCAATTCAATTCATGGTTTATTTATCATTGTTGGCATAATTTACTGCATGTTTGGCTAAACACCTTTGGTGTTAGCCTTGTTATGAAATTGTTATTTCCATGATTTAGTTTTCTCATTTTTGTATCGCTTTATGTGCATATTTTCTTTGTTTATTCGTGGACACCTTCATTTCGGTAGTATTGATGTTTGGTAATATATAGGAAGCTAGGAGAATTGACCATAGGACTCTAGACGAATAGATTGCGAGTCGGGATAAGAGGTTGACGCGGAATCTAAGATCCGAGAGGCCGAGTTTCCTATTGACCATATGACTACCACTATCTTGTGTACGAATTGACCAAAGGATCACCTTCCAAGTGGATATACTTAAGAAATTAAGGGGAGGCCTAAGTTTCAAGAGATCGGGTCTATTGTAGCTGGTGCTTAATAACTCTAAGTAGGTTAACTCACGAACTCTTGTAATCTTATGGTTACGGTATAGGAACTTATGGAACATAGGCTAGACGAATTTACCCTAGGAGTCTAGTGACATTTACCCCCACATGGAGCGATAGAAAACATAGATAGGAAAACTTGATTATGGTGTAACAAGATTAGTAATTAGGATAACACATTTCTCCCTATTGATTGTTAATCACTTCTGTTAATACAAATAAATCGTAAAAACGTTTATTCATATTTAACGATCTCTTTGTGTTTTGTTGATAACAAATATAAAGTTATCATAAGTAAAATTATAAGGATACATGTTATTTTTGTAAAGCATTTACATATATAATCATTTAACATAAATTTTTGCAATAATTCGTTTGTTGTAATAGTTTATTAGGATGGGTAAAAACCATAACCCATGACCCCATACCCATGGAGCATATCCATAACCCATAAAGCTAACCCATAACCCATTGACTAGATGCATTGCCTCTTGTAGATACATTGTATCGATTTGGATACCCATGATCCAAAGTCCATGACCCATGACCCATGATCCATGACCCATAACCCAAATAGGAGGAGTGTCCTACGGATCCCCCAGTTTACACTGGACGGATCCTCATGTGCGGATCCGTGGGATCCGGGGAACAATAGTGATTTTTTGCCTATAAATAGTGAGTCATTTCTTCATTGTAACTCACCCCTCTTCATACAAACTCTCTCATACACTACTCCTCTCTTCTAATCTCTGATCTCTTGATCTATATAGTAGTTCTTATTTCTTTTGTTGTAATTCTCATATAGGTCCTTCTCAAAGGCGAGATCACGAGATACTACAAGTCATCCAAGCAAGGGGTCCTTGATTGATTTGTTCCTCCACAAGATTTTTGTAGCAAGATCTTGTATTTCATATTTCACATAGTTGTGTTGGTTTGGTCCTCCGTGTTAAGGACTCAGTATTTAGCTTTGTACCGAAAAAAGTGTAAGCAACATTGTGAGGCTTCTCCGCCAATTCAAGGAGCTTGTTGAAATAGTGCTTGAACTCTCCAGTAGGTGACTCGGGGAGTGGAGTAGGGCAAGGAAGGTGTCCTTGTAGCCGAACCACTATAAATCGGTTGTGTCATTTCTATCCTTTACTTTACTTGCTTTCGTTACTTATATTACTTACTGCTTTATACTTTCTATCCATCCATATGATTTCACATAATATCGAATCTAAAGTTTTTGAAACTAACTTAAAATCGGCAAAACTATTCAACCCCCTTCTAGTTTTCCACAACTTCTAATTTCCTTTCTTTTATTTTCTTTAGTTTAATTATTAATCAATATAAGAGCACCTTTAAAATATGTGACATTAGAACTTAGATTAGATCTGCACTCATAGCTCTTGGGACGACCTCGGCTTTACTGATTACTACACTACACACGATCGGGTACAATGCCCGTTAGTGCATTAGGTAGACCTTAGGTAGACGAGATTATAAATGTTAAAACCTGGTCAGAAATCCGGGGAGCTATTTTTGGATTTAATTTGAGTTTTTAGGATGTTTTTTTTAAATTATATTTGCTTGTTAGGATTTTTTTTTAGCTTTATTCCTTTTTTTTTGTTTGTTTTGTATTTCAGGAAATCATGAAGATGAAACCGAATACTAATAACATGACGATAAATGAATACTTGGGGTATGAGCGCGAGAAGACAAATACATTTTTGAAGAATCTTCAATCAAGGAGTGCTCTTGCAAGATTGCCCACTCCAAAACCTTCCTTTCAAACTCCGCAACCATACAACAAGGATGGTTTTGCATTTACTCATGACAAATAGTATGTCTCGCCCATAATATGTTTGGGAAAAAACTTGGCATGTTTTGGCTGCTGATGTGGAGCATGTGGAGCGAATAAAGCAGAATAATCCGGGTATGTTGTCTTATTATTTATTAATCATTTTCACTCTGTATTATATGTCTAACTTATGTTTAACTTATATTGAGCTCATGCTACAGTGCCAAACACTAATACACCTAAAACTATTTGGACACACCATCAATAAGGCTCAATACCGAGTTACATAAGTCTAAGACTATCAGACCAAGTGATCTCCCTCTTGTGCCAAACACACATATACCAACACAATTTCTGAAAGAAAACTAAAGTTTGTACTACTGTGCCAAACACTCATACACCTACATAATTGCAGCCGTTACCAATTTTTTCTGCATAAATTAACACAGACACTTTTTTTCGAACTGTGCCAAACACTCATATATATAGATTAACACATAAACTTTTCCTGCAGCCCTCACCAAAGTTGACACAAAAAAAACATAATTGCTGCCACAAAAGCTCTTGCGAAACCGCATACACAAAATAATGTATTAAGTTTCAAAATTATGTTTATGCAGGCCTGCAACTTTCAGACGACCAGAAGTATAATATATGTCTAACTTATATTGAAGACATGCTACTGTGTAACAACAAGAGTTTAAAGTATTTCATGAACATGCCATATCCAAATAACGAATACACGATGGAAGGGTATAACAGGTTGATATATGATGAGACATCGTACAAAACTGATGAATTAAAAGAGCAACATAAAACATTGTATGATAGCTTGACATATGAACAAAAAGGTATTTATGCAACTTTTATGGACACTGTAAAAAATAAGAAAGGTGGAATGTTCTTTGTGTATGGATATGGTGGAACTGGAAAGACATACATTTACAAAACAATGTCTATTGCATTACGTTCAAAAGGTGGTATAGTGTTGAATGTTGCGCCTAGCGGTATTGCAGCACTATTGTTGGAAGGCGAAAGGACAACACATTCTCGGTTTGAAATTCCAATTAACATAGTAGAAGATTCAATGTGCCACATTCCTACTAACACTGACCTCGCTGATTTGATACGACAAGCGAAGCTCATTATATGGGACGAGGCTCCTATGATACAATCATATTGTTATGGAGCATTTGATAGGACATTGCGAGATATTTTCTGGTCAGACCCTTCTCAACCATCTAACTGTGTTTTTGGTGGAAAAGTAGTTCTGTTTGATGGTCATTTTCGACAAATCCTTCCTGTCATTCCTAATGCCAGCCGTAATGACATCTTACATGCCACAATAAACTCTTCGTATCTGTGGCAACACTACAAAGATATGAACTTAACAGTTAACATGAGATTGGGTTCTGGATCAACTGAATCTGAAAGAAAAGAAATACAAGATTTTGCTTATTGGATTTTAGACATTGGTAATGGAAATGTTGGTGGAAAGAATGATGGCGAATCAACTGTTGTATTTCCATATGGGATGTTGATTCCAGAGTCCGATGATTATGTAGGCTCAATAATAGATGAAACATACCCGCGTTTGCAAGAAAACCTATGGAATTATGAATTCTTTCAGGAAAGGGCCATTCTTCACCAACTCATGAAATGGTTGATATGATTAATGAACACATGCTGGATTTAATTCAAGGAGATGAGATGATATATGAATCATCTGATTCTGTTTCTTTGGATGATGTAGACACAAATTTTGATGATTTGATATACACTACAGATTTCCTTAAGGGTTTAAGGATGTCCAGTCTTTCACAACATGCAATAAAGTTAAATATTGGTATTCCTATAATGTTAATGCGAACCATTAATCAGAAAGCAAGGCTACGCAATGGAACTAGGCTTCAAGTACTAAGTTTTGGAATCAATGTTATTGAAGCGAAGATCATATCTGGTGGAAATTTGGGTAGGATTTGCGCTATTCCCTATATGGTAATTACCCCTCAGAAACAAAAAATGCCATTCAAATTGAACAGAAGGCTGTTTCCTATTCAAGTGTGTTTTGGTATGACAATTAATAAAAACCAAGGATACATTGTCACAGCTTGGTTTGTTTTTACCAAAGTCGTTCTTCTCACACAAACAACTATATGTAGCTTTGTAAAGAGTCAAGAGCAAGTGAGGATTGAAGGTTCTATGTTTAGATACGGACATAAACTATTGCAACTCAATTGCAAATATAGTTTACAAAGAAGTCTTATGTCGGATTTGAATACGCAACATTGTTTTGTATACACAACATTATATTTTGCTAAAACAAACTTTTTGTCTTATATATATATATATATATATATATATATATATATATATATATATATATATATATATATATATATATATATATATATATTGGTTCCATTGAGAAGGTTTTAAGATTGAGAAGATTGAGAAGTAATCTAGGCCATTAAAATCAATTTGTTTTAATGCATTGTATGAATTCCTAATTTAAATGAAAAGGGTAAAATAGGAATTGAATCACTACAAAATTAATTTAAGAATAATTAATGATTCCAACAGTTATCGTTTCTAAAATTTCAAATTTGATCAAGCATGGGACGTTAGTTCTATCATTCATTTTATTTATTTCTATTTTTTTTGATGAATCGCTTATTTCATTTATTTATTTATTCCTAGATACTAATAAAAATATATAAAAACATCTTTAATGAAAAGAGGAATTTTGGAAATCCCGAACTGCAACTAAAGAAATTCCTTTTTAGATGTATGATTCAATTTTTTTAACGTAACATATATGAAGCATATGTTTTAGGTTTTAATCATATTATTCAGTTACTTTATAAAAATAGGCAATCTTTAGCAAAACTAACTAGTGTTTAATAGGAGCCTCAAAATTTTGAATCCAACACTCAAGTTGTTTGCTTCTTTTATATTTTATTTTTAACCATTTGTTTACTTGTGAATCATACATCATTCTTCTTGTATATAAATGATAATCAAGTTAGTGAATCACCAAAAGATATTTTTATGTTTTGTTTTGAATCATTCGGATTAGTGAATCAATAGTGGTTTATTGCATTTTATTTTTTTTAATCACTGCATATGGTTAAAAAAATGATGAACTAAGTCAATCATTTTTTGTAGTCCTTAGAAATTAGTATAACAACATGAATCATATCACTAATAATATATATATATATATATATATATATATATATATATATATATATATATATATATATATATATATATATATATATATATATATATAGGTTTGGGTTATTATGAAAAGTTTCTTATAATGAAAAGAATGAGAAGGCATGTGGAGGTGACATGTGTCACCTTTGCCACATCATCATGCCACATCACCATACCCCACCCCCAAAAAAAAAATTTCCGCCAAATTTTTTTTTTTTGGGCACATTTTTTTTCCCGCCAAATTTTTTTTTCGCATCACAATTATGAATTTAGTGCATCAAGGTTATAAAGTTACTGCATCACAATCATAATTTTAGTGCATTAATGTTATAACCTTGATTTTAGTGCATCATAGTTGATGCACTATTAACTATGATGCGTAACTTATAATAAAGATGCACCAAAACTTATTAGTGCATTAAGGTTATAAGTTCTTGCGTCACAATTATGATTTTAGTGCATTAAGGTTATAAATTCTTGCATTACATTTATAAAGTTCTTGCATCACAATCATGATTTTAGTGCATTTAAGGTTATAATCTTGATTTTAGTGCATCATAGTTGATGCATGAACTATTAACTATGATGCGATAACTTACCAATGGAGCATTAGTCCAATGGTTAGAGCACTTGTGCTTGAGTCAATTGACCCAAGTTCAAGTCCCATCCTTGGCATTTGCTTCATATAGGTACCACCTCCGCAAAACCCGTGGGCACACTTGGAGACTTTGTGGAATAAGAGCTTAGGGGTCCGAGTCTTGGCTCGTGCTCACTCCAGCTTGGTGCCCACCAGGCCGTGAGAGTTGCCGAGCTATTCCTTGTGGGTGGACAATGGTTGGTGCCAAAGGCACCTGAGTCGTGTGTTCCCGCCAATCTACACCTTTTGTGGAATGATGCAAGAACTTATAATAAAGATGCACCAAAACTTATTAGTGCATTAAGGTTATAAGTTCTTGCATCACTGTTATAAATTTATTGCATCATAATCATGATTTTAGTGCATTAAGGTTAGAATTACCGCATCACAATTATGATTGTGATGCGATTATTATAACCGTGATGCGATAATAAATTTTAACGAGAATTTTTGGCGGGATTTTTTTTGCCCCAAAATTTTTTTTTGGAAAAATTTTTTTTTTGGAATTTTTTTTTCGGGGGGTGGGTGGGTGGGTGGGTGGGGTGACACATGTCATGGTGATGTGGCAAAGATGACACATGTCACCTCCACATGCCTTCTCATTCTTTTCATTATAAAAACTTTCATTTTAACCTACCTTATATATATATATATATATATATATATATATATATATATATATATATATATATATATATATATATTTATATACATACTAGTTTATAAACCCGTGATAAATCACGGGTGGCCCTTAAAAAGTTTGATATAAACATTTGCGTAAGAATTTAAATTGTATCTAAACAAAATATAATTACATATCCATAATCCAGATAAGATGAAGCTAAAGTTTCCATTAGATAGCTCAAAAATAACAAAGTTGAGTGGTAAATTTTCAGTAGTACTTCATGATAAACAACATTCAACATGCTATTTGACACTTTAGCGTCCTTGTCATATATCGGAACCTTCTTACTTTCCAACTTTTGACCTTAGACACAACGACGTAGAGTTGGCCGCGTGTGATGACAACCTTCACTTTCGTAGATAGTTATCGCGAAACAAACAGCTAGCGTGAACCGGTCAATGATTGAACATGAATGGAATCCTCTTGTCAGAAGGACCGATAGTAGTATTTTCGACATTGATTCCTGATATTATATAGGCATCTGTTTACCAAGTTTAAGAACCCCAAAGTCTTATTCCATGGAATAACTTATAGCTGACATATTCCTTTAAATGATGGAAACACTAATCATTTCCTTAACAAAATTATCATTTTAACTTTATTTCTTTATCATTTTGGTTTAGGTTGCCTCAATAACTGAAGTGAAGAAATTGTATCAGTAAAATGTAACCAGCCGCATAGGTTTTGAGTAACAGCAATAACATCGAATGAAAATTAACTTACCAAAGTAATATAATAATCACCATAATATCAATATCGTTACTTCTCATATGTATGAATAATGTAGTACTTATTTTAGGTATTGAAATTAATCATGTTTATATTATAATGTAAAGACAACTTACTTCATTAGAGGGAAAAGAGAGCCATGACTTGTGATACGGATCTTGAAAGACGATTCATCCAATATAATGCCAAATTGCTTCATTATACTTGACCCATCCAACAACTTAATACTTTTAGCCCATTGCTATACATAAATTTCATTTGGGGTCCTGCAATGAAATAGCTAAACATTAAATCTTTTTACGTACGATATATCATACCACGTGTTAAATGGTATACTCTTCTAAAACCTCATTTACCAATTGTGACAACTACTTATTCATATAACTCTTTTTTAGATGTAGGTCCATATACTTGCATAAGACATTATCACTAAAAATTGCAACATACACTTCCATTTATATATAACAAAAACAAATGAAATCTAGATTCATTTTATTGAAGAGGTTAAGAGCACACTTGTTATATTATATAAATAACTTATATAATAGCATATGCAATACAATCAAAAAAAAGTTGTGCTGAGTTATAATGTAGGAACAACTATAATTGAGTATCCAAAACACCTTCAAGAAGTCTCATCTTGTACATATTGGTGGGCTTGTAAGTAATTCTGTGGGTTTATAATAAACCATTACAAGACGAACAAAAGTAAAGCATTAGAGAAACTTTGTACAATCTTTAGATACTGTAATGAACCATGCATTTTGATTTCATGGTATGATTTTCAAACTAAAAAAACTAAAACAAAAATAATTTATACTTTCAATACATAAACATCAGGTTACATATTATCTGATATAAGGTAGTATAAGAACGTATATGTACATAACATCGTATTGACATATATTAACACCCGTTCAAAACTAAAAACTACACTAATTAATTGAAACTCACACATTGATATATAGTAACACTCATTTAGATTTTTTTTTGCATTAATGCATTTCATCAAATAGTCTGTGTTCCTTGATCTCAACCTTTCATCGTATTAAAGTACCAATCAATCCAAAAAATAAAATGAAATATCAAAGCTTATCAGGGGTTAAGATGTCGAGTTTAACTATACCTGATTATGAGGGGTTAAGATGTCAAGTTTAGCTTCATTCAAGTAGTTTCCACATAATGGTTGCTTCAAGTTTCATTCTCTGCAATCTATAATTTAAACTAAAGGAAAACTGGTCTAATAAGTAATTAACCTTACTTCTACATTATAATGCTTCAAAATAGTTCTAATGTGAATGTAAACGAACATGATCTTTTATAGAACAAATTAGAAGTTTGAAAGCATTAAATTGTGTAGGACTCCCACATAAGTGAAATATTTTTGAAAACATACCCATTCAAGCATTTCGTCGAACAACCGATTGTCCATCAATTTCCATTTAGTGACATTCACAAGAGTAATTGAGTAAAAAGCACATTGTTTCCTCATTTGAACTTTTACATCTTTATTATTATTATTATTATTATTATTATTATTATTATTATTATTATTATTATTATTATTATTATTATTATTATTATTATTATTATTATTATTATTATTATTATTATTTTAATAATAACACTTTATTAAAACTCATAGGATTACAAAAATTAGTGGGAAGCCTCAAACTAATCGAGCCCCCACACCTCTAGCAATGGCAAAACCAATCCTATTAAAAATATGAATTGTTGCACGCGCACCAATGTCATGAGTCATAGAGAATCGTCGAATGCGCTTAAGTAAGGTAACCCCATCTTTCTCAAGTTCTCCAAAAGAAGAAAAGAAGAAGGGGAGAAACCCATATCCAATATCCGCACATTTAGCATCGTACTTGACACGTTTACGTTGTGCAGCATCACCGATCGCACGCCCCGGTATAAAGTCAATCAACTCGGATTGCGTCAAAGGCGACGAACCCGTAAGATCAACACATACGTCACGTCCACCGTCCCAAGAGTAGAGTAATATGTCAGCCGGTCGTAAGGATTTGTCCCCATCTCCAAAAAGCCCAATATCCACCTCCTTACGAGCAGAAAATCATAGGATTTACAAGAAATTAGTAGGGAGCCGAAATTATTATTATTATTATTATTATTATTATTATTATTATTATTTTTTATTTTTATTTTTAAAAAACACACTTTTATTAAAAACTTTATTATTATTATTATTATTATTATTATTATTATTATTATTATTATTATTATTATTATTATTATTATTATTATTATTATTATTATTATAACATCACTTTATTAGAAAATCATAGAATTTACAAGAAATTAGTAGGGAGCCGAGATACTAACCGAGCCCCACTCCTTTAGCTATAAATAAGCTAATCCTACTAAAAATATGAGCAAGAAGACGTGTCCAATGTCTTGAGTCATCGAGAATCTTCGGATACGGTTCAGTAAGCTAACCGCATTCTTCTCAAGTTCCCCAAAAGAGGAAAATGAAAAGGGGAGATTATTATTATTATTATTATTATTATTATTATTGCAAAAGACGCTTCGGTGTATAGAAAAGATACAGGAATTCAAGAAAAAGCAATAAGTTGATTTCAAAATCAGTAGAATAAAATATTTGTAAATCATAAACCATAAACCATAAACCAAAAAAAACTAGTAAACCATAAACGATTTATAAATCAGTAGAATAAAATATTTGTAAAGCATAAACCGTAAACCATAACCGATTTAAATTAACAGTATCCCAACATGAGTTTAGTTCAATAAAGATTGAAGAAAAATTAAAGATTAAATAAACCATTTTCAATCATTCGTTTTATTAAAACAATAAAATAAACTTTCACTTTCATTTTTAAAAACTAAATATCTCACAAACCATTGATCGTTAGACGAAATTAATCATACCATCACGATAAGCATAAAATTACCTTTAATTTGATATCCTCCATCATATACTTTCGATGAATTTTTTTTCTGACTTTTTTGTGGGTTTAGGGTTTACGGTTAAGGTTTAGGTTTTTAGGGTTTAGGGGTTTGACTTTTTTGGGTTAAGTTTTTTAGTGGTTAAGGGTTTAGGTTTCTTACGGTTTAGCGGATAGGGTTTATGTTTTTTTGGTTTAGCAGTTAGAGGTTTAGGGGTTTATGGTTTTTAGGGGTTTAGGGTTTTAGGGTTTAGGGTTTTTTAGGGTTTAGGGGTTAGGGGTTTAAGGTTTGTAGTTTAGGGGTTGTGTTAACACAAAAGAGTATTTTTAAAATTTTCATTTATAGTGTAATATATCGAAACCCGCAAAAACGATAAAAAATAAGTTCGTCGAAAGTATACAATATTAGATCTCTATAGAAAGATAATTTTATTTTTGTCGCAATGGTATAATTAGTTTTATCTAACTATTAACGGTTTTTGAAATATTTGATTTTTAAATATAAGGATGAAAGTGAATTTAATTATTTTGATAAAAAAATGAATGGTTGAGATTGATACACTTGATCTTTAGTTTTTATGTGATCTTTATTAATCTCACCCCATCCCAACATTTAAATTGATAGTCATATTAACATAAACCATAAATCATAACCGATTTAAATTAACATAAACCATAAACCATAACCAATTTAAACCAAGACCATCAAACCGGGGTCTAACAACTTATAACAAAAAATAAAGATTGAATTATACCTTGTACAGATGTGAATGACACTTTGTACAGATTTGAGATTAGGAAAGATTGAAATTGGAGATGAAAGAATGAGGATTGGATGTTACGTGGTTATTGGGATTAGGGGTGAGCGCGGTTCCGGAACCGCAAAGAACCGACCCGGAACCGATAGAACCGAAAACCGAAAAATGCAAATTTTAAGAACCGAGAACCGGACCGAAGAGCGAGTTTCGGTTCCTGTTCTGTTCTCGGGTCCGGTTTGGGTATTTCGGTTCTACCCGATTGGAACCGATTTTTTTAAAAAACACCCAAAAATTCAATATCTTTTTTACATTTTGTCTATTCTTGTCCCTTTGAATTATGACCTACTAATAACAAAATAAAGTAGAGTGATTAATTCAAGATAATCATAAAGTAAAAAACTAAAACAATTAATTTGATACAATTTTGCCGCCTAAACTTGCTTAAATTTGTTATCGACTAGTGTTACTTTATGTTATTATATCAACACATTACAAAATTGCAATCCATGACTACGAACCGTTAATCTAGTAATTGGCTGTTATATTACAAAATTTGTATTCATTATCATACGAATTATTGATGTGCTAATAGTGTTACTATTGTTACTTGTTATTAGTTTAGTCCGGCTTAGTTCAGATCTCTAGTTTGGCGATGACAACTATTACAAACCGAAATGACATGTGCTTTCAAGCAAAGGATTAATTTGGCATTCTAAGTTGGGTATTCTTTGTTATTCAAAAATGAAGCTTATTTTTAATGTTCACGATTAGTTTTTACTTGAAACTAGTATATTTGAAAGTTAGGCGGTTCTTCGGTTCCGAACCGATACCATGATTCTGGACCGGACCGAACCGAGAACCGATATTACAATATTGAAGAACCGAGAACCGGACGCGCCCAAAATTCGGTTCGGGTTGAGTCGATTCGGTTCGGTTCTCGGTTCCGGACGGTTCTCGTCCATTTGCTCACTCCTAATCGGGATTAGGATAGGTTGAAATAGATGGTAATCTTTCTTGATTTTCGTTTGATATTCAATGAAGGTTTACTCAAAAAAAAAAAAAAAAAAAAAAATAAGGTTGAAAGTCAAAGACATATCTCAAAATGATTGGAGCAATCAATTGTATATATGACGTGGCTTTTGCGAGGTGGCTTTTATTGCCGGCATAACTTTAATGACATGGAAGAAATTCAAATAAAGCCTTTTTTATTATAATTTAATAATAAATATAAACAAGCAAGCCCTAATAGGGTGTGTTTAGTAACTAGGAAATGAGGGTGTTATAAAAAAAAACTTATTTTTCTTGATGAGAAAATACGTTTTTGTAGTTAAAGAGTTGCTTACCAAATGTTATTATAAAACAAAATGTCATACCTTAAACAACGGCTAGTTTTGGCAAACAGAATCATATTCACTTGTAAGGGAGGAGGGAGTGGGCACGGGTAGTGCCTGCGAGTACATGAACCCGAGCGGGTACACCGCCCCGACCTCGTCGGGTAGAGGATTCGGCTTGTGAGCTCGAGCAAGTATCACGCATAAATTTGAAAAAATCGACCGTTTAAAACCAAATAACGGCTATATGCAAAAAAAAAAAAAAAAAAAAAAAAAAAAAAAATCCTTTAAAACCAAATAACATACACTCATTTTTTCAAAAACACACTAATCTCTCCAAAAAAAAAATTACCCCACCTTTCAAAAAAAAACACACACTAATCTCTCCAAAAAAAATGTCTTCCGATTCTTCCGAATACGTTATTCCGTCTTCGTCCGACGAGCTATCCACGGGTAGCTCGTTGCAACATATGCTTCAACTAGCGGCTCAGTATCTTGAAGACACGGCAAGTTCTAGCCGAACTAGCGTAAATCGTCATCGAAAAATAGGTCTTCAAACTTTAGAGAATGATTGGTTCGTTGAAACACCAAAGTACAACGACAATTACTTTTAAAAAAAAAATTCGAATGGAGAAAAGCATGTTTTTGCAAATAGTGGGTGACATTGAAGCGAGATACCCATATTTTCAAGAAGGCTATGACCCGCGATTGAAAGAAAGTTTCACGGCGAAACAAAAAATCACATCGGCCGTTAAGCAACTCATGAACCGCAATCCCCGATGAGTATGATGAATATTTATGCATGTCCGCAAGAACGCCACGTGAAAGTCTTGATTATTTTGTGAGGCCATCATTGAGTTGTACGGTCGAGAGTACCTACGTAGCCGATAGCACACGACCTTGCTCGCATTTTCCGTGCCCATGAGCGAAGCATCACCTCCCCGCATGCTTGGTAGCATCGATCGTACACGCCGATGGAAAAATTGTCCTAGACATTTGAGAGGCAATATACGAGAGTGACTATGGTGTTCCCCTATTATGCTTGAAGTCACGGCGTCAAGATATGTGGATTTGGCATGCTTTTTGGTCCACCAGGGTCAAACAACGATATCAACGTATTGAATCGATCCGACTTGTATCTTACGGATCGAAATGGAACGGCGATGAATAGTTCATTCCACGTGAATGGACGCTTTTACAAACGCGCTACTATTTGGCGGATGAAATCTATCCTAAGTGGTCCACATTAGTTAAAGCATACCCGTATCCAACCGACCCAAAGGAAAAGAGATTTACGGTTACAAGAGGGCGAAAAGGATGTCGAGCGAGCTTTTGGTGCTCTCAAAGGAAAATGGAAAATTCTCGATCGACCTCTCCGAGCTATGACCAAAGCGAAGATTGCCAATCGTGTTCATGCGTGTGTTATTTTGCACAATATGGTTATAAACGCGAGGAGGGCAATCTCACCGGTTCATATAATGGATGAGCCGGTCCAACCAAGTTCGACGACGGTGTGGTAGCGGAGTTGCTAAACGAAGTTCTCCATGACCGTCTTCGATATGATCTCACGGAAGACGTGTGGACGTCAATACTTTGCCGCATCTCGATGATTAGTGGGTTTTTTTATTTTAATCTAGTTTTTTAAGTATTATGTTATGTTTCTTTTTTATTATGTAATGTGTATTTTTTTAAGTATTATGTATTTATTTTTAATGAAATGGTATGTTTTAATATTAAAAAAAAAAAAAAAAAAAAAAAAAATTAGTAGACCTCCCTCCACTTAGAGTAGTGTTAGGGTAAAAAATGGGTAGCTTTTGAGTTGGAGGCTTTTATCAGATAGAGGTGATGTTGCACCCGCGATTAGTGGTACCACTCCGTCCTCTCTAAACGTTTTCATGAATGAAATATAATAAACCAAAAGGGGGGATGAAACCGACAAGCCCATAAAAAGCTAGAGGGATTTTGTCTCCACTTCCACATTATATGCACATATTGATGTCATAACAACTTTAAGGTGTACTACATACATATGTACTAGTGTGTGTGAGAACTAATTAAGATCAAACATAATTACTCAACCTATGGAGCTACTTAGTTTAAGATAATCAACTTAGTTATATATAATATCTAAGTGTGTGTTATTGTGATGGGGAGCATTAATAATATGAATAACGTGTTGAATAAGATTACGAAGCTAGAAGAAAGCCATGCTTACCTTAAAGAAGAAATATCAGCAAAGCTTGTGATCACCGGTGAGCGTAAAACGTCACCTAGTCAAAGAAGTAGAAGCACTGATGAGAAGGTGACGGAAGGTGAATGTGCGAATATATTGCAGTCAATGGGTCAGGCTGTGCATATTTTAGATCTTGATTATCGAATAATATACTGGTTAGTCATATGAATTACAGTATTAGTTTTATTACTTATGTGGAATTCATTATTTTCATCTTCAGTCAAAAAATTATTTTTTTTTTTGAGGTGAACAATTGTTTTGGTGGTGATATATATGGTCTTTTTTCTCTTATTTAGTAGTTACCCTCTTTTTGTGCATATTTTTATAAAAAAATAGTTTGCTCTTGCTTTAAGTCGCTCCAACCTATAAGACTTGCCATCCGTAAATGTATTGTCAGGAACAACGTATAATGAAAAGACATAGTTTGCCAAAACCTTTAATCACAGGGTATACGCCGCTGCTAGTTCTTAATAAGTCATTCGGGCTTGTTAAATCCTATTTATTTTAATTTCCAGTACATGAGTTATGGATTTTGAGGATGACCAAAAGATTTCATCAACATGTTATATATGCAATGATCTTCAATTTTGTCATTTTTGAGCCTGAAAATTGCAACATCAGCTTTACAAAGAATAATATTAAGTATAAACACCATTATAGTTTGTAAATGTGTGATTTCATACCAACCATGGAAAAATTCTAAACGCTAAAGACCAACACTATTGACAGACAATGTTTGTCCAAAATAGCTCCTTCTGTCTTTACTTTATCGTTTTTGCAAGAACAATCATTAGTTTAAACAAAAAGACAAGTAGGATACAAATAGAAGACAATATTGAAGATTTAAAGACAAAAATGAACCTGTTTGGTTAATTGGAATGGCACAGGAATCAGATGGCACAAAATCTTTATGGTTATACTGTTGCTGAAGCTTTAGGGAAAACCTTCGACATTATAACAGGACCTGATCATTCCAAATTAGCTAGACGTATCATACAACAGGCAGCAAAAGGAGAGAGCTGGTCTGGGACATTTCCTGTTAGAAATAGAGATTGGGAAATGTTTACTGTTATCTCTACTCTCTCACCATCTCGTGATGAAAATGAAACTATAATTGGGCTTATATGTGTAACAACTGATGCTCGCCTATATAAAGGATTAAGCCCACGATCCAGCGTTGCTCCCAGGAGGTTTTCTTCCGCTAAATTGGGATTTGATCCTCAACAACCTCTACAAACTGCTATTGCCTCAAAGATATCGAATATGGTTAGTTGTTTAAGTGTTTTTCATATGTTAGATTTGGTGATTCACATTTTAGACCATTGATTCAAGGATGTTGATATATTGATAAACAGGCTTCCAAGGTTAAGTCAAAGATGAAGACAGGAGATACTAGAATGGATTTTGAGCACAGACAAGATGCTTCTTCATCACGCGAGCATTTCACTGGAAAGTCCACAACAGATTCTAGTAGGACGAGTGAAAACAGACCCGGACTCCAAAAAGTTTTGTCTTCAAAAGCAGTGGCATGGATGGGCAAAAAAGGGATTTCATGGGCATGGAAGGGAACTCTAAACGAAAGAAATAGTTTTGGTTGGCCTTGGGTACATAAAGTTCAAGAACAAGAGTTGGATACGAGCTTCAGTACTTTAAAAGTAGAAAGTCAACTGTATGAAAGTGCAAGCTCTAGTAATACTAATGAAGCTATAGAGTCGTGGTCATCATTTGGTGGTGGAAGTAGCTCTGTGAGCACTGACAGTGATTTGATTCATAAACTCGACATCGGTATAGGTAACTTAGATGTCAAGATCTTCTGGGATGATTTGATTATCAGAGAACATATTGGACAAGGTTAGCAATGCACATGTAAACAATTAATACTCGTTTCATCCCTAAAGATTGCTATAGTTTTTGTATTGGGACATCCCATGGAAATTGCATTAGTTCCATCTCTAAAAACTTTGCTAGCTACAAATCCTACAATGAACTATTCTGCAGTGATACATTTACCGGGTTAAGCACTTTCCTAACTGTTTTTTGAAGTAATATATTTACCGGGTTAAAACCCTTTACCCAAAAAAAAACTATCATCTATTATGGTGAAACTATGCGGTTTTATATTATTTTTGGGTTCTTTGGTACTTTACTAGTTATATATATTTTTGCAGGTTCATGTGGGACAGTATATCATGCGCTGTGGAATGGATATGTATGTTTTCCATCTTTCCCTCTATAATATCTTGTTCCAAACGTGCATAACAGTATGTTGTCTTGAGTTGATTTGAGTGCTAATCCTTCAAAAGGACAACTAAGTTACGAGACATCAATGTTTCTTCATGATATGCAGGATGTTGCAGTCAAGGTATTTACCAAGCGAGAATACTCTGATGATGTGATACTATCCTTTAGAAAGGAGGTAATTTTTCTAGTTCTGGTTTCACTTTGTTCTTTATTATAGAAATTCTGAAATGTCAAAAGATTTGTCTCTGAATGTTTAAATTTATTATTTTTATGAATTGAAGATATCTTTAATGAAAAGGCTTCGACATCCAAATATCTTACTCTTCATGGGGGTCGTAACTTCACCTCAGCATCTAACTATTGTTACTGAGTTGCTCCCTCGGTTGGTTCACTAATCCCTATATCTGCAATGTTGCATCTTAGTTGGATTTTGTAGACCAAATTCGATATCACCATCTCTTATTTTATTTGGTAGTGGAAGTTTGTTCCGGTTACTTCAGCAAAATACGGTCAAATTAGATTGGAGACGCCGTGTTCATATGGCTTTGGATATTGTAAGTAGTTTGGTCACATATTTCCAAAATCGGTTTATAAACGTAGTATCTTATTTATTGTTTGTTTCTATAGGCGAGGGGAATGAATTATCTCCATCATTGCCAACCACCAATAGTTCACCGTGATTTGAAGTCTTCAAACCTTCTTGTTGACAAGAACTTGACAGTGAAGGTGTGTGTGTGTTTCGGTTTAGTTTTGCAAAAAATATTTTTGTTTTCTTTTCAAGCCATATGAATAAGAATAAGATGAACTAAATTGTTTACAATATGATAGGTTAGTGACTTTGGTCTGTCGCGTATCAAACATGAGACATACTTGACAACAACGACTGCGAAAGGAGCGGTACTCAATGAGACTACTAACTTTTAATTATTTATTTTCGGAAAATATTTAGGTTTTCAGTTTCTCAACTTTTTAAGCAATATTCATGTATCCTTTTCTTGTTAGCCTCAATGGATGGCTCCAGAAATTCTTCGTAACGAGCAAGCAGATGAAAAGTAAGGCCGTATCTTATTCTTTTTCTATGGATGTCTGAATTTGACTTTATTTTTTTATTATTTTTTATTTATTTATTTATTTTAACCCAAGACAAACAGATGTTTATGCAGAAAAAAAGTATTAACATGAGTCGGGTCAGTTTCTAAAGTTAAACTCTTGTTAGAGAATTGTAGGTCTGATGTATACAGTTATGGAGTGATATTGTGGGAAATTGCGACTGGTAAGATCCCGTGGGATAACCTCAACTCGATGCAGGTATGCTTTTCCTTCCATCTGATTACATGCTGTTTAAAATCTCTATTAAACTTTGACTTCTAAGGTCAAACATGGCTCTTTCTAAGAATTTGACCTTTAAAGTCAATGATGTACACAAAATGCAAACATTTGTGATTACAATTATGACACTTGCAGGTTATCGGAGCTGTTGGTTTCATGGATCAGCGGCTAGAAATTCCCAAGGATGTCAATCCACAATGGGCTTCTCTTATCGAATGTTGTTGGTCCAGGTTGTTCTCCTATTCAATCTTAGTACGCAATTAAAATTTCCTCCTAGTTTACTAATTTTCTCTTTCACATCTGAATAGAGTTAATTGCATTTTTGGTCCTTGTGGTATGGCTAAATTGTAGGTTTGGTCCCTAAAACTTTGAAAGTGCAATGATAGTCCCCATTTTGAAGTTTGGATTGCATTTTTGGTCCTTATTCGGTGTGAAATGACCAAATTACCCTTGTCTTCTCTCAATAAGACAAAGGGTATTTTAGTCATTTCACTTTATCCAGGGACCAAAATTGCAATCCAAACTTCAAAATAAAGACTATCATTGCACTTTTAAAGTTTTAGGGACCAAACCTGCAATTTAGCCATACCACAAGGACCAAAAATGCAATTAACTCCATCTAAATATACAAAGCACTAAATAAACAACTTAGACAATTTACTAAATACACAATTTGTGTCCATAAGTTATATTGGTGAATCTTGAGTAAAGTCATAAAAGTTCAGATGCACTTATTTTCGCTAAGGTAGACTAACAACCTTCTTGATTCTTTTTTTTTTTTTTTTTTTTTTGCTCAGTGAACCACAATCCCGTCCAACATTTCAAGAAATACTAATTAAGCTCAAAGATCTGCACAAAAAGTTTGCAAACCCCGATAGAAATAAGTGATCGTATACATACTAGGAGGTCTCACATTTGTGATTTATATAAATTGCTCTAGGGCATTGAGTTTACTGGTAATATTCAACATTCTTGAACAAGTACTTGTACATCATACAATCGAACTTAATTGTACAAGCTTAATCACACTGTTGGAGCAATACATTTTGTATGGGAAAGATACATTATCCTTATATTATTAGATGCAATATCGATATTGTTGATGTCTCGTTCTCTAATGGCTGGTAGTAGGCAGACATTAATTCACTGTTTTGTGTAATGCTACTTGAAAACATTGCATACAAACAACTTAACTAAACAAACAAGAGTAATATGTCCTCTCTAAAGTTTGGCCAAATTGCTTGTCTTAAATAGTTTGAAAGTGCATAGATCGTCTCTAAAACAAAGCTTTTTGCAAATTTTGGTCCCTAATTTTAACCGGCGTTAAGTAAATTCCGTTAAAAGTTACACGTTACCCCTTTTGGCTAAAAATTATTGCAACGTTCATCCTTTAAACTAACGGCCGTTTATAATTAAAAAAATTCAGTTTATTTAAAGTTTTTTCGATTTTTTATATACGCTTTTATATATATTCTTAGATATTTTTTATATGCGTTTTTTATACGTTTTTATACGTTTTTTTTATATATTATTATATAATTTTTATACGTTTTTATAAAAACATATACATTTTTATATAAGGTTTTAAACGCTTTTTTATACGTTTTTGTATATGTTTTGATATACGTTTTTATGCACGTTCTTATATACGTTTTTGTATACATTCTTATATTCTTTTAATAGTTTTTATATATGCTTTAATACGTTTTTATATATGTTCTTATATACTTTTTTATTTACCTTTTTATACGTTTTTATATATGTTCTTATATATGTTTTTATATATGCTTTTATATGTTTTTATATATGTTCTCATATAATCTTTATACGTTTTTATATATGTTCTTATATAATTTTTATATACGCTTTTATATGTTCTTATATACTTTTTATACCTTTTTATATATGTTTTTTTATACATTTTTATATATGTTCTTATATATTATTTATACATTTTTATATGCGTTTATATACGTTTTTTTATACATTTTTATATACCTTTTTTAATGTTTTTATACATTTTTATATACTTTTTATATAAAAAAGTATAAGAACGTATAAAAAGTATATAATAACATATATAAAAACGTATACACAAATATATAAAACAACGTATACAAAAACGTATATAAAAAGTATATAAAACATTATAAAAACGTATATAAAAGCATATAAAAAAGTATATAAGAATGTATAAAAAACATATATATGAACGTGTAGAAAAACATATATAAAAACGTATACAAAAAAGTATATAAGAACGTATAAAAGTACATAAGAACGTATATAAAAATGTATAAAAAGTATATAAAAACATATATAAAAACGTATAAAATCGTATATAAAAACATATAAAAAAATATATAAGAATGTATACAAAAACGTATACTAGAACTTGTATAAAAACGTATGTAAAACGTATATTAAAACATTTATATAAAACGATATGTTTTTATAAAACGTATATAAAAATTGAAAAACTTTAAATAAACCAAAAAAATTTAATTATAAACGACCGTTAGTTTAAAGGATGAACGTTTCGACAATTGTTGAAAAAAGGGCTAACGTGTAACTTCTAACAAAATTTACTTAACACCGGTTAAAGCCAGAGACCAAAATTTGCAAAACGTTTGTTCTAGAGACGATCTATGCACTTTCAAACTATTTAGGATGAAACATGAAATTTAGCCAAACCTTAGGGATGATTTCTGCAATTTACTCAACAAACAATAAAAGTCTATTCTGTTTGGTCAATGTTTGTCAATATGCAAAGGCATCGTTTGTCATGTTGATCGTTTGGTGTGGTTAAGGGGCAATTTTGACACGAAACCTCATTATCGACGACCGCGACCGACCGGTCTTAACAGTTCGTGTTTGACCTTAATGAGTTTAGGTCTTAATGTGTCCGACTGTTAAGACCTGTTAGTACTGTTAAAATTAAAATACCCTACTCATTTATAAACCGCCTCCCCATCTCTCGCTTGGTTGCTTTCTAAACAGCTTAACTCATATAAAAATAAGAAAAGGAGAAAACTCTCTCTTCCTCTTAACTCCATAGCCACCGCCGGCCCAACCACCCACCACCACTCCACCGCCGGTCACCTCACCTCACCACTCACCAAACAACCTCTCCTTCTCCTCTTTCCGATCCCATACATCACGCGCCTACGCCTGTTGCGCTCAATCCTTGAAAATCGATGCGGGAACCATAGACGAGGTAAACATGTCCTTATAAAGTTACTTGTATTGACACAAATGTGCCACAATTACAACATAAGGCATATGGGTTTTACTGCTTGAGATTTTCATATGCTTTGTCAAGTAAAATAACTAACCTGATCTTGTTAAATTTGTGATTTGTTTATATGATAATCTAAGAATCAAGTAGATACGAAACAGAGTGCCATGGAGTCTACATTTAGTGCTAGCGAAGAGTATTAGATCAACATCAAGTTCACTTAGTAAAGAAACTCTTGAGGCCCTTATTTGCACAAAAGATTGGTTGTTTGCGGTGTTCAAATGAAGTCCTCTCAAGAGCTCATCAAGATATAATGTCGATGTCGCTGATGGTGGTCTTGAATCAGTAAGCTTCAAACTCACCAACAATCCCGATTCCCGACACACTTAAAGATTTGTGAACTTTTGTAATGTTAAGGTTTATTATCATTATGTATTAGTTAAGACTTAAGATTTGTGAAATTGTGATGTGATAATGTTCTGTATGTTTCTGTGGGTCTATAGTTCTTTCTATGCATGTTAAGTGTTAACAGGTTCTTAACAGGTCTTTAACAGGTTAACCTGTTTATTTTCGTGTCGTGTTCGTGTTTGACCTTAACAGGTTCGTGTGACCTGTTATGCCAGCTCTAGGTGTGGTATGGTCAGATTAGACGCATAAAAGAAAAGTAACTGTTGATCATCTCGTATCAAAAATAATGTATTGTTCATAGTTATATAATGAGGAGGAATTTTCAAATGCTTACTCTTATTTTGATGTTTACCAAGGGACAAATCCTACCATCTATTTAGTTTGATCTAATGGTTGGGATTAACCTAAGATTTAATATGTCTAAACCTAAGTCAATGTTTTTTTTTTGTCTTTTTGTTTTTCTTTCTTTCTTTCTTCTTTTGTTTTTTTTTCTTTTTTTTAATTATTCATGATTTTGTTATAATCATGTTTTTTTTTTTTTTTTTTTTTTTTTCTCAATAAACGCTTTTTGTTAATATTCACGTTTAATTTTTTCAAAATTCGCATTTTTAATATTCACGCTTTTGTTTGTTTGTTTTTTTAATTCACGCATTTACGCTTTTTTAATTCGCTTTTTCTTCCCTTTCATACGTTTCGTCCGCTTCAACACGCTTTCATCTATTTTTCGTCCGCTTTCATACGCCGCCCGATTTCACACGCTTTTTCCGCTTTCATACATTTTATGCTGCTTTTATCGTTTTACCGCTTTCTTACGCTTTCTTCCATTATTCATACGCCGTCCGCTTTCATACGTGTTTTCGTTTTCATACATATTAGTCCGCTTTCATACGCCGTCCGTTATTAAATGTTTTCGCCGCTTTTAAACGTTACACGCGTTTCAATATCACAAGTGATATTCGAATAGTACAAGTGATATTCGAATAGCACAAGTGATATTCAATATCAAAAATGATATTGTGAATATCGCAAGTGATGTTATGATATTCTCGAATATCACAAGTGATATTCTGTGATATTCTATCACTTGTGATATTCTCGAATACCACAAGTGATTTTTTGAATATAACAAGTGATTTTCAACTAACGTTTGTAACATGAAATCATACGTGATATTCAAAATATCACACAATGATATCAAGAAAATCACAAGTGATATTGATAATATCGCAGTGATATTCATACTATCGCAAAGTGATATTCGTAATATCGCAAACTCATATTCGTAATATCACAAAATGATATTCATAATATCGCGAGTGATATTCGAATATCACGAGTGATATTCAAAATATCACATAGTGATATTCACAAAATCACAAGTGATATTCGAATATCATTAACGTGATATTCGTAAAATCACAAAATGATATTAACAAAATATCACTTGTGTTTTCGAGAATTTCACAAAGTGATATTCGATAATCACAAGTGATATTCTCAATATCACGTAAATCACTGTGATAGTCGAAACGATGAAAACGAATCGAAAACTTAAGAAAATGGACGAAAACGTAAGAATACGGACGGATTCGATGAAAACAAAGCGAAACGTATGAAATAGTAAAACACGATGAAAACGTATGAAAATGGACGAAAATGAAATAAAAATGATGAAACGGCGAAAACGTAAGAAAATGGATAAACGATGAAACAGATGAAATCAAGAAAAACACGAATAATAAAACGCGAATTAAAAAAAAAACGTTAATTAAGAAAAAACGTGAATAAGAAAAAAAAAAAAAAAAAAATAAAATAAAAAGAAAGACAAAAAACAAGAAAAAAAATATGGACTTAGGTTTATCTACTAAATCTTAGGTTAATCCCCACCATTAGATCAAACTAGATGGATGGTGAGGATTTGTCCCTTGGTAAGCATGAATTTATGGTAAGCAAAATAAAGTGCCTCATATAATGAGAGTTGATTTGCATACTCAAAAATGTTATTGGGATATTTTAATGTACAAGTAGTTGAAGCATAGCGTTAAAACTGTACAAGTATTTAATATACATAGTAGGGTATCTCATGCAGTCAAGCATGTGCACTATAAAATTAAAATATTATATTTTTACCGTGACAATAACTTTATATAAAAAGAGATTTTTTTATTTTTTTAATATCTTTAAGCAATAGCCTAGTATTTCATATAAAAGTATTAGTGCACCCACATATAATCGCAACAAAAACAAATATGGATAACTCAAAAAATCATTTGCCTGATACCCAGAGCAACTCGTAGTACTCGGCCCAATATAATTTTTTTAACAAACATTAATACAGACCCATTATTGAAAATAACCCTAAATTATACTAAGACTAATGTTACCTTATTCTCTTATTCACCAGTCACCTCTTATCTCCTTTCTCTCATCTCAATCTCATAAACTCACAAAAGTCACCATCTCATCTTCACTAAATTTTAAAAACCGAAAATCCCACCACCAAAATTCTGGCGTTCTCTAATCCAAACGACAAATACAAACTTGTCACTGGTGATTCTTGTTTCTTGTCTTCATATCGAATTACAAACATAATAAGCACCCTTATATTTCTTATTTTTGACCCACAAAAAGGAAAAACAATAATTCCTTTGAATCTTGTTTGTGACTCGCAAACCAGGTAGGTGTTTTCGAATTTTGTTTTTTCCAAGATCAATGAAGGGTTTGTTGGATCTTTAAGGATCTATGAGTATTTCGAAAACCAAAACCGAGATTTTGTTCTTGTTCTTGTGTTTATTATTATTTTTTTGTTTAAATTTTTTTAGAAAGGCGTGGGTTTTGTTGTGGTTTGTTGTTGGTTGAAGTTGTAACTATGTAGTTGTTGTTGATGAGATGATGGGTTGTATCATTTAGAATAAACATAAAAGTTGGTTTACTGCAAAGAAAAGAAGTGGAGTTGGAGTAGTTTTTATATATATTTGTGCTACATTTGTGTGTACATCGTGCTTAATGATTTGTTTTTATTGGTGAAGGGGTGTATTAATTGTAAGTAAGAAAGATAGTGTTTTAAGATGCGAATTATTTGTGCTTAACATACTTGTAAATAATGTTTTTTCACTTGTATTTGCTTAAAATCTATATTAGGAAATTTTAAAAATTTAATAGGAGGGAAGTGGTTATATGCATTATAAGTAGTATAGATATAGAGTGTCTCAAGCAAATTTAAAAGTGTGCAAATCAATTCCCTTATTTAATATCAAACATGTCACAGAAAACATACTTTTACAATATGAGACGAGTACCTATGCATAACGATGGTTTATAATGGCAAATAATAATATTTGTGAACTTGTGGTTATTAAAGACCGTTGATGCAATGCTTAAGAGTTCGCTTTGTAGTCACCGCAAGAAAAAACGCCTATGAGTTAGAAACCAAAAGGGTAAAAATTTGAGTATTAAAATATAGGTTAATGACATGTAATAACAACGTACTTTCTTATTTGTTCACATATCAGGTACGAACCCCCAAAAAATACCACAATACCCATCTAACTTTTAAATTTTGTTTCATTATCATACGTATTAGAGTCATCTCTTGGCACCGTTAGTCCTTTTGACTAACGACCGTTTGTAATTAAATCAAAAATATCTTTCCTTTTTTTTTTCTAATTATTTTTTAAAATTTATTTTTATTTAAAGTTTTTCAATTTTCTATAAGCTTTTTTATTCGTTGTTATATACTTTTTTATACGTTTTTAAAAATAACTATATCTATTTTTATATATATTTTTATACGCTTTTATATATGTGTTTATGCACGTGTTTATATCTGTTTCTATATAAGTTTTATAAGTTTTTATATAAAAACGGATACAAACATATATAAAAACGGATAAAACGTGTATAAAACATATAAAAAACGTAAACATAAAAGCGCGTATACGTGATTATATACGTTTCTCTACGTTTTTATATAAAAATGTATTAAAACGTATATAAAAACGAGTGTAAAACGTATAAAAATAAAGTCGTTTTTAAAAAACGTGTAAGAGAGTATATAAAAAGGAATAAAAACGTTTATAGAAAATCGAAAAACTTTAAATAAAAAGAAAATTTAAAAATTAGTTAGAAAAGAAAAAAGAAAACATATTTTTGAGTTAATTACAAATGGTCGTTAGTCAAAAGGACTAACAGTGAAAAGAGATGACTCTAAAACATATGATAATTAAATAAAATTTGAAAGTTGGAATGGTATTGTGGTGCTTTTTTTGGTTCGTATATGATATGTGAACAAATAAAAAAGTACGTTAGTATTACATGTCATTAAACCTAAAAATTATTTAAACTATTACTTTAATGTTTGATGTTGTTATCATTTTTAATATCACCACCTCGAAAAGTAAACAAAGCGTTATGGCTATGTTACTAACATAGACAACTATGAATGGTATTCATTGACAGGAGTGACCGCTTTCTAGTCGTAGTTGATACCGCTGCTCACTTCAGCATACAAGGAAGACCTTCGGGAAGAATCAAAGGTTTTCTCCTCTGCAAAGCTATCAATGCTTTAGTCAAGATCTTTAGCGGTCGATCGTTCATTTTCTCTCGAGACATGGCTTCAATTCAATCATTCTCTCGGCTTGAACCTCTTTCAAATTTGGTAGGGGTGGCAATTCTCGACACGACACGATAAATGACACGAAGTTAAACAAGTTTGGGTTGAAGATAAACAAGTTTGGGTAAAATAAAGGTCAACCCATCTAACATGTTTAATAAATGGGTCTTGTTTGAGTTGAGTAAGTATTAAACATGTCATCCTATGAACCCGTTTAAGTATATAAGCTTGTAAAAAATACAACTTGAATTTCATGTTGCATTTTGATTAAAAAAAAATTCTTATGTATCTAATATGACAATGAATTACGATTATAACTTGAATATCATTGAAATTGTTGAGTGGTTATTTGTATGTTATTTTTATTAATTTTAACTCGTAATATCATTTTTCGATTTAAACTAGATGAATCTGTAAGGCACTCACCTTATGATATCATTCACACATAATGAATATCTAAGAGATATGTTAGGCGTTTTATGTATAAACTTAGAGAGAGGAAAATTGTAGAGAGAGGGAGGTGGTGAGAGCTAAGGATAGAAATATGTGCATTCAATAGAAAACACACACTAGAATAAGCCTCACACCTTGCAAATGAGCAAGGTTACACGTTTAAGAACATAGGAGAAGCCTTATGTGCTTTGGTGGGCTTGTGGTTGGTTAAGGACTTGGATTGGAAGTATGCATGGACTAGACTAACATAACTTGTTACATATTAGCTTATCCAGTCCACAAGCCCATTACTTAATCAATAACAAGCTATTACAAGTTTACAAGGTTCCTAAACATAAATGGCCATCACTTTATAAGGCTAACAATCTCCCCCTAAGGGGTGGTCATTCTCAAAGATGCTTCTTTATGACTTGGTCTTCTATAATCTTGAACTTGAACCTTGTGTGACGTGCTAGAATAATCTTGATTCTTTGTTCCTTCATGATTTGTGATCTTTGAGTAAAATCTCTCATCCTTGCTTTCCTCTGATCAACATCTTCATGTTTCTTCTTGCTTCCTCTCCAACATACTCATATGACTTGAAAGTATTTGATCTTCATACATATGTCTTCCTCATATCTTCCTTGAACTTGTTCTTTTGACTTCTTGAATATTGACTTTGATGTTACTCTTTGTCTTGATTACTTTATCTTGAAATTTCTTGACTTGATCTTGTTTAGGATGAAACATATTAGTATGAGTATGTTGATGTGAAGATGTTGATGTATATGGCGTTGATGCATCCTGAACGGAGTTCATTATCAGTACATGCACATGTAATGAAGATAATAATGATGTTAGGTCAATCGATCATCGTTGACCTTTTCTTAAAGAATTGTTCCGCTAATATTATTTTACTGGTGAATGTCTTGATTTCATTCACCTTATGCGGGTAAATTAACCTCCGATCCGCTTAAGGACCGATATCAATACATTGGATGAATCCAAGTATAAACCTCGTCATCGACTCTCGATTCATATGAGGAATCTCCTTAGTAGGTTTTCGACTCAAAGTGCTAGGTAATTCTTTTAATAATTTCCCACTTGTCGTTACCATGAGTTGGATGCCTCAAGAATGCTCACAACAATCCGGTGAGCCGTTGAGTACATGTAAAGTATCACTCCACGACTGTAGACCATTTGAAGGTAAGTAACCACCATGCTTGATCCATAAAGTATTAACTAGGAGACCCACTATCAATTATGTTTAATGTTGACATTGGTGGGGTTTCAGTTCAATCATCGAGGATCACTACGTCATTACCACTATGAACGGTCTAGAGAGATTATTAGGATCTGTGAAAAACTCTTAAGTACAACTTGTGTTCTTATTTGTGAACAACAAGTGTAAAATGGCATGTGTCCTATGAGATTTTATTTTTTAATCTCTTTTGGCTCTAGATTCAACTTGTGCATTTTGGTTTTAGTGAGCGGAGGCTGGAGCAGACTGCCACCTTTTCAATATAAACAAATCTTGGAGTGAGAGGTCGATAGATTACGTTTTTATCTTTGTGAGAAATGAAATCATAATCTTTTATGAGAAACTTGAGTGGTTGTGGAAGGGTTATGTATTGCATCACTGGGTACATGATGTTTGTCTTCAATATCATAATCATCTTTGTAATTAATGATGACATATATATTGACCTGGTTTCTGCCCTAAGTGTATGGAGACTTTTCATTTCTTTTAACCCTTTTATAACTTATTTCTTTTTCATTGTTCAACCCCTTCAATTCGTATCACGTCGTCCTTATTGTTACCTTATTGTGATTGTTCCAGTAACAACTAATGACAATGATAGCATTTCTTCCTTTTCTCACTCATTTGCTTGATCTACGAACTTCTACTCTATCTAGTGGAATGTGCACGAGTAGGTTCCTCCGACTCTGGTGGACTATGGGATATAAATCTAATTTTAAACCTTATATCTCCTCAATATTTTGGTGAGTTTTGGTTGGTTTAGTTATAATCGTAGCCATTGAAGCGAATTAATAAAAACCAACAAAGTGTTATAAGAAATCTTGTTTTGTTAACACCTTGAAAGTTTTTGTTTTAAAGAACTACCCTTACACATGTGCTTATGTATTTTCAAAGATTCAAAGATATTGCACATAGGGAATGAGTATGCACATTTGAAATT
Source organism: Chrysanthemum lavandulifolium (assembly GCA_022545495.1). NCBI lineage: Eukaryota > Viridiplantae > Streptophyta > Magnoliopsida > Asterales > Asteraceae > Chrysanthemum > Chrysanthemum lavandulifolium. The sequence continues at coordinate 207,855,157 of CM040243.1, read as the reverse complement.
AAGTGATAAACCTTAAACAAACAAGACTTCGAGGGACATGATTACATGGCTGGTTAAAGGGATCCATTATCATGTTTTAAGTGACAACTATCCCTCTGAAGCAACTTGAAGTTATTATCCGTCTAAGTTCAAGTCTATTAAAAATGATCAACTTTGAGTCCAACCTTTTTGGGATACAACCAAGCTTGATCATATTTTTAATCATGTTTTCTTCCCCTGAAAAATAGCATATTTGTGATATTTTATATATTTACTGGTTAAAAGATATTCTTTTAGAAAGCTTATAGAGAGAAAACGTGTTAGCATGAAAATTGGAAAATTTTTACACTTCCCTTCAATTAAAGAGTATTTTCAAACTTTTCATTTAAAATTGATGAAAGGTTTTAAAGGATTTATCTTGAGCACAAAAGTTTTGAAAGATTTTGAAGAATCTTGAAAAATGTGCTCAAGATGATGATGATTTCTTACCATTTTTAGGAGTAGCACACTGAAACGTAAATTAGGATCCTTTTGTTTGAAGTCCGAGTTGTGCGCTGAAATGTACACAAGCCATACATGAAGTACGAGTTATGAACTGAATTGTCCATAAGTCATAGAAATTTTGAGAAACGACATGTTTTGAAAAACATTATTTGAATAAATGTCAAATCTCGCTCAAACATATTTACATTTATGTATCATTATTGAATGATATTTCTGGAAACGTAAATAATATCAATTATATGAGAACATGTAGTAGAAGAATATTTTTGGTAAATTCATTTTATATTGTTTTTGTATTTTTTTCAATTTTATAATTTTGTATATTCCTTTTGTTTATTTTTCATATTTGTATTTTCTTTTTTCTAAGAATATTTATAGTGAAACTTTTGAGTTAATTTCAAGAAGATTCGAGAAGACGATTTAACTCTTGGAGTTAGGCTTCAGATTTCAATTCAGATTGACTAGATACTTAAATCATTTTTAAGGGCTTTGTAAATAGGTCGACCAACTAGTAATCCGTCTTTACGGGTGAAGCTCAACTGTACTTTTTTTACGTGCTCTTTGATGAAATGGTATTGGACAACTATGTGTTTTGTATGAAAATGCTAAGAAACTTGTAACACCTTATTGATAACATGAGCATACCATAAATCCTCTTAAAATCATCACAAGATGATTTTTTCCTTGTTAGGGAAACTAGTCCTACTTTTTCTTTTGATGAACTATTTGAACACGCATGCACCTTGCGGATCTTGAGCACTCGTGGATCGTTAGTGTTGCCTATGTAATCATAAGCAAACTAATAGAAAATCTCTACAACCCGTATTTTATAGCGGAAAGTAAATACAAGTTGTTATACTAAGAACACTTAGATCCTCTATGGATCTTTTATTAACGAAACTCTATGTTTCGGATCTATATTTTATTACAAACTATGAGGTTCCTTTTATAGACAAGGAACCCTAATCTATTACTACTCAATCGACTAAACATGCAAGTATGCATTTAATGACTAAAACACTAGATAATATTGATCATGACAATAATACCCATGCTAACCTCAGGCGGTTCAAGAATAATGATGGGTTAGCATTTAAATATCTGACGCATGCTGATCCTAGTCGACTTCCACCTTCAGCAGAAAACACCAAGATCGCTTTTACACTTCAAGAGAATCTTCTTCAACATATCCCGCTTCTACTTTAGCAGAATCCTTCTGCGAGATTGATGAGAAATCCTACTGCGATAATTCCCAACAATCCTCCCTAAACCGAATTTGACTTGGTTAAGTTCCAGTTTCCTACCTTGATAGATCTTGAGACTACAAGATTAGAGGATTGTTCTCAAACATCGAGAACAAAGAAACTAACAAACAAACAAAGAAAACAAAATAAAATCCTCCCCGAGGCATATGCCTCCCTTAAACTTTGCGTTAAGGGTTAAGCATTCCATCGACCACAAGGTGTTGAAACCTTGGTCCATCAAAAGCTTTAGTTAACGGATCGCCACATTATCATCTCGTATGAATTTTAGCCACATTAATCAAATGTTTTCATATGCATCTCTTATAAAGTGGTGTCGATTTCAATATGTTTGGTTCTCACTGTGAAAATCGGATTTTTGACAATGCATATGGTACTGATTATCAATAAAAGAGTTGTGTTCATGAAGTTATACCCATAATCCAAAGAATTGGTTTTGAATCCAAAGCACCGTCCACGGTTTGCATCAACAACATACTCGCTTTAGTAGTTGAGGTAGCCACAATCGTTTGTTTCTTGCATCGCCAAGAAATCAATCTCGTTCAAGGAATTGACCCTCCAGTTGTGGATCTCCTATCGATTTGCACCAAAGATAATCACCGTCACTATATGCTTCCAACTTAAAAGGAGACTCTTTGGGTACCAAAGGCCTAAATGAGGTTGGCCTTTGAGGTACTTAAAGATCTTCTTGATTGCATTGAGATGGGAAGTAAGAGGAGTGACTTGATGTCGAGCAAACACTCACAAGAAAGGTAATATCAGGCCTTGAAGTTGTTAGATACATTAATGAACCAATCATTGATCTGTATAAATGAACATTCAAAGGTAGATCTCGATCATTGTTGGCTTTTGTTTTGGAGCTTCATAAGGTGTTGTGGCATTCCGACACTTTCCATACCGAATTTCTTCAACATGTCCTCACATATTTATCCCGACCGATAAATATCCCATCTTGTTTCTTGAACTTGGAGACCCAAAAGAAAGTAAGTTCCCCATAGCACTCATCCGAAATTCTCCCTTCATCGATCCTCAAATTCCTACACCAAGCTTCTTTAGTGGATCCGAAAATGATGTCATCCACATACACTTTCACAAGTATGATGTCTGCCGAGTTCTTCTTGGAAAAGAGTCTTATCAATGGCACCTCTTCTCGTAGCCATGCTTGACAGAAATGATGAAAGCCTAGCATACCATGCCCTTGGTGCTGATGAAGTCCATAGAGAGCTTTAACTACTTTGTAAACATGATTAGGATGATCCGGGTCTTCAAATCCTTTGGGTTGAGTGACATAAACTTCTCTTCTATCTCACCATCTGTAAAAGCACCTTTAACATCCATCCGACACACAGATGAAGCCCATGTAGGATGCATAGGCCAAGAAAATTCAATGGCCTCTACTCTAGCAACATGTGTAAACACTTCATCATAATCAATCCTTCCTCTTGCAGTAACCTTGAGCTACTAATCTTGCTTTGTTTTTAATAACCACACCCTTGCATCTCTTTGTTCTTCGTAATCCATTTAGTTCCAATGGCATATTTGCCATCCGGTAATGGTACCAAGATCCAAACTTGATGGTTTTGAAGCTGTCGATTGCGTCTTGCATTGCCTCAATCCAACTAGAGTCTTCAAGAGCTTGAGAGACACTGGTTGGTTCTACTGAGAAAGAAAACACGCAAATGCAGACAATGCTTGTAGTCCAGTGATTGTCTCTTTGCCGATTTGAGACATAGGAGAAAAGCAACTCGTCCAAATTTAGGACTAGAGATAGCCCTTCGAGTTCTAACAGAGCTAGAATGTCACCAATAATGTTGGATTGAGGTGAGTTATGTTGATTCTATTAGTACCGATGGGGTTGACTTCAATGGTAGGTTCAAGATTAGACACAGTTGGTACAAAGGTTGTGTCATAGGAAGGTGAGGTGAAAATGCCGATTGGGTTGATGATTTCCAAGATCCAAGGACTTGGAAAGCGAGTATCTGTTCACCAAAGTCCGTGGACACTCTAGTAGGAATAGGAGTAGTAATGAGACGAGCTTTCAGATTTGATGACGATGGGTGAGATCGCATCGATGTCGGTGAAATATGGTTTCCACCGACACCTCATTTGCAAACTCCCAATCACCTTCTCGACTTCAAGCTTAGCCGCAAACTCTTGAGTCCGAAGCCTAGCAAGGTCCACAACATAGTGTGAATCATCTTCACTCTCGGTGAATTATCTCTAGAAGAGTTACCGCAACATTGTTAGGGGAGAAAGAAGGCACAAGAATGGGTTGTTCATCATCTTCAAAATCACTTCAGTCGACATCCAAGGTACCGCATTGTTAGTGGGAGATTCTTGAGCACGCACTTTGGTTAGCCATATGTCTAGTATACCCTGATAATCGCTTAGGTAGTCAAGGTCAAAGACCACACATGACCGCATCCTTGAACATTGGGCTTATCTTCCGGTATCTCGTGTTCAAAGTCTCCTCTATCTTCTTGGCGATAACTTGTACACTCAGAAGCCTTGCTATTTGTTGAATAGCCCACAATATAACCATCATCGCTTTCTCATCAAACTTCCCCAACGGATCACCGGTGTTAAGAATGGTCACTTGACAACCAAAAGGTTTGAGGTAATGAATGACCTGGAACCTTCCCAAAGAGAAGTTCATATGGGGTTTGAGGTGAGGTCTAGTAATGGAGACCCCATACACATAGCAAGTTGTGCCAACACTTGATCCGTAACATAGTGGGCAATTTAGAGTCTCAAGCATTGATCTTGCAGCCTCTATCAAGGTCCTATTTTTCTTTCACCTACCCCATTTTGTTGCGTGGTTCTTGGATTGCTATAGTCCCTTTTATCCCTTTAGACCTCTGAGTTCTATAATAATAGCATTCTTGAACTCATCCCATTATCACAATCAATTCCTTAACCTTCTTGTTCAACTGATTTTCAACGAGGGTGATGAAGTCTTTCAAGATCTGGAGTTGTTTCATCTTTAGTCCTTAGAAAGAACACCCAAAGAAAATCGCTATATCCATCGGTGATAACCAAACAAAAGTACTTGTGATCAATGCTTCGACTTGAGTTGGACCAAAAGATCCATATGTAACAATGAAGAGGCTCGGAGATAATGCTCACTGCGGTGACATCTTTGTAGGAGGCTACGTGTTGCTTCCCTTTGTTGCATGCAACACAATTATGATCATTGGAGAAAACTTTGGAGGTAGACCTTCAACAAGACCCTTTTAGAGAGTGTGTTTATGGTCTTGAAATTCACATGAGCCATTCTCCTATGCCATTTTTTCGACTCATCCAATGATGCTTTAGCCAGCAAACAAGTGAGGTCACCTTCAGGATGAACTTCATTGAGGTTGAATGTGTATAGATTGTGAGTTCGAGGAACTCTCAGTAGAATTGAAGCATCTTCTGGAAGCTTGAACTCTTTAGAAAGTACAAGACATTCATCTTCAGAGAAGAGTACCTTGTTCTTGGTGTCACAAATTTGTGAGACTGAGAACAAGTTGAAGTTCTGACGCCCCCAACATAGTACACATTTTCAAAGTTCAAGAGGGGTGTCTTGATGGTGCCTTTCCCGTAATTCTACCATCACTTCCACCAAAAGTAACATTGCCTCCTTCTTCAATAGGAACAAAATTGTGCATCATATCTCTATTACCGGACATGCTTCTTGAACAACCAAGATCAACAATACCAATATCTTTATGCTTAAGAGGATGATCCTACGAAACAAACATATATACAAAAGAATGTTAGTATATGAGAGGAGGCTCAAGTCATTCTTGACTTGAACCTCTTGTGGATCATAAGATTTATTTCTAGCGATGAGAAAGATCCACCATTGTTCTTGGGTTTCCATTGAAATTTAGGTCCCTTTTATTCCAAGAACAACTCGCTGAGGACTTGACAAGATTCCCAACACCCTTTCCCATGATTCATAGAGTCAACATATGCGGGCCAATAACCATGTTTAAAATATGGGCTAGTAGGTTGCATATAAGGTCTATTAGCCGATCTCCTCCAAGGAGAGTCAGATAAGTAACAATGGGACATAAGGTGGAATATTCTTAACATTGGTCCATACTGGTCTAGGTTTCACGAGTAGCACATACACCCGCCTTTGCTCATAGAAATCACAATCCTTAATTAAATGAAGTTTACTTCCACAAACAAAACATGTCTTCCTTTTGAAGATTTATTCAACAAAGTCGATGTTCTATTACATGTAGAAGAACTTAAACCATAAATATTAAAGGAATTGTTTTTAACAGACAAATTATGCAAAGATTTAAAAGACAAGTCTTTAGGGAAACAGCTTGAAGTGGATTCCTCAAAGACTATCCTAGAAGGCTTGTAGATAGACTTGGGTGCGAGGATTGGGTGTAGGCTCGTGTGAGGGCTTGGGAAGGTCCGACTTATCACTTGGATCATAGCCGGAAGTAGACCTTGATCCGATGAATTGTCACCGCTGTCGAGAAAGAGACAAAGTCATAAGATGAAGCATCGTTGTCCGCAAGTCTTTGACTTTTGCCATACAGATGGTGTGATCCATCAAAGTCAACGACAATGGATAGGTCGGTGGGCATGAATTCACCTCTAATAGGTCCAGGGACATCATGCAAATCACCTTCTTTTTAAAATGTTCTAAGCCCGCAGTGTAGATTTACGCCCATCTTGCCTAGCTTCCAATCCTACATACTTTTGAAAGCCTAAACCTATTCCCGAGGTCACCGATTGACTACTATAAAGTGCTCTAGCTAGATTGTCACCGATATTAACCATTGTTTATGTCTAGCTATTTCCTCAACAAGTTTCTCTTTAAGCTCTAGATTCTCAAAGAATAGTATCGCCTTTTTCTTTTTCGGTCGTTTAAAGTTAATATTAGCAATATCTAGATCATATTGTAGCACCTTAATCTTTTCTTCATAAGCTATCCGATTCTTTTGAAACCAAACCTTTGTCTTTCTAATGTTTTAACGAAAGTTTATAAGCTTCATTATCAACATAGCATTCATTGTATTTAGGTTTCATAGTATCATAAGCTTCTTTAAGTTCATTGTATCTATCACTACAACCTAATATACAGCATGTGTACCGAGAAAGTCCCATCAAGGTAAACCGATCATGCCTATCTTCTAAAGTGCATCCGCCAAGAATCTAAGCTTCTCTCAGACGTGATTCCTCATTCACGAGTTCATGTGCACCAGCTTGACCTGTTCATCCATGGTAACTAGAGTCTTTGAAGTGCTAGCTCCTTCTCGATTCGGTGATAGGAAATGTAGTTAGCTCCTCTCCACTCTTCCTGCTTTGCATTCCCTTGAAATGACCCATCCGGTGACAAGAGAAACACTTGACCTTTCTCCTGTCAAAGCGAGTGGATCCTTTCCTTGAAGCCAAACTTTCTTCCGCCTTCTCTTCAAACCTTTTGATGTTCATCGAAAGCATGGCCACCCGCCATTTTGGCTTCATCTCCTCCATCTCAAGTGGGTCCACTGGTCAAAATCTTCATATACAAGATGTCACTGAGTATCATAATCAAGAACAAACGAATGAAGAACATCCTCCAATATACTACCGCTTTAGCTTGAGGATATGATGGAGTGGGACGATAGGATGATGATGGTAAGTAAGATGGACTTGAAGCATGCATCATCATATTTGAGTGAGATGTCCCGACAAAGGCAGATGACCGTAAGAGGATGCACGGTAGGAGATCGACATCGTTTCAAGAGATTTGAGCTTGTTGTACAGCTCATCAAAGGTGAGTATGTCCAACCCACCTTTAGCCTTTAGGGCTATACTCACATGTAACCATGATGGAGGCAAAGATCAAGGAACTTTGAATTGCGATCATCATTGTCGGGTTTAGCATTCAATGGTTTAGTGACTCGTAATCTTGTGAAACCTCGTCGTATCCTCAGGGATACCTTCTTCGAGATATTGAACTCTTGGAAGTGTTGTCTTAGCATGGACTTCCTCATTCTCCTGGACTCTTCATTTCCACCAAACCTTGCTTTAAGAGCCATCCAGATGTCCTTTGCATCAACCATGTGGTGAAAATCACCCAAGTGATCTTCGTGAATAGATTGAAGGAGGATGGTTCTTACTTTGTGCTCTCTTTGCACAACTAGGATCTCTTGACGAGCTTTGGGAGGAGCAATGGTAAACTTACCATCAAGATCCGGGATAGTCTTCTTGATCGCTTCCATTCTTCACAATCTCCTGATTCCAATCAATATTGAGATCCAGCTCGCATCTTCGTGGTCCACAAATCATACTCTTCCTTTTCGGATAAGGAAATTTACCATTCTTGTTGGAGAGACTAAGTTCTTTGCATAGAGGTGGTGTTTTGATGTTGTTGTTGGTGACTTGATTCATCATCGTTCGTGCATGGTGAATATGTTTTTGGTTGTAAGGGGTGAGGTAAATAAGGTTCTCGAGATCGTAGAGACTCTCCCGAGGCTCGATACCACTTGATGAACTATTTGAACACGCATGCACCTTGGCGGATCTTGAGCACTCGTGGATCGTTAGTGTTGCCTATGTAATCATAAGCAAACTAATAGAAAATCTCTACAACCCGTATTCTATAGCGGAAAGTAAATACAAGTTGTTATAACTAAGAACACTTAGATCCTCTATGGATCTTTTATTAACGAAACTCTATGTTTCGGATCTATATTTTATTACAAACTATGAGGTTCCTTTTATAGACAAGGAACCTAATATATTACTACTCAATCGACTAAACATGCAAGTATGCATTTAATGACTAAAACACTAGATAATATTGAGCGAGACAATAATACCCATGCTAACCTCGGGCGGTTCAAGAATAATGATGGGTTAGCATTTAAATAATCTGACATGTCGATCCTAGTCGACTTCCACCCTTCAAAGAAGAATACTCAGACTTTGCTTTTACACTTCAAGAGAATCTTCTTCAAGATATTCGCTTCTACTTGATGAATCCTTCGGCAAGATTGATGAGAATCCTACTGCATAATTCCCAACACTTTTCCTTCCATAAACCACACACAATCATGTGTGACATGAGTATTGTAAATGTTATAGACTTATAGGCTTACTTAGCTTCATAACCCGCCCAATGGGCGGGTTCGCTTCATAACATTGCTTAACGAAATGTAAATGGACATACGTAATAATGAATAACGGAAAATATCTTAAACACAAAAATTGTAAAGAAAAAAAGAAAAGTGTTCACGTAATATATGTAAAAAGAGCAATGAAAAGTGAGTTGATAAAATGGATGGTCCTTATTTATATACGACATGCCCAATGGGCGGGCGAGCTTCATAATGATCATTTCTGAATATATATGATGATGAATGCAATAACCGATTTCCTATTGTTAGTACAATAACTACATTCGCCGTCGTTACATAAGTTGTAATAGTCAGGTTAACATGCTTTGAGGAGGTCATTTTACAGCAACCTTGAGCTGAATTGATGAACATGTCTTCTTGTTTCTTGAACATCACTTCAAATTTTCGGTGAAAAAGAAAACAAAGATATATGTAAATGGCTAAATGAGGTTGTTGAAAAGGTTTATCCTTTTTGGATAATTATGATAGAAGGTAAAGCGACCACATTGGTTAACAAAATTTATAGAGATCATAAATGAAAATAAAGATTAAGTGGAAATATCAAAGCTAAATGGTAAACGATTAGTCGCTTAAGCGGTATAAATCAACATGTACATACTTAACTATACATGTATTCTATGAAGGTAATAGTAATGAATGCATAAAAAGTTATGAGCGAGCAATAATTATGTCTCAACACATTTAACTATCGATATCGTTGAAGTCTAACCTTTGTTGATCGAACTTGGTGCTCCGTCAAAATACTATGTTTTTGTTAATTTGATTTTAGCTATTCACCCAAGCGTGTTTGCCATTGCAGAGTCGTATTTTGTATTTACTAAAAGAGCGGCTAGATTCTATTTTTACAGTGGCTTTCGACTAAATTGTGCCTTTGTTTAGTTAAAGATGCTTGCAAAATTTGAAATTTTACAAGTGTTACATATGTGGTAGATTAGCAAAACCATAAGTCAGTAAATAAAATGAGCAATAAAAACAAACAAACCTGCACCGCCAACAAGGACATGGTCACCCTCTTCACACGGAAATATGGTGAGATGTGAGTAGGGATGTTGGTGTGTCTCTTATCATATCTCGTATAAAGCAAGTCGATGTAAACACAATTAGATGCCATAGCAAGTCGATAGTAAGTTAGCGTCCAATAGTATTTAGTAAGGTTTGCAAATAGATAAATAACAACTATTACGAATATTGAATAATAAACAAACCTTGAACTTCTTGTTAGAATCGTACATGTTTTGCTATCACGAAGCAGCTAATCATGATGCATACTTTGCAGATGGATCTACCCATGTCTCTAGTTAACTAACATCACCCCTGCAATATATTAAGATGTCAAAACTTATGATTGACTTAATTAAGCAATAATATACATTTTAGTGTAAAAGTACCTATATATTATAGTATAACAACACGTACCGCTGATTTAATCGGGGTTTGCCTGTATACAGAAGTTCATAAACAGCTTTTTTAGCTTTGTCATATGTTTACTCATTTGACCCCTTTTAATGTAAGCACCATATAAAGTTATAAACCTTTCTGATGATAAAAAGATGTTTATTCCCAAATATCGCAGCATAAAAAGTTGTTTATTAAAGATGCATCACTAATTTGAAACCTATTGTGAAGAAATACACTATTCCATTCGGTTCCCGTATCGACATTGTACAAATATTATTTTTTTTGTCAAAAAGTTCATAGCCAATAACAAAAGTGGAGTTATGATTAGCAAATCGCCTCTACTTCAAGCTATCAATTAAAGTATATGCATATAAACTGATTTTGAAACACGTTCACTAACTCTTAACGTTGCCACAATATCCAAACCCATGAAGATCAAATGAAACGTACCTTTTAGTGTGTTGCAATTCTCATCTACTCCTATCACTTTGCGTGCCATTATCCCGTACCTCAAAAAGTTGTCAACGAACACAAAAACTTTTCGGATGCAATTTCTTTGGTAAAAGGGCACCGTAATTCTCCCAAACCTAATCACAATCTCCCAATCCATATATGCTGGTGCAAAATCTGTTAAAAAAGACGTCATTAATAAAACATAATGACGCATAAATAAATCACATATAGATCATGGGTAGAGGAGATTAGAAAGAAGGGTTATTTACTTGTGCTAAAGTAGTTGCTGAGAACGACATAGTAACTGCTAGATGGCTAATATCAATGTTATGCCTGTTGGTTTCGGTTTTGGTGAGCCTACACAAACATTAGAAGCTTCAGGTAGCATGTGAACTATTTTCTTGTATGCTACATGATAGGAAAAAAATCATTTAAAAAACACAAAGTAAAAGACACTTTTCCTTTAAATCTTAACAAACATCAACTCAAAAGCTAATAATAGCATTCAAATCCACCCATTTTAGCATTCAAACGCACCCATTTCAGCATTCAAACCGACCCGTCGCAGCCCCCATTTCAGCACCTAAACGCCCCAATTTCAGCTCAAAAACTGACACCCATTTTGAGCCCCCAAAACCACCTATTTCAGCCCCTAAACCCGCTCGTTTCAGATCCCATTCCGGCCCCCAGACGCACTGTTTTCACCTGCGGTTTCAGCAACTAAACCCACTCAGCATTTAGTAAAAAATAAAGCCTCAACCAAAATGACACTACACCATGACTGAGACGCTACACTTGCTTAAACAAAGCTACAACGGATTAAGCAAGTTAGAATGGTTTTCATTTTTCAACAATCCCGCTTCCATAAAAATATACATATAGTTTATTGTGACATTAATCGTAAGAAAGAACTCTAAAAAAATGCGTTTAAAATTTATTACTAACTTTTACCTTTGAGATGAAAACTGGTAGGCTCACGACACTGAATTTCCACATCGTTCACCCTTATGCATTCACATGATCCTGATGCAAACCTGGGATCCAAAAACCCGGACCATTATATAGAAGAAACCCACCTCCCAAACAGCCCAGGCGCCCTTGGTCGAATTGCGATTATGATCCATAATCTTGCTCCCATCTAAGTTACAGTAAGAAAGCCACTAACACACAACATATAATTCGTCTATAAAATATTCGTAAACGGCTGCAACTCTACACAAATAAACCAAATCAATAAACTTTCCCACTTCTCAATTCACCTTAAACAAGTTCAAAGATTTGACCTCATCTTTAAACCAACAGTATTTATCATCCTTTCTATAAACAAATTACTGATATATAGAAAAACCCAAAATAAAAATCTAAAATGAAAACCTTATAAGAATTGAAACCCATAATCAAAACTAAAATCAAAACCTAAAAGAAAAACCAAAAAAAAAAAAAAAAAAAAAAAAAAAAAAAAAAAACCCGACCCACCCATGTTTGGCACCTCTAGTCACAAAATTTAACTGAAGCGTGTAAAAGTCTGACATGATAACACTACACTGAAGTTGGTCCGCTCTTCGAGAATGGCGCTTGAGGGGTATGCAAGTAATTAGCTTAAAAGTACTGAAATTTTTGTACATACCTTGTAGGACCTTAACCATCAAGATAAGAAATAAAATCAACCAAAGATTACAACTTCAAAAATTTCAGATTAAACTATTAATCATCAACAAAAAATCATTAATCATCAACAATACAACTTCAAAATTTTCAAATTAAACCATTAAGCATCAACAAAAATCAAACTCTTTTTATCATCGATAAACTACTAACCTTCAATAGATCCCCAATTTGAGTTGAAAAGAAACTTAATACATGAACATACAAAAATTATTGAGATTCAAAAGATCCCAAAATCGCACCTTTAGTGTATCATCATTAATTTTCGGCTTGGTTAATCTGCTCAATCAGATTCTACCTACAAAAATATAAAAAAAAATGACCAAAATAAACAAAAATTTCTTGAATAAATGAAGATGATGAGGAAAAGAATCATAATTTTTTTCCAGCAAAGTATCAAAAAATAGTTAATTCATCGATGCATAAATGAATATATGATGAGGAAAAGAATTTGATGGTAATGTAACAGTTTGTATTTGAATTATTCTGATTTGATAAGGTTTTGGAATGTGCAGCGAATGTTGAGGGAGGTTATGAATCACCTTTGACTGGCATTGAATTTTAGTGTAAAAGCTGCATATATGAGTAGAAACTGAAGTATATTAGTTTGGAAGTAGAAGATAAAACACAAAAATATGGATTGCCTTAGTGGTAGGCGTTAAAATTGTTTAATGTTGAGACCCATGTTCGATTCTTGGTCGCTACAAAATTTTTTTTTATAATGTAACCAGATGTAGTGCCATGGTGGCATTTCCACCTCATCATAGAGGTGCCATGTCAACATTAAAATGCCTAGTAAGCATTATACATATGGCATATGTAGTCTCATATATATGTATAGATGTCTATTTATCCTAATCTTGATTAACAAGTTAGGGTTTTCTTATGCCTTAGTACCTCTTATGCCTTATAAGTACCTCCTATTGTAACATTATGAATACATCTCAATAATAAGAATTTTCTTCCTCTCTCATTCTTGTGTTCTTGTTCATTACATTTACAACACGTTATCAACACAATTGACATTAAATGATTAAGAGCTAATGAATAAGAACCATTTTTTTAATATATTCACGGTTTTTAGAATTTTCAATGATTGTCAAGAGGTAAATCTAAAATTCAATTGTTTAATCATACATATATATGTCCAGATCGTAAGCTTTTACTAATATAAAATCACACGAATAACTTTTTTGGTTTTCTCTAGTTGATAATGGTTGATTTACATAATTAAATCTGAAAATAAAAAATGATTTGTGAAGAGTCACTTATGGATTTAATCTTGAGTTTAAATGTATGCACATGATTTTAGTTAACGACAATAGTCTCTGGTATTATATCATGATTATACATATATGATACTCCGTATATACTTTGTTGCTCCATTAAGTGTTCTTATTCATTCATATGATATACTAGCTAAATGACCCGTCAAATTGACGGGTTTTTCAAAATGAACAAACAAATAAATAATATTTTGTATATTGTGCAATTAGATGTTGAGAAAAAAAACTACACGAGTATACATTGTAAGAAAGAAAAACTTCGTACAAATTAAACATATGTATGATCTATCAGATAGTCAAATATCTAGAAGAGAATTCAAAGGTACCTGGTCAAATATCATAGTTTTTGAATTTGATGAATTTAATATTGTTGTGAGAATCCAAATACATGTTTGATTCATTTGTAGATTGATCGAGCTGATCTTTACTAATTATATCAGTAAGAAGACGTGAAGTGTAAGAAAATCGTCAACATATTTAAAATAAAAATGCTCATAAACTTTTATATCACGTCATGAACTATGGGTTATAGTTACATTTACACACAAACCAAAATCCATAAAAAGAGCTTAAAAAACTTAGAATTTAGGTATGAATTGTGAGGTTTATTCGTTTAATATTTGTTGTTTTAAAATTCATAACAAAAGAACCTTGTTAATTTTGTTTATCTCATACTCTTTTCATGGGGCATGCAAGGTCAAAATAGACTATAAGAAAAGAATGAGGAAGTATGAAAAAAAAAACTTTCAAATAAGGTCTACTTGAGGGCAAGTAGAGTTCAAGTGGGGGGATATTTGATAACATCAAATAGTCCTGAATATTAAGTGTCAATTTCCCCCGATAATGCTCGTTATTTATATCATTTATATGGATTTACGCTTGTTTTCCATTGTTTTCCACTTTCAGGTAAATTACGAGCATTGGAGCTAAAGAAACGATGAAATGGAAACATATCTAAAGATTTATCACAAGATGCTATTTTGAAGAAGTTACGGCGTAACTCATCCCTCACATTACGTCGTAACTATTGCGTGACTCAAGATGCCAACTTATCGGAAGGTTACACAGAACTCCTCCCAAAGGTTACGACGTAACTACATTAGGTCAAAAGAGGTTCCACGTCACCGATACTTACGCCGTAACTCGCATCTCTTACGACATAACCGAGTTTATTGAAGACTACGGCGTAACCACTCATTAGGTTACGCCGTAACCAGCAGATCTAGTGCATTTTACGAAGAAATAGAAGGTTACTGGCGTAACTCCTATATGGGTTACGCCAGTAACCCGATCCGCCTATAAATACCCCACGAATTCCAAAGATTTCTAATCATCCCATTTCACACACAACACTGAGAACGTGGGAAAAAGCTCAAAGCGGTCTAGAGGAGCATACAGAGTGTTTCCAAGGAGAAGTCACTCCATTACGATAAGCATTAGCGTTTTATATTTCTTTTACTTTCAATTCATGTATTTCGTACCTTTGAATATTGAATTGATTTGCATGATTAATATGAGCTGCTAAGCACCTTTGGTGCTAGCCTAGTTATGATTCCTTAATTGTTTTATTTATGTTTACCTTTACTTCAAGACAATTATTTTAAGTGTATGCATGCATAGTTCATTGGTAGCCACCCTTGGTTCGGTAGTTTTGAATGGCGGTAGAGGCCAATTGCCTAGGAGATATGACCAACTGACCCTAGGTGAGCCGGACCGAGACGGAAGGGTAAGATATGACCAACCGACGACCCTTTCTACTTGTGCTATTTGACCAACCGATCACCTATCGTTTGGATGAACTTAAGAGTTGGGGTGTAGTGTCTAAGTTCCTAACGGTCGGGCACTCACTATTTTGAATCTAGCATGTAGCGGTACTTAATGACTTGGCTTAGGGACCGGGAACAACGGGACTTATGACGGTGCTACCGATTTCTCCTGTGGTGGCATCTTTCTTGATAGGTTAGGCAAATTGACCAAATGATGTCCTCTCGAATTTGACCCCACCAAGTAATTGGAAGTAAGTAGGCGTAGAATAACTACCAGGATGATTAACTAGGTTAGCACCACTTCTCTCTATTGATTTCCCTTTACCATTTATCTGCTTTTATTTACTTTATTCTGCATTAGTAGTTTAATTAATTGAATCCCTATCAAAACCATTATTATTCTGTGACACTAGACTTAGTAATAATCCAACACACATAGCTCTTGAGACGACATCGGCTTTACCATTTACTACACTACACACGACCGGGTACACTGCCCCACTAGGGTAGACCATAGGTATTGAGAGACACTATAAATTTAAGACCTGATCAGTAAAACCTGCATCACCCCCTAATAATAAATCAATCTACTTTGGCATCTTCGGTAAAGTTGTTCTCCGTCTCTATTAATATGAAAATGAAAACCGGTTGGCCTTTCTAGCAAAACCTTGCCTCATGCGTAATTAAACAATGTTTAATACATTCTTATTTTTAAAAAGTTAAATTCTGGCTAAAGGTTTCTTAATTTAGTCGTTTGACTTTCTTTTCTCAAAGTTGATATATAAAAGTTGTTTGTTGAGACTTGAGAGTTCTTAATTGATCGAGAAATGGATACTTTTTTCTTCTCATTGATGCATGTGACTTAAAAGGAGTGAGAATAGTCCATAATGTAATATTACGTATAAGCTTCTCAAATTGTATTGATTCTCATTCCATAAATACGCTATATATTGAAACTGATTAGCTGTTACCTCTAACTTCTAATTTCTAATATATATTTTTTAAATAAAAAGAAATATTTTAAAATAAAAGAATATACATTCCAAAAAGAAGTTATGTCACCGACAATGACATTTTTTGAATTTACACCATGTAGTAAGAGATTTGATATTTTAATATGAAATAGTTTATGTAATGGTAAAATTCATAATATACATCTCATAGAAAGAGTAAATCATTTTCATACTTTTTGAATGGTAAACTTCATAAAATTTATACTAACAACTACCGATTAACATGCTAGCATTTAAACCTTTAAATTACTCAAAAATTACCACTCGTTTTTTTTAAACCTACAAATTAATATGCCAGTATTTAAAGTTTAAACCTTTAAAAACTTTTACCAAAGTCAAACATCACTAAGAAACAAAACTATTTTAAAATGATTGGTCATGAACACGTGTAAATATGATAGCGAAATATATTTTTAGCAAATAATTATAAATGTTGCTTTTAAAAAACTCTCTTTTTATCAGTTTTTATAAATAAATAAATTTAAGAAACAATCAAAGCTTAATGAAACTTGGGTAAATTTATTGGAAAAGCCAAGTACTATATCAGTTAATTAGAAACCAAAGTTGTAACTCTTTTAAATAAATACAGGTAAAACATCGAAGTTTTGCCTTCCCGCTCATCACTAAATTCCGTTCATGTATCAAAGGGGAAAAGCATCAAATTAGTAAGTGAATGCAAAGATGCATTGACATTAGGTATAGAAAACCACTTCTTTCAAGTTATCAACCTAGGTACGCATATAACATGCATGCTAAAACCAAACAAACCATCATGTATATAATACCAAAGAATGTATAAACAAACTTATTTTCATAATAGTTCTCCCAACGTAATTGTTTAATAATGCATGCCTTTATCCTTTATGGGATGAACATGACAGTCTTTGAAGATATGCAAAGTGAGCTATCGCTCAGGACCCAAAAAGTTTTAAGGGCTTTAAAATTTTTCCCGTTAATAATTATATGCATGTGTACACATATTTTTCACGAATAAAAAGTACTTAGATGTGAAAATATCTTAAATGAGTAATATGCTAGAACGTTTAGAAAACTTATTGCATTATATCTTATAAATGGTGACACTTTATATATAGTATTCATTCTCGAAATGTTTCATTATGTAATTTCATCCAGGGCTCTTAAAATTTTTATAAATTCATGAGACGCACTCGAGGATGAATGATGTTTGTTTGTTAAACTTAACTTCTGAATTGTCTTCATGACTTAACTTGATCAATGCATTCTAAACACGCCTAGCACACAAATCAACTTAATTAAAGTTTTAAACAAATTTTGTTTTTTTGGAAGAAACAAAAATTTTCTTTTAAGAATCAAAGTTTTAAACAAATTGAAAAAAGAAAAATTATACCTCAATGTACCGCTTGTGCAAAAAGCTTAAATGATCACCTGGATCTTAAAAATGCTACCCCTCGGATTTTAAAGCTTGGTTGTTTAGTTATGAGTTATGAAAGCATTGAAATTCTCATAAACAAAAGTAATCTTATACCTTATCTATACTAATCAATTCATATCAGTGAAAAATCATATCATATCCTTGCGTCTTGCTTCACATGTAGACAGTCCTGCAGTTAAGATTTTACACAAATAGTATGAGTTTCAAAAAAATGAAAATAGGTTTGCAAGATGAGAATGAATGAGAGTGCAAAATCGTAATTATGTATGAGGATTCATTTGAATTCTAAATGAGCAATGCAAATATAATAGTGGAAACGAATTTGTTACAATAATCTCGGAAAAGTTGATCCTAGTAATCCTATTACGATTTCATAAATGACAGTATTGATAAGCTTTAGCAACCTTTTATGATGCATAAATTATTTTTACTTATTTATTGGTTTAGGAATATTAAATTGTAATTTAATTACCTAAGATAAGACATAGATAATAGATTACTTATTAACAACATTGATTACTTTTCTAATCAAAACTCTTTGTATCATTCCCGTAAGTAAATTTCAAACGCATAGACTACTTCAAACCGTTATATAAAATTAAGGAAAATGATCGAATAGATCACATACCGGCGCTTATCACTTTCCTGACCACTTTTATTTTATATTTGAGAATGGATGAGGGCAACCACCGTCGTCGCAACTCATCGACATTGTGACAAGTGTCCCAGATGTGTAAGGTATTGCTTTTAAGAACTAAAAACGCAAGAACCGTATAATTTTTAAAAGGGTTTTATCGTCATTTTACGTTAGACAAAAAGTACACATTTGAATAGTAAAAAGACGGTGGATTTATATTCAAAATCCAAAAGTCACTTACCAAAAAGCATCCATAGTTATCGTTTATCTCTGCTTTTTCCTTCTCGCACAAATCAAACCGCCTTCTTCGTCACCGCCTTCCTCAGAACGCCGGTTATGTCACCATCTTTAAAGCTACAGTGTTGATTGCAAACCACATTCGATTGATCAAGTTTTAAAAAATGTTCCCAAATATGGTACGTAAATATTATTCTCGTTGTTTATTACATATGATTTTTTCCAATTGGTTCTGTGTTATAATAAATCGTTTTTGTTATTCGATGAATACCTATGTTTGATAGGTATTAATTCCGTTTTATAATCCATTGCTCTTTTTTATGTGTATCTGATTCGTAATTATGTAGGGTATAATACCTTAGATGTCGTTAGTTAAGTATGTAACATTACTTGGTTCATTAAAAAATTTAGTGGCAGTTTGTAGACTAATAATGAGTGGTTTATATGCATCATCTATGCAATTGTTTACGACGTTGGTATAGATTCCTGCTATGGCCTGAATTATTTTTGGTTTTTGTTGACCCTTTTTAGGACTATGAAGCTTAGTTAATCATTACGAGTAAGTGAATCGCTTTTAATAATTATGTAGGGTATAATACATTTGTTCCACATTACCGCTCTTCTACTGACTTGTTTAGAGGCTTCTTCGCTTTGCCCTTTCCTTTTCTCGTAGCAATTTCTTTAGCATTTACTTCTATATGTAATCTTTTAGCAATTTTTTCATCAAAAGCTATATGATCCTCTCGACTTTGAAACACCAAAGTTGGATCGCAAACCCTTTACCCTTTCCAATATCGGTTCAAGAACTACATCTTTCGCATGTGTTCACCAATGTTTAGACTCTTAGCAATAGGTCTAGGTGCGGGATAGGCTAGATTGCTTTTGTTGACCAATTGTATGGCAATCTCATTGTCGACCTCTTTTGGTTTTGGTTTTGGTGTTGGTGTTATTGCTGTGGTTATAATTGTAGCAATGGTTGCCTATGCAATGGAAACGTCTGAACTGGCAGTGGGTATAATAATAGCAGCAATGGTTACTCCTAGGGGTGTTCAAAAAATCCGAGAAACCGATGAACCGAGCCGAACCGCTCAATCCGAAACCGAAAAACCCGAAACCGAATAAACCAAACCGAAAACCGAAACCGAAACCGTTTATCACGGTTCGATTTGATTTTATTTTTGATATCCGCGGTTAACCGAACCGAACTGTACTTAATACATGAAGGTTTTTTCAAATAATTGTACAAGTATTAATTATATTATTGCACTAATTTTATTGTATAATGCATATTTTGCTTATAATTATAACATTTTAAACATTTATGTATGAACGTTGATAAATATGATTGTAACCTATAAACATCGAATAACTATTATTTTGTTAGTTGATTATGTATGGATGTTTGAATGCAATTATTCTAACGGGATAACTTTTATATGATTATTACCTATTAAATGTCATTTAATTTTACTAAAATGACATTTTACGTTCTAGAAAATGTTAATGTTTATACGGTTAAACTTGATTAAACGTCTAAAATGGTTAACCGTGACCCGAACCGCGGGTAACCGCTCATTTCGGTTACCCGCTTGTTCGGTTACCCGCCTAGTACGGTTCGGTTTCGGGTAGTAAAATTAATTACCCGCCCCGCGATGGATAGTTTAAATCTTCCAACTAACCGAACCGAACCGCCCCGCGAACACCCCTAGTTACTCCAATACTAGCAGTGGATGTAGCAATACTGGCAGTGGTTGCATGCACCCCTTCATTCTCCTTTTCTTCAACTGCAGCCTTTAAAGAATCATCTTGACTCTTGAGGTTTGGAAAATTTATGTTTTCTAGTGAATAATATCAATAACTAATGGAATTTTGAGTTTAGTATTGCAATTAAGTCTAGTTAGAGTATATTCGCATGCGAAGAATATCAAGATTAGCTATTATTTTGATTATTTATGTTTTCACAAATGATATCATAAAATCATAACATAAAATTTGATGCGATAATCTAGTACCTTGTTAATTAGATAAATACTTATTACCTTACATACCAAATAAGTCCAAAATAACACATTCTTAAACATATACATAACACATTCATAATCCTAAAATCATCAAGATCACCGCAACTTCTTTAGTATGTTGATAAGCTTTTTGCACATTCAACCATCTCTTGATACTTAGCTTTGACAACAAAGATTATGATCTTTCAAATTCTTAAAAGCGGTTTTCATCTCTTCATACTTCGCTCAAAGATCGGCATTAAAATCTTTGTAAATCTTAAAATCGCTATCGCCTCTTCACACGTTGCTTCCAAATTAGCATTATCATCTTCGATCCTCTTGAAACGCGCTTTCATATCTTCATACTCACATTCATACTCGGAAGTTGTTCAATCATTCTCTTCCTCTTATCAATCGCTCTTGTTTCTCTACAATTTCCTTCTATTGGGAAAGTCTTTCCCGCTCACAAGCAATTACCATTCTCTTGAAACGGTCTATCATGTCTTTAAATAAAGAATCGTGCAAATTAGTACAATTCGGAGTGCATGTACCATCTTGACACAAAGAACACGACATTTAGTAAATGATTGTGATGATTGATAATCTAATTGATCTAAATGTTAATTGACTAAAATATCACAAGAGAAATGAAAAGTAAATTTCACAAATGAAAAGGTGTTTATAGTTTTGTGTAGACAAATGATTATTTATTGACAATTTAAATTGGTGTATAGTGTGAATAACCCAAAGTAACTGTAAGAATTGGTGTTTTCAAATGGGTTTTTGTGGTCACTAAGAGTTAGAGTATCGATGGCCTATGCATTTTACGTTTTTACTTTTTTTGTGAACTCTAGCATTTAGTATTTTGTTTTCACCGCTTACATGTAAGGATGTCAGTTGATTTTTGGGAAATGGTTTTTGTATTTTTAAATCAATTTAATAATCTTCAACTATCAACATTCACACATTCCTCGAGCATTACCAATGCATCAAGTCATAAAAGACTTGATGCATTGAATACAATTAAATGGTTGAGGTAAAAAGCTTTTGCAAAACCAACTACTCCACTGCAAAAAGCTTTTGCAATCACTTTTGAATATTTAATGTTGGGTGACAAATGAAATTTAATAAATACAAAAGCTTTTTGACGATAGCTTCAAACGCTTGAAGTCTTAACAAGTGTTTTTGTAAAAAGTCTTCTTCAAAGTTATTGCCACAATGGAACAAGTCATTTGAATATCTTATTAGAACACTAAAAAGTCTTTCATCAAGTTGCCATTGCGGATGCTTACCCTGGCTGACTTTCATCGAAGAATCCAAATATAAAAATTGTTGTCATTTTCTTCTTTTTATAAACAAATCCGGTTTGTTGTACTCCCGTATGTACTTTGTTACCTTATTCGTTCATATATTTATAGAGTACATGAATATAAATAAGCGTCATGCACTTTTATATTTTATATTCTATTATTAAATATTTATTTAATAAAAGTTATTGAAATTGTTATTAGGGTTTATTTTTATAGGTATGGTCACTACACCCTTTAAAGGCTAGTGGTTGATTCTAATTGTTATTAGGGTTTATGTTTTATAGGACATGGCGGAAACCAAAGAAGTCATATTTAAAGTTCACCACAACGGAAATTTGAATTTCACCACTCCGCTATGTAGGCGGTCGCCTTGTCGTTGTCCGTGTTTTAGCTCCACCAGGGTTGCATTTACCAGGTGCTTGATCATGTTTTGAATGATATTGGAGGGAAAATGGGCTTTATTTTATGTTGCACCAAATAAGGCACTAGAAGATGGTTTAACATTGTTGCATGCACAATGACGTTCGACGAATGTATGACCTTGCGGATGAGAATGGATCCATGGACGTCTACATTGTGCACAAGCTACATGCTTTGTCACAATTTTATTTCAAAAACATGGTATGGCAGGAAGAGGACGCTGGCATGTGGTGCGGTAGTGCAACACCTTTCAAAAGAAGGAAGCTAACAAAGCGTGTTTCTATCACGAAAACTGAAAGAAGGTTCGAGATCATAGAAAAAAGGGCTAGTGCACAAGGAATGGTTCCACCTGTTATGAATGTTTGTTGCCTTTAAAAAATAATTATGAGTTTATGCTGCCAACCATGCGATAGTGCTTCTATGCCAAACTTAGTGTTGTTAGGTTTATGCTGTTAAGTCTATCCTTTATGATCATATGGTTAAGAATTATGGTTGCCCGATCATACAACAAGTATTGCCCAATTATGGCATTAAGTTGCCCAGATTGCAAATTGGACGGTGGCCTGAGGTTCAAACGAAATTGCCCAATAACATAAACTTGATTGTCACAATTTTCGTGTCTAGATAGTATATGACGATAACGGTTGCGTTTGCTCATTAGAATGGCACAATTGGGGATAAATACGCCCAAAAATACTAACAACTGCTACAAGAGTTAAAACAGTTGTTTTGAAAGTACAAATTAATTTTGATTCTATTGGGGATAAAAAAAATAAAGAGTTACAACTGCTAGGGCAAAACATAGTTTAGACCCACACACATCATAATTCGCAACACCTAACAATCTGTTGCAATCAATTTCAAAATAAACATCAATGATGCCCAACTCTTCTGCTGCAAGTCACAATATGGTTGCGTTTTTTGGAAAAACAAAAGGAGGCTACAGAGTTTGAACAAATGCTCAATTATGTGCATATGTGAATACGCAACCACCGCTCGCTAGGGTCGCTTAAACCACCACAAGTGTCGACGCAAATATCAACCTTTTCCAAATCATTTATAATAATAAAAACTCCCTAAAAGTGAAATGTAAAGCACCGATATGAATGATTTACTTGGTTTGTCAAACGTGCATAAGCAACATTTCCAAAAGCAACAAGAGTCATGGAAGCTACATTTTACCAAAAAAGTATATACAGACATAGCAAACTTTCGGTACAAAAAGGATAATAAACCGAAAATTCAAACGGTTAGTAATTACGGATAAGGCTTATCCAAATACCAACAAAGAAGAAAAAATCTGCAAGTAAATATTCACGTTCCTTCCTAGAAATTTCATGACAAATCCAAAGGGAAAAATAGATGCCTGTGGTAGGAGCCTAGGCACGTGCCTACCCACAAAACAAGAAATGGAAATTAATTATACACTTTGCAAGAACGGTAAAATCCTCGCTTTAAATACGCTCGGTAAATAAAGGAAAGCACATAAAAACGAAACAACCATTCCTCCACCAACAAAAACACCAAAGAGAAGTTGAAGATGTTAACAACCCGTTGCCCACGCACCGTCGGTTCCAAAAG
The DNA here is from genome assembly GCA_022545495.1 of Chrysanthemum lavandulifolium. Taxonomy (NCBI): domain Eukaryota; kingdom Viridiplantae; phylum Streptophyta; class Magnoliopsida; order Asterales; family Asteraceae; genus Chrysanthemum; species Chrysanthemum lavandulifolium. The sequence continues at coordinate 207,831,099 of CM040243.1, read as the reverse complement.
CCCATACATCGCCTAAACCTTTACCCCCAAAACGAAAACATAAGCGCAGCGATCTCATGACAACCGAAACATGTTCTTAAATGACTACTAATAACAATTAGTCGTTTCTAAGATGACTAAATTGACCCATCTCCGCGACCATTCACAACATTCCTTCAACCAAAACCCGTGTCCTTTGAGGTTTGTGGAAGCCTGGCCTTGCCATATGGCGTACCAAAGGTGAGAGTTTAAACCGATTAGACTCTCATTAGCCATTTGGGATGTTCAAAGTTCAGGCAGTTCCTTCTTAACCTCGCTCTTCCCGAGTGGATGAAGGATGTATATCATGGGTATTGGGTCGAAGGAGTGATCGAATGTGCAAAGAGAGGCAAACAACACGGCCGAAATTTCGGTCTCGGTCCTCGATTGATTGCGCCCGACCCCGAAGCAAGTGTACGTCTACCAATCTGGCGGATCGGGTTGGATAGTCCAGGTTAAAGGTGAAAATGACGAGCTTATGAGCCGGATTAATTTTAGAGCAAACTACATAAAGAATTAACAAAAATCCCATGCTATTGTGTAGGGATGATTGGTGTATTTTGTGACGCTGTCTCTCCTCACTCCAATTCAAACCTATCACGCCGGTGTGTGGATGTATTTTTACAATTCTTTGTGGTTCTACCATTGCTCTAAAATAAAAGCTGCGCGGATGGAAAAGCAACCCCACTAAAAGCTCTTCCAGTACCGCGCAGAGGGGCGGATTTAGATGGGAAAACCCTTTGAGAAGCCTATCGAACTTCTCAGGGAATCCCATAGGAAAATACGGCCGGCCCAGGAGGAACCAAGCCACAGGAAATCCTTCAAGAAAATGATAGCAAACAAGAAGGAATCCACACTCACATTAGCAGTCGCGTACCACTCCTAATATAGTTTTTCACTGCTAGTATCATTGTCTCGGTTTAATTTGTAGCATTCTAGAATTTCTTGGGTAGGATGTTTTGTATTAGATAAGTATACTAAGTATAATTATCCCGTAGAGTCATACTGTATATTGTAAGGACTCCTTAGCCTTTAAAAGGAGGTCCAGGCTAGAGTTTGATATAACTTTTCGGCATATTTAGAGTCGATACACTTTAAGGTTGTAATCGCTAATACTATTCAGAGTATTCGTGTATTAATATTATATCCAGGTGTTTTATAGACCATAACTTATTGTAAAAACATCAACATCTTCACTTTGATGTAAGCACATAACGCTTCAGGTTATTAGATGTGTAGAGTGAGTTGATTATTTTGAGGTTTATGCGACTTTTCTAAACGTCAAAAAATGGTATCGTGTCTAGATAGTAGGTGACGATAATGGTTGCGTTCTTCGATTAGAATAGCACATTTGGGGATAAATCGTCCAAAAATACTAACAACTTGCTACAAGAGTTAAAACCGTTGTTTTGAAAGTATAGATTAATTTTGATTCAATTGGGGATAAAAAAATAGAGTTACAAACTGCTAGGGCAAAACATAGTTTAGACCCACACACATCATAATTATCAACACCTAACAATCTGCTGCAATCAATTTGAAATAAACATCAATGGTGCCCAACTATTCTCTGCGCAACTCAAAACATGGTTGCGTTTTGGAAAAACCAAAGGAGGCTACATGTTTTGAACAAATTCTCAATTATATGCCTATGTGAATACGCAACCATCGCTACAAAGATAACAAATCATCGCTAGGGTCGCTCAAACCACCGCTAGTGTCGACGCAAATATCAACTTTGTTTATGTTTTCCAAATCGGTTATAATAAAAAAAAAGTCCATGAAGTACAATATGGTTTTTTGTGAATTAAAAGGGTGACTAGTTGAAGTTTAAATTTTAAAAGTGATATTAAAAGCGCCGATATGAATGATTTACTTCATTTTGTCAAACGCGTGCATAAGCAACATTTCCAAAACCAACAACAATGGAAGCTACATTTTCCAAAAACAATATATACAAACATAGCAAACTTTCAAGACAAAAAGGATAATAAACCGATAAATTCAAACGGTTTGTAATTACGGATAAGGCTTATCCAAATACCAAAAAGGAGAAAAAATCGCAAGTAAATATTCATGTTCCTTCCTAGAAATTTTATGACAAATCCAGAGGAAAAATAGATGGCGTGGTAGGAGACTAGGCACGTGCCTACCCACAAAACAAGAAATGGAAATTAATTATACCGCGTGCAAAACGGTAAAATCCTCGCTTTAAATACACTCGGTAAATAAAGGAAAGCACATAAAAAAAAAAAAAAACAACCATTCCTCCACCAACAAAAACACCAAAGAGAAGTTGAAGATGTTAACAACCCGTAGCCCACGCACCGTCGGTTCCAAAAAGCCCATACATAGCCTAAACCTTTACCCCCAAAACAAAAACATAAACGCAGCGAGATGTCATGACAACCTGAAACATGTTCTTAAATGACTACTAATAATAATTAGTCGTTTCTAAATTGTCGAGAATGAAGACTAATAACCCATCCACGCGACCATTCACAACATTCCTTCACCCAAAACCCGTGTCCTTTGAAGTTTGTGGAAGCATGCCTGCACCATATGGCGTACAAAGGTGGGAGTTTAAACCGATTAGACTCTCATTAGCCATTTGGGATGTTCAAATTTCAACCGATTACTTTTAACCTCGCTCTACCCGGCGGAAGAAGAAAGTACATAATGGGTATTGGGTCGAAGGAGTGATAGAATATGCAAAGAGAGGCAAACAACACGGTGAAAATTATGGTCTCGGTCCTCATTGATTGCGACCGTTTCCGAAGCAAGTGTACGTCTACCAATCCTTCCGATCGGGTTAGATAGACCGAGGTAAAGGTAAAATGACGAGGTTGCGGCGCCGGATAAAATAAAGAGCAAACCACTGCTAATGTAGTTTTTCACTGCTAGTATGATTGTGTCGGTTTAATATGTAACATTCTTGAATTTCTTGGGTAGGATGTTTTGTACTCCGTATTAGATAAGTATGCTAAGTATAATTATCCTGTAGAGTACATACTGTATATTGTAAAGGACTCCTTAGCTTATAGAAGGAGGTCCTAGGCTAGAGTTTGATATAACTTTTCGTCATATTTAGAGTCGATACACTTCAAGGTTGTAATCGCTAATACTATTCAGAGTATTCGTGTATTAATAATATATGTAGGTCTTTTATAGACCATAACTTATTGGTGTTTTATAGACCATAGCTATTAGTTAGCTTTATCTCTTCTTAAATATAACATTGGTAATCGAAGTTGAGTAATTAATGTGAATTTAATTTGTTAACATTAATATTTGTTTTCAAACATACTATTCAAGTGAACAACGATGAAATGGAAATGTCGACTTATTATAACTAGTTAGATTAAAAATGTTACATAATTTTTGTTAGGTCACGGTTTTAAAAACACCACAAAATTGTTATAAAGAGCAACACAAAACAAATATTACCTTGTTTACTTACTTATTTATTTATTTCATCTAATTTTGTTATTATTTTTTTTTTGTTACGAGATCAAATTTAAAGAGTTTATGCCCCTAATTGGTTGATTATTATTTTAGTATAAGCTTCTTGTGAAATTAGAAATAAAACGTTAATATGCAACAGAAATAAATTGTTGATAATATTAGTGTATAGAACTTATAAAAAAAACACAAGGTTTGAAAGGAAAGACGAAAATATTTATCATGCGGTGCCAAACAGCTTTAGCCTTTGACCAATTAAAGTCCCATTGTAAAAACATCAACATCTTCACTTTGACGTAAGCACATAACGCTCCATGTTATTAGATGTGTAGAGTGAGTTGATTATTTTGAGGTTTATCGACATTTCTAAACGCAAAAATGGTAAAATGCTTTTATGCTTGATTACTTAAATTAAATATTTGTAATTATAAAATGAATTGGTTGTATACTTACAACCGCTAGTTAATTTTACTATCGCTAGTTTTATCGACTCACGCTAGTAAACCGAATAGGTTGTATACTTACAACTGCTAGTATTATACGCACAACATGCTAGTTATTATAACAAATGCTAGTGATAGAAGTTGCCCTCGTTACAATGGTTAGTTGCCAAATTGATATTTGGAAACAAGCGCTAGTTGGCGAGATGAAATAAAATGGATAATGGCAACAGAGGAAATACTAAATACGTTGACATACAACGTTTCATCTGCATTTACAACCTACTACATATTACGATTACTACATAATTATAAGTTTAATGGTTACCTATTATATAACCACTTGATAAATAGACACACCAAACTTTACGTACACAAATTTAATTGACACGGTATTCAAACCATACATAAAACTACAACCACTAGAACAATTTTACAACGGTCATGACGGAAGATCGGGAGTTTCAACGACTTCCTAGCGAACTCCCAATTCGTCTTGATATTATCATAACCATCGTCCATCAAATCACCGCCCCGATATACATTTTCTTTAACGACGTGGAACAAGCAAGTATAAACTTTATTATGTGTAATTCATTCGTGATCTAGGAAAGGATCGAAAATCACCGCCTAAATCGCCCATGGATGAATGTGGTTGTGTCTAAATCAAATGAACGTTGTTCCAAAGGTAAAACACTAAGCGTATGTGCAGCCTGGAAAATCAAATAATATTGAGATACAAAAACATGGCAGTTTACGGATGTTTATTTGATACATATGAAATAAAGTAATAAAGTATTACACTTACTCTGATTTCCAGCTTTTCAAGTTTGGAGATCCGCGAATCATTTGGACGATGAGTGACACGATATGATCTCGCCAAAATCAACTCCTTTTATATTCGGATTAACGAGGGATACAAACGGCAAAGGGACATTCATCCCGGAATTACCATCACGCATCAACTATAACAGTCGACTTTTGGGTTAGTTTCAAAGATTAAATGTTGTTATAGTTACACATATATTTAACATTGTAAAATTAGAAGTGTAAATCTCAAAACGGTCTTACCGTGAAATAGTCAAAATCCAATGTAAGGGTCTCAAGAGATGGAAGTCTTGTCAGGTGAAAGATATTGGATGCTATGATTGTCGTGACAAAGATTCAAATACCGAATGACAAATGTAACTTCTTCAAATTCCTAAGACTTGCAAGATTCAATAGTTTCATCCCGTTTGTACTCTCAACATCCAATGTAAGAGACTCAAGTAAGGACAACCAAAGAATTAAATCCCAAACTGCACTGGTTAGAAATTTGACTAAACACAATTCTAAGGTCAATAAATTTGGAAAAGTAGTGTAAAACACCAAACTAGGAAAATCACAACAATGAATTTCAAGATGTTTCAATTCAATACGCCCAGAAGTTGGGTTGGCAATGTAACCGGTTGTCCATACCGCTTTCTAATTGCCGTCCCTCAATTCCTTGCGAGGCAAAAACATAATCCAATCACGAATCTCTTCATAATTCAAGTCTTCCATTCCGCACAATGGTTTGAGATCTACAGAGAAGACAAACTTTTTGTGGGACCCGTAAGCAGATTTAAAAGTCTAGTAACATGCCTCTCATCAAACTTATATGTTAAATAATAAAAGAAATCCTCATCAATTATGACTTCGGTGAGCAAGGTCCACTTAAAACTCCAGTTTGTAGATAAAATAGAGGTGCTCACCGCTTTTTTATTGGCAATCGATTCAAAATGTTACCGATCATCAGTATCGGCATGTTGCTAATATAATCTCTCATACGGTGATAACATTAGCTCAAAACGACATGGTTTTCAAGGAAATTTTGTTAGTTTTTAATTCTCGAGTGGTGCCCGGAGCCACCTTGGAAACCAAGTTTACTTAGAAGCGATATAGTGAATAATTTTAGGACCTACCTTGGAAATTAAGCGGAACTACCTTGGATCTAAAATGAAAAGAGAAATAAAGAAAACTAAAGAAATAATTTTCAAGAATGATCGGTCGGAAATAGTTGCGTAAAAATGAAATGAAGAAGATGCAACTTTTATTGTTTTAAAAGAATGCCACATTTTGTTTCAAATGAACTCATATATGGTTTGAAAAGTGCCACGTGAGTTAGGATACAGAGTAAAAATATACAGTATTTTGTAGCATCTCTTTTTCTATTTCCCATGATACAGATACAAGCTTATTTTTACTAACGCTATACTTATTTTTACTACCGCTAGTAAAACTGAATTGGTTGTTGATCTGTGCTAAACCATCAAGTCAAAAAGACTTAAAACAGCTTAAACACAAATACAATTAAGTCCTGGAGAATATAGTGAATTCCCGGGTCGTTAAGTCCCACGGAGACTCAATGGTGTGCAAACACTAATTCAGACGATAGAATGATCACTAATGATAGCGATCAGAAAGGATTAGGATCGAATATTACACTACTGAAAAAGTTTATAAATAAAAGCGACTTAAATGCAAATTAAAAGAAATTAAAAAGTTAAAATCTATTAAATAAACGCTATCACTATATTTAAAGTGATGAACGTTTAAAACCTAAAACGTACGTTTAAATTGAAAACTACGTTAACGTACAAAATAAAAAGTGAAACTTATACAATATAGATCCTAAAAATATGAAAAATACATTTTTACAAACCTAATGATAAAACAAAATTACTAGAAAAGAAAAATTATTTTTACAACTATTTAATTAATTATTATTAATTAAAAACTATTTATTAAGTATTTAAAATGCACTAAAATAGAGGAAAATACAAAATTAACCTAGAAAATGAAATTATAACTTGGAAAAATCTAAAATATGATAAAACTAATTTTAAAACAGAAAATATATTTTTTAGACTTTTATATATTTATTATTAATTTAAAACTATTTAAAACTAATTAAAATGCTAGAAAATACAAATTTAACTAAGAAAAATCTAGAAAAATACTTTTTGTCTTTTATATTTATCTAAACTTAATAAAATTGAAAAATTATTTTTGATACTTTTCTTAATTATTTGTATTAAATGCTATTTAAAAATACTTAAAACTAATTAAAATCAAGAAAAATACTAAACAAGCTAGGAAAAATCTGAAAATTCAGGAAAACTTTAAAATAATATTAGGAATATGAGAAAATGGAAAACAGGAGCTTGTGTGGAGTGATTTGAAACTGATGAGCAAGAGCTTATTGAAATAAGCACTAGATTAAGCAAATGGACTTCAAAAGCTACCAACTGAATACAAAGGCTAAAATAAGCTAAGAGAACCAATATGCAACAGAAAACAACAAGCTACAACTACAGGATTACAAGTCTAACAGATTTGATTATAAGAGGTTTAGGCTTAAAAACAGTAAAGGGGGGTCTACTTTAAGCAAGAAAATAAGCAATCAAATAAGCTGAAAACAGGAAAACACCAACTGGAACTTTGAGAAGACCTGGTTGAGAGTATTTAAACCAAAAATCAGACCCAGAGGAGCTCAAGTGAGCCCTGTGCAAGATCTGCAAAACACTGCCAAACACAATGCGAGGCAAGATCTCTGCACGAGGATTTAGCTCCATAATCACAAGCTCTTTTGAGCTTTTAGAAAAAATTACAAAAATACATAAAAATCATAACTATAAACTAGACCAGGGGAAGTTTTAAAAACAACTAGAATCACTGAAATTGGCCAATAAATGAGCTCATTAAAATTCCTGCTAGAATGGCCAAAACTAAGTTTTTGAACTTTTGACTTTTTAAGTACAAATGAAACTTTGACCTTATTGAGTTTTGATTCAAATCTAGGGACTGATCTTGGTCTACATTGATGAAATGAAGTTAATAAAAGCTTTATCTATGGATTTTGAACATGAAACAAATGATTTGCTTTCTAAAAACACCACAGATTAGCTGCTAAACCATTTAATAGTCAATTTTGACTTTGACAGTTGCTAGTGCAATTTTTTGGACTTGAATGAGTTAATTACAACTAAACAAACATACCACCACAGGCATTAACTACTGAACCTTCCATTTATGCAGATTACCAAACTAAACCAAACACCTCTTTTGCTAACTGTTTTAGCAATTAAGTGAGACAAACACTTTTCAACTTTGCATCATTAATCAAACTACTTTATATAACCTAATTACGACTTATAAAGCGAATGAAACCGCTTTAACTACAAAATCGATAATGCAAAGAGACTTGGATTTTACTTACAAAGGGTCCAAAGTGCGCTATAGCTTGCAAACCGGTGAACCAAGAACCACTAATCCTAACCTATTCAACCCATATCCATCATCTAATCAAACCATATCCATCTACAGAACCAATTATGAGCACGAGTTGACTTTTGTTGACCATCATTTAAAATTGATTGAAACTTAATTGCGGATGTACACAAAGTTATAATAGGCTCAAAAAGCTTGTTGAAGCTTAAAGATCGACTAATGAAAGCTTGTACACAAGGCTTTAACTTAGAAATTTTCAACAAGAGAAATAAAATAAGAATTGTAAACACAAACCGACATTAATACTTGAATTGAGTTTGATGACACTTAAAAACTTTAACTTGATACAAAGTAACAAAAGATTACAAGTTTTATTCTAGATTAAGAACTTAAAGATAAAAGCGACATTTTAGAAAATTAAAACTACTAGGCGCCCTCTTGCTTCCTTTTCTTTCTTTTTTTATATTCCAAAGATTCTCTCTCATCTCTGCTCAAGTCCCACCAAATTCTTGACCATAGGATTGCTTAGAATGATCTTGACCCTTCAAACCGATTTTGGCGCCAATTTGGTGTACCATTTGGAGAGGTTGAGTGAGGGTGGAAAGATGCATTTAATGGTTTTGGAGTTGTGTTGAGTGGGGACAAGGGAGATGAAGGTAAGGCTGGGGGATGGTGTTGCTTGGGTGGCGGCAAAGGAAAGAGTTGGAGAAGGTGGACTTTGGGCGCCAAGGGGATGTTTGTTTGACCAATGGATTTGACCAGATATTAATAATCAAGGGGGGGTCCAAATGGTTATTTGACAGGGGGTCACATGGGGTGATAAGGTCCAAAATGTTTTGTAAAGGTTAAAAATACAAGGACCTAGAGTGTAAATCCTGAAAATTGGAGGACCATAGCTGCCAACTCATCAAAGATGTTCCAAGGACTAATACTGACAAGCTTCAAAAGTACAGGGACCAAATCTATCATTTTCCAATTTTCCAGGGACCAATTTTGCCAATTTTTAAACTTGGAGGACCATTTTTGTAATTTTCTCAAAACTTTTGATATTTTTCACCAAAGGACTAAATTTGACAACTTATGATTTAAAAAGGACCTTTGGTGACTTTACTTTTGAAATTATGTGCTCAGGGAATTGTTTTTGACAATTTTAGAAACTTGGGGACTAAAGCGCAATTTTGCAAATTTGATCGTTTTCATCGATTTTGATATATTTGCATTTAAAACACATAAAACACTGATTTGTGATATTTTGATCATTTTGATGTGTTTAGGTGTTTCGGATGATTTTGCGTTTATATTGTACAAAAATGATGAGTATTTAGACACTCATCAATCCCCATACTAAGATATTGCTAGTCCTAGCAATGATTTGAAAAACTTAATGGATTTTAATCTCTTTACCAAAAGCCATTACTTACGGAGTAGCCAAATGTTTCGCTCAAGTAAGAACCATGGTACAGGATAACCATATGATTTTGAGCAAATCATAAGTCATAAGCGGATTTGATTAGTCTTTACCGTAAGCCGTACCCTACGGACTAGCCAACTCTTAGATAAATTATTAGAATCATCTTTGGTGAGCTGAATACCAATTATGGTTTTTCCATCGCCTTTACCACAAGCCATAACCTTGGGCTAACCAACTCTTCACTTTTTAGGATATGGTGAGTTGAGAACCATACAATTTTGGGCAAATTGCAAGCCATATAAACGGTTTGATATATCTTTACCAAGAGCCGTTTGCTCTGGATTAGCCAATCCTTTAGTTTATCAAACATGGCGGATGATAACCAATTGAGTAAGTGTAAACACTTACTCCAAAAAAAATTTTTGGCCAAAAGCGGGAATCGGGTAGATAATATATGAAATTAGTGAAATTCCCCACTTAGAAATGAATATTGCCCTCAATATTCAAAGTACCGCAGTTATGCGAAACAAAGAACGTAAAGGGAAATACTACGGCCATTATTTAAAAGATTTTTTTTTTTTTTTTTTTTTTTTTTGAGATATATATATATATATATATATATATATATAACATGTGGGGCATCACCCCACACTTAGGTGGTAGAAAGGGGTAAGAAGACGAAATATGGGTGAAAACCCATGTTCACTCTCGTTTTTGATTAAGTCGCTAAACTTGACTCGACCCCGAATTCATTGGTTCATGGGAAGCAAAGTGGAAGAAACAATCTCCATCGGACTTTCATTCAAGATGTTTGGATAAACATTTGAAGCACGTGAAAGTTCCACACCGATGAGATATCTGAGATGCATCTTACTCACAATTGATAAATGAAAATGCCGGGGTCAAAGATAGTGTCCTCGGCTCAGAAGGAGTGAAGAAGAGAAGACACATCATATGTGAGGAATGGAAGAAAGATGTTTATAACAATTAGGATCCATTCTTCATCCTCAAATGTAGACATGTCGGGAGGAAGGGTGAAGGTAGTATCATCAATAAGCAAACTCTTATGATAGAGTACACCTTCCTCCGAGCCAATATCATCCTCAAGATCAAAATGGAAATGATCATATTCGGAGGAGATATGTCATGAGAGAGTTCACGGAGAACTCTTCATGAAGAGAATCATTGGAAAAAGCCTCAAGCTCGGGCTTGTCCAATGTAGAGTCACTATCCACAACGGGGATAGGAGATGAAGCTGATTTAGCACAGAATGATTCGATCTTAGAAGCGAGGAGATTTATATTGAACAATTGTTCACAGTATCTCGTCCTCAATTTCGGATCATCGAATTTCTCACTTCCTCTAAGCTAACTAGCTCGGAAGGTAGCTCCTTGACATAATCGATGTCTCCATAGGATAAAGAATCGTCAAACGAAGTACAATCGTTATCAGAATCGGAGAACATCTCGACATGATCATATGGAATGTCAAGAGGAGGAGAAGAATCATCATTAAGAGGCTCATCACACATATTACCGGAGATAACCTCGGACTCACTTGGGATTGGAACAAGGCTTTCAACACTAGACGATTCCATTTCTGGAATAGTGCTAGAAGGCTCGTCCCCCATTATGAGAGAGTCAATGGGAGCTACGGGTGTGATTTCAGTTGACAAGCTCTCATAATATTCCTTTACTTGAATAGAATCCTCATCATCATCGTCATCATATCTGATTCTTATATTCATCTGCTGAAGCTTACACAACTGTAAAACCCGAAAATTTAAAACACGTAAAAAGACTATTTTGCCCCTCTAATTTAAAACTTATAAACAAAATAAAAAAATGATAAAAGCTACACTATGTTAATCATTATGCATGAACCGAAAGCTCTAAAATACAACATACATTATAACGAAACTAAGAGCCCATTTAACTTGAAATTTAATTTGGACTTGGGCTTGGCTCTTTTTGCTCTCCCTTTGAATTAGCATAACCGAAGCCCACAATACCTTCTCATTATTTTCGTAACCTACATATAACCCATCTCAGTATTTTATAAACTTTACGCTTCACAAAAGAAATTCTCATACCTAAACCCTAAGTCTCAAAACTGACGGCAAAGAATTGTGTCTTCTTCTTCCATTCGATCAACAAAGACCAGGTGTGCACAAGGGAGGCTGTGATAAGGTGTTGGTGATCGTGATTTACGAGTTCGAAAAGCTTTGGTTTTGGTCGTAATGGTGGGTTTCGATCTGAAGGGAGAGAAGATACATTATCTCGAGTCGTTTCACACCAAATAAACATGTCTGACCCTTGTTTCTTATAGTGGTCATGCATAGTTTTGGTTTCACTTTGGTATCAATCGATCTTGAGTTCTATTCGTATGCGTGGATACTCCGTCTTTGGTGTTATTGGTTCTAGGTTCGAGTCACGTTCGGGATGTCGGTCTTGTTGGGACTCAGTTCTATTCATGTATAAGTTACGGTTGGACTCTCATTCGCTGGTTAAGAAGTATGGTTCTGGTGGTGGATTAGTGCTTGGTTTCAATTCGTACATAAGGTTCCTATAGCAGTATGTTCCATCGTGTGTTCGAGTAAGAGATTTGGTTTGGTTCTTGTAGCCTTGTTCATTCGTCTACTCGACGAGGTATCCGTAATCATCTTTGTGCGTTACTAATTCGAATTATAATTCATATATACGTTTAATACATAAAGAGCTACATATAACGAGATATGATATCTATATTTTACTCTAACGTGTGAATAAAATGTATTAATATGGTTTCATGCTAAGTTAGTATCATGAAAGAGGTTATTAAATGTGCATGCTAACTTAATATATATTTGAAAATTAGCCCATGTTAGCGTGATAGCATAAGATACTATAATTTTATGTTGAAATTTGCTCATTTGCTAGTGTATTTTGTACATGCGTGAGTCAAATGGGTTGAAAAGAAGTGAGTGTTTAACTGTTTGAAAAGGAGATTGGTCATTTAAAATCGAGAGTACGTCATTTAGATACTCATTATTATGGCGCTAAAATTTGGAAACCTAGAACATTAATGGGAGGCGATTAGGGTTAAGAAGCTAAGTGTGCTAATTCGTTATTTCATGTGAAAATAGTAAGTTTGAGATCATTAATAACTATTTAGTTAAAGTATAACAAGCTAGTACTAAGTGTTTCGTGAACATCGTGAGTTATAATGAATTAAATTGGAATATGCATGGTCTCATTTAGGTTTGCATTCGAACAATGTTACGTGTGAGTTTTGGTTAATCATGTAAGTTATAAAAGATTATGTAAACTATTTTGAAAGAGAGTCCTAAAATCCGTTTGACATTTGTAAACCCTATACCTTGAAAGATGATCATATAAGTCCTCAAAATAAGATAATTATCATATTAAACCCTTAAATTTACTGTTTGTCATTTGCAACCTATAAGTTTGGCTAATTAATGACTAATACTCTAAAATGTTGTAATTCGTTCGTCACTAAAAATGAGAATATTCTGACAACTCTAAAAGTATTAATAAGATTAATCCGTTATGACATTAATGATGCTAATAAGTATTAAATGAATCATAATCCGTGTAGATTCGTTGGAGGAGACGCGACGTTACATCTTCGTATTTCTACATTCGTTTGCTTTCCTCTCATTTGCTTTAAGGTACAGATATTCTGACCTTTTCAGTAAAGGTTCCGTATGATGTTCTTTTCGTTCGCTTTTCTATTGTACTTATTAGGATTCCCAATGCCATTGCTATGAACCCTTTTACGAATGTTTGATCATTGTTTATATGAACTTGTGTTCTAGTGAACTATGCAATATCGATTTGAACTAGTGTTACGAAGACTCGATATGCACAATTGTTGAACCACCTATATTCGATTATGAACTTACGAATTGTGAACATTAAATGTTGAATTTACGATTATGAAATATGATATGTGATTATGATATAATCTACGATTTACGAGTATCGAATATGAACTTTTGATATGAACTAGCTATTGTGTTATCTGTTTGACCTTTATGATGAATTATGATCCGTGTCATTTATGACAATCTGTTTGACCTAAGTTAGTTTGATACCGAGCCACTATTTCACTAGTCATGGGGTTCCATGTCCGTGTCGATGATGCACCTCGATATGACTCTAGGGCGATAGAGTGATGTTCTCGCGTCTACGGATGGTGTAAGGAAGGGCGTATGGATGCATCCTAGATCGATCATTATCGATATGTTTTACGGTGAATGATGTAGGTGTGCAATCTGCGTCTTCACAAATGCAAGACTAGCTACTCCATTGGTTACCCGAGGTCTCCTCATATTATATAAGGTATTCCGAGGTCACCCTCCGAATGCAATGGTTACTTATGATATGTTATGATCGATATGTTTACGGGCTCGTGGTGGATGACTAAACCTTATCTGTTAATTACATTTTATGAATTACATTTATGATTCCGTGTTGCCAATACTACATTTGCGTCTTGAGTTATTATATGTTTATTGAAGATGTTTATGCTTTTACATGTTTATGTGACTACCGCTTGCCATGCTAGGATAGGATTAAGTTAAAACATGATTCGTATATCTGATATTATGATTTGTTATCGTTACGTGAATGTGTTGATCTGCGAGATGAATGTGCTAGTGTACAATTGAGTGTTTTGAAGGTTAATTATCTGTCTGTATACGTGACCTGCCAAATTAAAACTCTGCTAAGGTTAGGATTTTATCTGAGAACATACTATAAAGCGGCATGGTTTGGTGATTTAACAAAGAAGAGATTCTTTGTATGGGCGATGTAGAAAGATCGCATCTCCCAACATTCCATGAGACAAATAATTCAAGTTCTTTGTTGTACACAAATACCGGTGACCCAAATGATTGTCGTTATGCGCTTCCACTATTGGAGCTTGATCCTTTGTAAACCCAAGCAAGCGAACCGAATATTGGGTAGGGATGGCGAATAGGCTTCTAAATGATGTTATGGAAGAACCATTGACGTCCAATAACCACCCGCATAACAATGGAATATCTTCACCAATGATCGTCCCAAAATCACTAAAGAGGTTCCAAGATCGAAAACACTGAATGAAACTGTGAGTTCATTTTTTTAAATCTGCGGTAGGTCTATAACTTTAAATTGGTTGGTTACCAAATCAAAAGAAATCAACATATAAATCTTATAAATAACACCGTCCTCGTTAGTTAACTTTTCACTCCAGTCGAATAGATAAAGCGACCTACAAGCTGCATGACTTTACGTTTCAATTTGATATTATCACGAGGGGCGGAAATTTTCAAGGATTGTCCACCTTAACGAGTTCAAAGAAAACAGACACATACGAAACCACTTTCGAAAATAGGATAGGAGACCTTCACGATCGTCGGGTCAAGAGTGTCCGGACGGACGGCAAAACCAAAACAAATCTTTTGGCGTTCGATTTGATGTGTATAGCCGGGACAAATATTGCAAGTGATTTTTGATTTAGGGTTCCAAATAACGATCATTAGATTAGAACCATACAAAACACCAAAGACCATTAGAATTGCCAAGCTGTAATCATAGGTGAAAGCATCAAATCATTATTAAGTGGCGTAGCGATTAGTTTGTTCATCTAAAGCTAACACAAAACCTTGGTCACCCATATCGAATGTTGGCGTAAATAAACACTCATCATTACGACGAGCCGTAATTAAAGATGAAGCTTCCGAGAATCTATACTAGCCTTCCATAACTTGCAAACACTACGTTATTGGAGTATAGACTTGGGAGGTAGTCTCTGGATGATATCTAGTTGAACATCCGGTGGGATATTGTCGGACATATTTTCTAAACAAAAGCGAAAGATTGGGATAAAGATATGAAGTCAATAGACCAAAGAAGAAATAAAGATTTTGTTAAACAAATTGTATTGAAGAAAGTGATTGGGAGCGAGAAGACATTAAAGGACATGTACCGTGATGTACTTTTGGGCAACCAAATATTATATACGCTATATAGCAAATATTAATAAAGTATAGATAACCAATATAGAAGTGGTTTGCAAACCATAGCCGTTTTGTATATGTGCACGGTATTTACAAAGAAATCGTTGATTTAAAAAAATTATAATAATCGACTAATATATAACACAGTGAACATTTGGCAATAATTATGGGTCAAACGGACATTAAGAATCGTACCTTGAAATCGGCTATTGTTAGGAATTGGAAATTCCATAGTGAAGAGTCAGTCACCCCAAATATTATCTAGCATAAGTAGCTCGTAGACTTGTAGTTATTTACGTTATTATGTAGTTAATTAGTTAGTCGATGGCGTAGAAAAGTTTAGAGTAACACCATGGAGGAAGGACGGGTCTTTACCAGCTGTATACGATCCACAGCCGATAGGAGGTCGTTATGTTTGTAAGTATAAATACCCTTCCATCCATGGAAGGGTGGGCTCTCATTCAATCTAACATTTTATTTGTGCTACAACTCTCTACCAAGAAACTCCCTCTCTACTTTCTCTCTCTAAAATGTCTAACATGTATTTTGATCATCCAAAACCACCCGAATCATCAAACACAATAATATATACGATCCTACAATTGGTATCAGAGCCAAGGTTATTGTGTTATCTTTGATTTGTGTGGTCCGTACCATGGTTGTTGTTTGTGGTTTGTTTTGATTCATGTTGTTCACTGTTTCGTACTATTTTGTGGTCGAAAAATAAAAACTTTACATTATTTTGCTAAAACAGTTTTACATGTTTTGTTTTAACTGGTTACAACATTTGTTTGTGTAAATGTTTTGTCTAATGGTCCAATCTGGTCATCTGGCGTTTGGGTATACTGTCTTGTGTCATGTTTGTCCAAACTGTATTATTGGTATATCACTTTTGTTACCAATCCATTGCATTGTTTTTGTGGTCAAACCATCAGATTCTGTGGTCAAAACAGTCTAAAGGATGCTTTTTTGTGTTTCTGGGTTTTGCAACTTGGTCGGTAAAAATGGTCATTAGGTTTCTTACTAGCGACTTGTGGTCTTCTTCACAATAGCGACTTGACACTTAATGAAGTTAGCAACTTGACTCTTAAAACTGAAGCAACTTATATTTATAAGTTAGCGAGTTGTACTATCAGTAGCGACTTGACTCACTCAAAAATGATGTAGCGACTTATTCTTGAATAAGTTGTAGCGACTTGTAAGTTTAAAAAGTCAAATGGTTAGCGAGTTGTTATGAAATTGTTTAGCGACTTGACTCCATTGTGGTAGCGACCTGGCACTAAAAGGGTAGCGACTTGTTGTCAAAGAAAGGATGAAGAAGAAGGGACCACATGACACGACCACAATATACCATACACCATGACTCAACTACGACATCAATCAACTAACATCATCTGTCCTTTTTTCGATTTATAACAAATTGAAAAGAATCTGCCCATTTGAATCAATCAAAATCTATGACAACCACAGTAAACTCAAACCAAATCAATCAACTTCAAATCCAACACTCATTCATACAACAAACTGATAATCAAAACAAATACTTTATTCTCATATTTTTTCGTGTTTAATTGTTGAAACATCAACCTTCATCAAGGGTCTAAACACACGAAACAATATCATCATTGATCTAATTGTTGAAGTTTGACTTCATTGATATTGAACATATGAACAAGGAAGATAACAATTATGTTACCCTCTCTTATCCTTGGTTCGTTTAAAACGTGGAAACACATGCAATAAAACCTACCCGAGACCCCAATATCATCATTGATCTAATTGTTGAAGTTTGACTTCAATTGATATTCGAACATATGAACAAGGAAGATAACAATTATGTTACCCTCTCTTATCCTTGGTTCGTTTAAAACATGGAAACACATGCAATAAAACCTACCCGAGACCCCAATGGATCTTGAAGATCATTTCTTGAAGCCAATAGAGAAGCAAACATAGTAATTAGATTCGGATTGTGTTTTCGTGGTGTGATATGAGAATCAGATGAGATCGGTTTGGTTAAAGATAAGATTGAATCTATTTACTTCTTTTGATTGGGAAGAGTTATGTTTGTAGAGTGCAAATTTGAGATCATATATGTGATCTAGTTTGGAGAGTTGTTTTGGTGAGAGGAGAAAAAGAGGCGGGGTTATAATATATGGGTGTTTAGGTTTAGCGTAATGTGAGAATGTTTAGGGTTCCCTGTCCTTTTAATACCGGTGATATGTATTGTACATGGAACGGGCTCCATTATCTGATTTTTAGTGGATCGGGTATGTGCAGTTAGTTGGACGTGGACTTATCAATATCTTGGGCCTACTACTCTCTCAAATGATATGTTGGAATGGGCTATGGATTTACGTATTGATGGTGTTGGGCAGTATATTGACGTTCGATATTTATTCCCTGATTCAAGAGTGGTAGTTTTTTGATAAATCATTTGTCATTTTTGACGTTAGATACAATTTCTATATAACATTGGAATATGTTTATTGGTATTCTGGTCATAACATTATTCACGGGGTTACACAATTCATGGCTAGAATTGCATTGACACGTTCAAAATGACTACGGGGTTCTTGTCCGGTATTATTGATTTGAGATTGAAGTGACGGTTCAAACGGTTTTATTTGTACGATAGATTTGGATGATTGGATTGTTGTTCATGGATTGGGCCTCGCTAATTACACATAACCAAGTTTGTGTCGTACACTTGATTGGTTCAGATGTGCTTCTCAATACTTGGAACTTAGGAGGTTTAATTATGAGAATTGGTGTGATTTGTGATTTGATGAAGATATTTATGTGCAATAGACACTCTGGCTTATACATTTTCACAGTAGATACTATGTCACGGCCTGATTTGTTTATTGAAAAATGTTGACTACGGGGTTGTTTGGACTGTATTTCTTACTTGGATTTGAAGTGAGTTTTTCCGGGCGCGTTTACTTATTTCGTCTTCTTTCTTTCTTCCCTTCAGCGAAGATGACTTGTTTGGGCGTTTATAGAGGGTGATAAAGACTTGGCTATTTAATTACGGTTGTGACTCTTTCTCGCTTTACCCACAACGTAACTATCACTTCAGTGTCTCACTTAGTTGAGAATGTCAAGAGGTTTTGTACATTGGGTACACCGTTTCTTTTTCACAAGGATTAGTACAAGTTTAAGTAACAAATCTGGGGAGTTTTACTTCATGATCAAGTTTGGCATATCGGGTTTAATTCACCATGTTGTCACTGCAATTGCCGACAGAATATGTGGAAGATGTGCTTTCCAAAGTGTTTAATGTATGATGTTGATGACGTTGGATAACGAACCGTTGATGAACCGCTGCATGTTCCCTTAAAACAGATATTCACCGAAACCAAAGTTGTCATTACACTTTCAAGCTGACATTGTTTACGGTTAAGTCTTAATTTTGTAAAATCCCACGAAAGAAATTATTTCTCGGTTTAAATCATAGACTTGTAAAATCCCGTAACAATGGAAACATCCTGGTTAAAGTAATGTGCATTTCCAGATCTATCTTACGGTTTATTATTGGTTTTGTAAAATCCCGCGAAAGATACTATTTCTCGGTTTAACCCATAGAATTGTAAAATCCCGTAATGATGGAACCATCTTGGAGAAAGGAAAGTGTATTTCGAGATCTCTTATTTGATGTTGGTGCTACGGTTTCTGTTTCGAAGAAGGGATAAAAGAGTGTACTTCATGAATTGGATGTGTGTTTGGATATTCGTCATGGCGGTTTGGTTACTTCAAAGTTTTACGGGGTTATGCTTGTTAAACCATTGTCGGGATGAAACCATTATCATAGTTCACTTAAAACGTCAAAGGAGGCTAGATTTGAGCTTTTAACCAGAAGATGTGACAACGGAGTTAATTCACTATTATTTATTTGAGGTTGAAGTGAATTATCACGGGCGAGTGTACTTAGTATCTGAAGGTATCGGGGATGGTTGGATGAAGATTCTTCAAGATCCTTGTTTAAGCTTATTATCAAAACTGAAAACTTGGAAATCTAGTTATTGTTGGGTGACTTTTACCTTTTCTTTTACCACTTTGGGGGAACTGGGCTCTTATCACCACAAAATAACTATCACTTTAAGGAGTTACGTTGTAGTGCTCAGTGTCACATTCAATTGTGGATTTTCAAGAGGTAATGTCGTCTTATACTTGATGGTTGGTTGGTTGAAGAGTATAGAGTACATAGAGAATACTTAGAGATGCTAATGGAAATCGGCACCGCTCTTTGTTACATATGTGCAAGTTTAAGTCACGAGTTCGGGTTAGTTTACTTGAGGTCAAATTCATTATATCGGGTTTTCTCCATCATTTGTCACTACAAAGAGTCTCTTGAATGATAATGGGGTTGATTACATGTTTTGCCAAGAGAGCTGAAAAGAGAGAGATTATGACGTTTGAACACAACAGTTCAAGCCTCGTTCTCTAAAGAAAAGAAATGTACGCGTTTGATGCGCATTATCTTCAGAAGAAGAGAAATCTTCTTATGACGTTTGAACACAACAGTTCAAGCCTCGTACTCTAAAGAAAAGAAATGTGTACGCTTCAGTGCGCATTATCTTCGGAAGAAGATAAATCTTCTTATTATGACCATTCTCATCAACATGCTTCATATTTTTTTCATGCGCTTCAGTCATCAAGTGAACCGGGCTTCTGTTGATTGTTTTCTTATTCCACTTGCTCAACTATAATGAAGATGGCGACATCATATGCTAATTTTGCGGAGGAGAAGTGTGAATAGACTACATATGGATGATAATCACTTGTTTAATCAAGAATGGCATCTCCGTATGCAATTCTTGAAGGGGAGAAGAAGTATGATAATTCTGCATAGTTGATTGTTATCTGAGAATAAATGGTCAAACGGCTCCAAACTCATGTAAGAACCGAGCTTCTTCCTATCGGGTCATCTTCACATGGAGTTTTCTTCTAAGAGTCGTTGGTTAACATCTTCTCACAGACTAACGAGTTTAACGACAAAGTGCTTCCAATTAATGCTTCACGTATACTTCGACGTGATGATTCCGGGCAACCTTCTGTTCATGTTTGATGTGATTGTTTGTTTGGTGTTACCATTTCAAGTGTTCGCTTCTGGGTGATTCTTGATTTCCTTGATGGACATCTTTCGTTCTTGTTTGATTGGGAGGATCTTAGTTAAGGGATTTGCAAGATGTAAGTTAATTGGGATGCTTTTGGTGTGAGTTGAAGATGTTAACTATCTATTACCCAACTGAACAATCTTGAAGAAGGTCGAGTCTACAGTCTGTTCAACATTTTCTGTTACATGTTAGAAGACTAAAGACGAGTTGCATTTAAAGATCTAAAGACTTCTTCTTATCTCGGGCATTTATTGAAAGATTGTCAGCTTAGGGGAGAGCACTAATTGGGGGAGTGTGAATTGTATGATTTAATCCCTAATTAGATTTGCTCACACTGTACTTCAGCATGTTGATTCCCACAAGATTACAAGTGTTCTTCTCAAAAGATTTCATGTATACGGGCTTACAAAGAGTTGCTGATTCTGAAGTATCACAACCAGCAAGGGGGAAGGAGACACGTATCTAAACGCGAGTAAACTTGATGAACTTAATACTTCTAATTAATTGAAGATATCCCGGGAAGACAAATGTTATTACCGCAGAGAAACTCAAGGTTTGACTCATGGCGAGTAAACTTGTTGAACTTAATTCTTCAAAGTGATTAAAGATATCCCGGGAAGACGTATGTCATGACCGAGAGAAACTCAAGGTTTTACTCATCAAGGCGTTTAGTGTTATTATTTCAACTATGTGGGGAAGTGATGTTAGAAAGTTTACGAAGATATAAGAGGTACATAAGTGTGTGATGATCTCGATGTTATCGCAATCATCAAGGGAGAGAATTGTGTACATTGGGGTGCTCAATTGTCTCACTTGAGGGCTTAATCGGTGATTCGTAGATATAATCACTTATTCGGAGTTGACATCCAGAGATTGTCATCCGCAGAGATAATCGATGATTCGGCTGCTTCTTCAATGTTATTGATTGTTCTCTCTTTGGGGAATGTGTGTACCTCGGGTCCTTGAGCTTCATACACGATCATCGTGGAAGAAAGCCATTGTTTACCACAAACATTGGGAGGTTTTTCTCTCCGGGCATGATGTGTATTCGGAGAGTTCTTGGATGTTGGTGTACTTGGGTTCTTGAGCTTCATACACGTTCATCGGGAAGAAAAATGTGAACATGGGAAGGTGTTCTTCATTCCCTCATGAAGTGTATTCGGGAGAGTTCTTGAGCATTATACTAAGAGACGGACTGCATCATTTCAACTACACGGGGGAAGTGGTCTCTTGACAACTTTTTGGAATGGATTGCGTCAGACTTCAGTGGTTATGAAATTTGAGAAGATTATTTATTAATGGGATGATACGTTGTTGTCCTTGTTGATGATATAACCTCGAACGAAGAATCACGGTGATTATTCTTAAAAGGAGCAGCAGGATCAATGATAATGGTGTGCTTCTTGGTACACCTGGCTAATGGAAGCTTGAAATAGAGCTTGAATCGCTCATCTAATGGATGTTCGGTTTGGGGGAAGCGCAAAGTCTCTTTTTCTCAAGGCTCATGTTCTATCTTCTATTTTGGAGCCTCGGGCTTTGGTGGTGAATGTTTAAGAGATGATGAATTCTATCTTCTACGACGTCTTTGCTAGATATCCATATCTCGGTACTCGTATCATCATCTTCTTTAACTATATCATCTTCTCTATCTTTGTATATAATTATTAAAAACCAAAATACAAAATTATAAAACCAACAAAAAGAAAATAGAAAATATAAAACCAACAAAACCCATAAAATTAGAAATTTTGAAAATACCAAAATATTGTTTTCAAAGACATGTCTTCCGTATCGATAACATCTGGGTCTTAGAAATGTCATTCAATAATGGCACGGGACCATAGATGAAGTTCGAGCAGGAGGTGTAAATATTCTTTTCAAAACATGTCTTAAACTATGGCTTCACGCTTACTTGATCAGTAACCCGTGCTTAAAACCATGGCTTGCTATTATTTCGATAGCAACCCGCTCTTTTAAAGAAAGGAAAGTGCTACACTTAAACGATTTTCAAATATTTCGTGCACTTATCCTAAAAACAAAATGAGGAAAGTATGTCAAGGATCATTGCCTACACAAATGTTTTTCCGTCTAAAATTCTTGAAAATATATTTGTTGTTTTCAAAAAGTGGTGGTAAATGAGTTGCTTGAAAATCAACCGATTCGAGTTTTGTGAAAATTGAAAACTCAATCAATGACTTCAGCTTTTAAACTTTTTAGAAAATGAGTCATTGATTGAGGGAGAATGTTTTCAAATTTACATCATCTAACGGGCCTTCTTAATTATCCTATATGCTTAATTAAAAAACATGTTAACCTACGTTGAAGGACTAGGTGCCTAGGATATGATTGTTAGGATTAGATGATTAGAGTTTGATAAACACATTATTCCCATACATTTAAATGATCTGATTGATATGTTGAATTGACTTTTATTAGTCGATTGCTGTTTGGATGATGTCGAACACCATATATTTGTATGTGTATTCACTAACATATGCAGGTATATTGGGATATAAGAATGTTCCCGATCCGGATCACACAAATGAAGATGATTGGATGCCGAAAGGAAAGGGTAACTATATCTTGGGTTGACAAATGAAGAAACATAGCTTAATTGGACTTCTATGGAGAGTTGGCATGAAAAATGCAACGTAAGAGGTCTCATTGCATCGCCAGATGGTTTTCTTCATCGAGAAATGAAAAACGAAGCTTAATTTGACCTCGGTTGGCATTAAAATGCAACGTAAAGTCTCATTGCTTCAGCAGACGGTTTTCTTCCAAGCCCTACAACAACAACATAAGCTTCTCAACCACCTAACGTATCTTTGTGCGAATACCATTTTTAAACAATTTTGAATAATATTGTTTTGAAAATGAAAAAAATATTGTTTTTGAAAATAAATTGGACTTATTTTTGGAAATCACCGGACTTTATTTTATCAAAACTTAAGTCACTCAATCATTGACTGCAGTCATCGATTGAGGGGGAGAGTGATTTTAAATAAATTATTTTAAAACGATATTTCTTCATAAAAGGTCCGGGTTGTACAAAAACAAAGTGGTGATCTAAATATTTAATGTTATGTCATGGTATGATTTTCTTTAAAACTCAAAGATCTTTCAAAATGAAATTTTTTCATTCTTGTTTGATTGTGAAATTGTTTTATTTTACTTAAAGATCTCTTAAAACAATCATACCTGACACTAACAATCTTTAATGTCTTAAAATGGTCCTTACCAGTCATTTTTCAAAATTAAATTTTGCCACGTCTTTCCCCAAAATCTTTTAAATGATTTAAATCAATTGGGATCATAGATCTCAAAAGGTTTGAAATATTTGATCGGGGGAGAGATAGTGATTTAAATCTCAAATCTGTTTTAATGGAATTGGTTTTAGTCCTTTATAGGCACTCCTGCCTCCATGTGCCAAACGATTTCAAATACACAATGCACACGTTGAGGAGGAGGATTTATCCAAAAACAATATGAGCTTTTAAATCAGGCACATATTCTCCCATGTTTTCCAAACCGTATTAAATCACTTGGGATCCAAAATCTCAAAGGGTTTGATATTTTTGATCGGGGGAGAATTTGTGATTTGATAATAAAATTTGATAAATGATGATCGTTTTGATTCAAAGTGCAGGTTCTCTCTAATATGTGCCAAACTATTTCGTATAATCGATGCACATATTGAGGGGGAGCGATTGGTTTATATTGGCGTTTGTAATCGTGGATGTACTTCAAAATAACTCTTGCCTCTATGTGATAAAATGATTTCAAATATCCTATGCACATATTGAGGGAGAGAATTTACCAAAGAAAATCAAAAGGATTTTTCTAAAGAAATTATGATCAAGAAATTATTTCAAAGAACTCTTGCCTCCATGTGCCAAACAATTTCAATATCATATGCACATGTTGAGGGGAGCATTTCTAAAATGATCAAAATAATTAAGGTACAAAATGTTTTGATTTTATAACACAAGTACCTTGATTGATTTTCCAAATGATTTTTCAATTGGTTTAATTAAGGAAAGAACAATATCAAAAGACCTACCAATTTACTTTATGCATGGTGTTATAAGGATGGTTAGGATAGGTATTCGTTCCCACGATCCGCCAGAGTCGGAGGATCTACCGAGGACAATCCACTAGATAGTGTAGAGTCCTTAGGTATGATGAAAAAAGGAGAAAATGAGAAATGGGAAGAGTGCGGATTGAGACGAGCTAGTCTTGGAATAAACCCAACAAGGTTCTAGTTATGAAGTCTCGGTAAGCAATCGAAGGGGTTGAATAATGAAAAGAAATGAATAAGAAAAGGGTGAAAAGAAATAGCCTCCAATAATTCAACCTTAGGGCGATGAACGGGTTCAATACATATGCTATTGGTGTTTACTAAGGTAACACGGGTATTGAAGACAAGACGTCATGGACCCATGGACGATCGCACTACAACTTCCCAAGCTACTCAAGTTCCTCTTAAAGGGCTTGTTTCATTCTCACGGGAACCGACATAATCTATCGACTTTCTCTTAGAAATTGTTGATATTGAAGAGGAGACCCTCTCCCTAGTCTCCGGCATAGGAACCAAATATGCACGATTGAGTCTAGAGCCAAGAGATCATCCACAATATCTCGTTAGGACACAAAATTAATGATGACTTCTTTGTTTCACACAATGTGGAAAGTAAGTATATATTGAGAGTCCTCGCATTATCCTTGTGGTATTACCGAACATCCGAGTGATATGTAAAATTATTCACGATGAAGATGGAAATCCTTCTAGAGCCAACATAAAACAAGCTCTTGGTGGGTGACATGTGAGATCTTTTCAAAAGATAAAGCTTGTGACAACTGGATAGAAACAATGGGGAGATTCATTCTTGAATCAACCTTGGTCCAGGAAATGAATTGACGAATACTTTTGGAAAAACCGTTCGATGTGCAAATCTTCTTTTCTCTAGCACATCGAATGTGTATTCATATTTAAAATTCAAAAAGTATCTCTGATTGAAAAAATACTTTTGGAAAAACCGTTCGATGTGCAAATCTCTTCTTTTCACTAGCACATCGAATGTGTACTCATTCTATAATACAAAAAGTATTTTGATTGAAAATTGATCTTTCTCATAAAACCTTCGTTGTATTGCAAAACTCTTTCTTCAAGCAATACATGATTGTTTTTCAAATAAATGTTTCTTCAATAAGTGAATCTCAAGTCATTTGGTTCACTCACTCCGTGTTGTCTTCTTTGAGACGTTCGGTTTGAGAACGACTAGAACATTTGCGAAACCACATCAAGGAGATTCCTCGAATTCTACGATCACAGGCGTACTTGTCTTGATCAGCGGGAACCGTGGGTCGTGTACCTCAATTCAACGAAAGTGATCAAAGACACGTTTGTGTGTTTTATTGCTAAATGTTGTTTGCGGTACATTTGGATGATTCGGTGATCGTAATTGAGGAGTCAATCAAAGCCGCATGCTCACAAAGATCCACACTTAATTGAAGAAATCATGACTGGTGCATATCTACATAACATGGCTCGGATATATCTTATACTATGTTCACGGTACTCTTTGCAAATATCTTGAACCGATGAAAGCTTCCGCTACTCGATGAAAAGATGTCATGATCTAGAAAGTGTGAGCATGTCGGTCCGAAAGTCACAACTTCACATGATGGCAACACAACAAAGGGTAATCCAGATTTCTTGTGGTGATGATCTCAAGAAAGCTCGAAGATCATCAAAGATGTGGATCGCTTCAAAGGCCTCCACTTGTAAGTACAAAGTAATCAGACTTTGAAGAATCGCTATAAAAGCACAAAGATGCGATGTTGAAGAATTCAAGTCTACGAGCTCAAGACAAAGATTATATAGAATGCTAAGATTCAAAATGTAAAACATGGGGTGACCTCCTTAGGGGAGATTGTTAGGAATTGGAGATTATATAGAATATCTGATATTTTGTAGCATCTCTTTTCTATTTCCCATGATACGTTATACAAGCTTATTTTACTACCGCTATACTTATTTTTACTACCGCTAGTAAAAGCGAATTGGTTGTATACTTACAAGCCGCTAGTTATTTTACTACCGCTATAGTTATTTTTACAACCGCTAGTAAAAGCGAATTGGTTGTATACTTACAAGCTGTCGATAATTTGGTAACTATCGCTAGCTATTTTAACCACTCTGCTTGTGATAGAAGACATCAACGAAATGATGCAACAATCGTTATCTTGTTGTGTATGGATGTGTTTGTCTTTGCCCGTGTGTAGGTGCTTCTTTGATACCATTCGGTGCCCTTGTGTAGGTGTTGCTCTTGCAATTATGTGCTGAATAGGCACATAGTGGTTTAGTGCTGCTAGTATTAAACTTACAACTGCTAGTTAAATTGTACTAGTGTTGAATGGTAAATCTGTTATTTTCAAGTGTGCATAGTCACTAGTTGGTAGTTTTTAGTTGATTGTAGAATACGAATTGTAACAACTTGAACGACTCCTTGGTTAATAAAAGTAGTCAATAGTGAAAAGAAGTTGCCCTACGAACAACAGTTAGTTGCCACATTGTTTATTGGAAACAACTGCTAGTTCCCCAGATTAAACAAACATGTATAATGGGATTACAGAACATAGGAAATAGTAAATATGTTGACATACAACGTTTCATATAGACAACCTACTACATAATACGATAACTACATAATTATGAGTTTAATGGTTACATAATATATAACCACTTGATTTATAAAATTCAGCAAGTACGCAGAAAAAGCTAACCACTTCATACTTCCTTCACATACATGCATCGTACTAAAACCACAAAGCTTCATTCCCATTAAGCATGATCCCTAACTTCTGCCGAACAAACCTGTTGAACATGAATATAATGGTATAAGTTAAAAATAAAACATTAATAGAATGGTAAGTTAAAAATAAAACATACTATAAACAAGATGGTTTGGTGATTTAACAAAAGAAGAGATTCTTTGTATAGGCGATGTAGAAAGATCCGCATCTCCTAACATTCCCATGCGCACAAATAATTCAAGTTCTTTGTTGTACACAAATACCGACTGACCCAAATGATTGCCGCTGTACGCTTCCACTATTGGAGCTTGATCCTTTGTAAACCCAAGCAAACGAACCGAATATTGGGTAGGGATGGCGAATAGGCTTCTAAATGATGTTATGGAAGAACCATTGATGTCCAACAACCACCCGCATAACAATGGAATATCTTCACCAATGATCGTCCCAAAAATCACTAAAGAGGTTCCAAGATCGAAAACCTTGAATGGGCGGGAGTTCATTTTTAAAATCATGGTAGGTCTATAACTTTAAATTGGTTGGTTACCAAATCAAAAGAAATCAACATATAAATCTTATAAATAACACCGTCCTCGTTAGTTAACTTTTCACTCCCAGTCCAATAGATAAAACGACCTACAACTACATGACTTTTACGTTTCAATTTGATATTATCACGAGGGGGCGGAAATTTTCAAGGATTGTCCACCTTAACGAGTTCAAAGAAAAGACAGACACATACCAGAAACCACTTTCGAAAATAGGATAGGAGACCTTCACGATCGTCGGGTCAAGAGTGTCCGGACGGACAGAAAAACCAAAACAAATCTTTGACGTTCGATTTGATGTGTGTAAACCGACAAATATTGCAAGTGATTTTTGATTTCGGGTTCCAAATAATAGTCATTAGATTAGAACCATACACAAAACACCAAAGACCATTAGAATTGCCAATCAGAATCATAGGTGAAAGCATCAAATCGATATTAAGTGGCGTAGCGATTAGTCGCTCATCTAAAGCTAACACAAAACCTTGGTCACCCATATCGAATGTTAGCGTAAATAAACACTCATCATTACGACGAACACCGTAATTAAAGATGAAGCTTCCACAATCTATACTAGCCTTTCATAACTTGCAAACACTACGTTGCTGGAGTATAGACTTAGGAGGTAGCCTACGGATGATATCTAGTTGAACATCCAGTGGGATATTGTCAAACATATTTTCTAAACAAAAGCAGAAAGATTGGGATAAAGATATGAAGTCAATAGACCAAAAGAAGAAAGAAAGATTTTGTTAAACAAATTGTATTGAATAAAGTGATTGGGAACAAAAGACATTAAAGGACATGTACCGTGATGTACTTTTGGGCAACCAAATATTATATTCTGCTATATAGCAAATATTAATAAAGTATAGATAACCAATATAGAAGTGGTTTGCAAACCATAGCCATTTTTGTATATGTGCACGGGTATTTACAAAAGAAATGCCGTTGATTTAAAAAAATTTATAATAATCGACTAATATATAACACAAGTGAACATTTGACAATAATTATGGGTCAAACGGACATTAAGAATCGTACCTTGAAATACGGCTATTGTTAGGAATTGGAAATTCCATAGTGAAGAGTCGGTCACTCCAAATATTATCTAGCATAAGTAGCTCGTAGACTTGTAGTTATTTACGTTATTATGTAGTTAATTAGTTAGTTAGTAGCGTAGAATAGTTTAGAGTAACACCGTAGAAGAAGGACGGGTTTTTACCCACTGTATACCTGATCCACAGGCCGATAGGAAGTCGTTATGTTTGTAAGTATAAATACCTCTTCCATCCATGGAAGGGGTGGAGCTTCTCATTCAATCTAACATTTTATTTGTGCTACAACTCTACCAAGAAACTCCCTCTCTACTTTCTCTCTAAAATGTCTAACATGTATTTTGATCATCCAAGACCACCCGAATCATCAAACACAATAATATATACGATCCTACGACTATCAATTTGTGTTCAACCTTGTGGTTCCGTATATCAAGCATCCGTTCACGGTAGCTAAAGCCAATCTGCATCACCGGTCTAAACGACCACATCAAATCAACCCGTACATCCAAGTCTTTGCGGACATATAAAAATACGTTCAAACGACCCTTTTAGACCGAAAATAGTAGATATAAACTTCATGACTACTTGAAAAGCTTAAGATAAGATATAAAAGCTTAAAGGTTAGAAATCTTTGGTATGCTAGAAAATCAATTCAAACAATACCTTAAATATCATAGAAAATAAGTCCTAACAAGCTATAGTTGCTCCATTTGCAAATCAATGTCACACATTCGAACACCATTCCTCCTAAATATATCTAGAGTATAAAGAAGATATAATATACAATAATCAATACCGAACACGAATCTAGAGTATACAAGAAGATATAATAATTTAGATACAATAATCAATACCGGCCCGATTCACATGTTTTTAGCGAACATAATTGCATCAAATTAACAAATTTACAAAACCCGATTTTGGTTTAGGGGTGATAACCTAATTTTGACTTTCATCAAGGAACAACCCAAATGCAAATTTAACTAAAATTACAGATTAAATCAAAGATAAAATACATTAAGTAGATAATAACAAAAGATTTCTTCAAGTGATTTGAATGACACATAACAAGGACAAAGCCACCGCAGAAGAAGGTTCGATTGTGTAGTGGTCTTTGCGGATGGTGGTGCCGTGTGTGGAGGTGCTTGGGATGGTGGTGGCGCCGGGTTGTTGGCTGGTTGTAGTGGTGTTAGTTGTGATGGTTTATGTGGAGGACAAGAGGTGTGTGTCGTGTGAATCCATGTGTTTTGTGTGGGGTTTGATTTTTTTTTTTTTTTTTTTTTTTTAAATGTGAAATGACAAAACTATCCTCGTGTATAAATACAAGTTGCCCAAAAACATAAAGATGCCCAAAAAACAATACAAGTTGCCCAAAAACAATACGTTATAATACATTACATATACCTTCAAAATACGTCTTTTGTCATAACTTGTTTGGACATATAGCAACCCTGGTTTGGTCCAAGAAAAGCGGTGGGCAACCTGTCTATTTTCGAATTTTAAAAGGCGCTGGTCATAAACCGATAAGCGCCTCGCACATGTGATCTATTTGACTAATTTTTCCTAAAATTAATTTATTTTTATGTTTGTAAATGACTTTTCCAAATGTCATGTGTCATCACCAGGCTCTTAATTATTTTTAGAAAAAATTAAATAGATGGTGGCCAAAAACTGTCTTTTATTAGTATAGATAGAGACTTTGTTGCTGCATTAAATGTTTTATAATTTACATATATGAAATATATTTGAGAAGAGTTATTTTACATACCAAACTTTTTTTACGTACCTAGGTATTCATCTCAACCATCCATCTAAAAAGAAATCAATGACTAAGATTAAAAGCATTTTATTATTTCACATATTTTTTATAATTTAAATATCTCTTAAACCGTTAACCGTTAAGCGAAAATAATTACACCGTTGCGACGAGTATTTAATTATCTTTCTATAGACATGCACTTTGATATACTTTCAAAAAAAGAAAAAAATTTTGTTTTTTTCACTTTTTTTTCGTTACTGAAATTTGCATGAAAAAATCATATATGATTAAACACTAAATTGAATATCACATGTGATATTAGTGTTAAATCATATATGATATGTAATATCACATGTGATATGATATGTATATCATATGTGATTTTACACTAATATCACATGTGATATTACATATCATATATGATTTAACACTAATATCACATGTGATATTCAAATTAGTGTTTAATCATATATGATTTTTAATGCAAATTTCAGTAACGTATAAAAAACAAAAAAACTTTAAAAAAAGGGAAAAATACGATTTTTTTGTCGAAAGTATATCCAAGTGCCTATTTATAGAAAGATAATTAAATGATCATCGCAATGATATATTTTTTTTCGCTTAACGATTAACGGTTTGAAAGATATTAATATTTGAAAAGAAAAAAAAATATGAAAGTGGTTTTTTTAAGTTGTTGAGATTAATCTCATCCATTAGATCAAACAAAAATAAAGGGTGAAGATTGATCCCTTGATATGTAAAGAATATTTTGTCCTATCTTAAATCAATATACTTTGAATAACTTATTATAATACATCATCCTATGATTGTCTTAAAATCTATTAGTTTAATTTCGTATGATACTGAATTTTGACTAACATTAACCATGGTGATGATTAAAATATGACTTCATAATACAATTTATATTTTTTTTAATCTCATCAAAGAGTGTATCATAACCTCATGTTATGTTAGAAAAAAAATAAATTAGAACCTCAAGTTTTAATATAACCTCATGTTATGTTAGAGAAAACTAAATTAAAACCTCAAGTTCTAATATGATTTGATCAATTAGATCAATAACATAACCTCATGTTATGTTAAGAAAAATAAATTAGAATCTCAAGTTGGTTTGATAAATTGAATCTATAACATAATCTCATGTTATGTTAGAGAAAAATAAGCTAAAATCTCAAGTTCTAATATGGTTTGATCAATTGGATCAATAACATATCTCATGTTATGTTAGGAAAAAAAATAGAACCTCAAATTCTACTATGATCTCATCAAGAGAATTAAAAAGTATCATAACCTAATTTTATGATTATAATTAATTTTTAGAACCTCATGTTCTATTTTGATTATCAAAAGAATGAAAATAACATAACCTCATGTTATGTTATAGAAAAATAATTAGAATCTCAAGTTCTAATAAAAGAATCAAAAGGTATCATAACATCATGTTATGATTATGGTTATTTATTGTATAACCTCAAGTTCTATTACAATGAATAGAATCAAAATAAAATAATCTCATGTTATTGTTACATTTTAATCGGTGATTAATCGGATTGGCATTTCTACAAGTTTTGGGTATTTCTGGAGACCAAACTAAAGATCTTAATTGATTCCAAGGCTACTATGTTTCCAAACCTCAATAAAAAGCTCCAATTCTGATTATAAGGCCCATTGTGCGTTATAAGTGAAATAAACGATCCCCATTGTGCGTCATAAGTGAAATTATTAATTTTTTTAAGTTGATCGATTCGGCTGATTCGATCGATTTTTGACCGATTAGACCGATTTTTGACCGATTCGGTCGATTTTTGGCCGATTTTTTTTACCTGGCCGATTTTTTGACCGATTTTCAAAATTCTACAAGGTGTATGGCCGATTACCGATTAATCAGCCGATTCGGCCAATTTTTGCAACACTGAAATTTTTAAAGAACCTCAAATTCTTTGTGATTTCTTTAGATGAATCATGATAACAAAACCTCATGTTATTGTTATATATTTTTATAGAATCTCAAGTTCTATTGTTATTAATCTTGTAATTATTAATTACATTCGTTTATGTCCAGTTTATTTATTTTTATATTTGTTTTTTTTAATTAATTTAACGTGATACACAACATACACTAGAAAATATTGTTTGTACATTGCTGTGATAATTTAATGTGGAAAAGACTATTAGTACATTGTTAAAATTTAAATAATATCACTTCTATTATTTATAACATTTTGTGTGAAGAATTGTGATGCTGACATGCATGGTATATCTTTGTTAGGTATGCCTTATAACATTTTATAAGATGATTGCTAAAGTTTAAATAATATAACCTCTATGATTTTATTGCAAATTATGTGGTTATGTGGCGAAACATTGGTTAAGTGATATATTATGAATTCATGTATATTTAACAAAAATGAAAATATGAACTCTTATATAGCTACACATGATATACTTTTTAGATATGTTAATGTGGAGTTTTCGTATGGTAAACGATAAATATTGAATGTTGTTATTCATTTATTGCAAATGATTAACATGAATTTAACTTGTAAATGATTAACATGAATTTAACTTGTAACTTGGTTGTATAAATTAGACAACTTATGTGAAGGCAAATATCTATTTTGTCATATCATTCTTGAGTCTTGCATTCTCTATGCTTATATCGATTAATATGATTATAAACTACATCATTCAATATTACACATTGTAATAGATGCTCTTTAATTGTCTCATGCAACACTATTACTTCACCGATTGCTTTCCACATATGTTTTTTTCAATAAGTCAAATGAAATGTTAGAAATATTGATTTTGTTCACATTTCGATTTGAAGTTCTCAAACATCAATTTTTTGCTCCTAATATTTGTGTAGACTTTTGATGTTAAGATCTATTTTAATTGTAAATGTTTTAAGAGAACATCGTTTTCTTCGTGAGGACCTTAAAGGAATACTTAACGATGAAATATTCGTTAAATTATGGTAAGATCTCAAAGATACATTACCACACAAAATCAAGCAATATTCCCAAAATCTCGCTATGATTGTATGCACCTCTAGTGCATTAAAAAAAAAGCATAAGCGAGTTCGATCTCACAATTTCGGTGTTAGATCTGAATTAAAAGAAAATATATAACGTGAAAGATCCGTTAAATGTATGTCAAAATCTAAAAGAAATATTTGACCATCAGAAGCAAGAGATTCTTTCAAATGCGAGCACATTTTTCGCAATATTAAGTAGTATATCTGAATGATGAAAAGAAAAAAATGCGATGAGATGGTCAATGCCTCGAATATACTCATATATCGAGAACGATGCTTTGATATAAAAGAAATTGGCATGTTTGAACAAACACGATAAACCCGTTTACTAAATTTGCTCCATATTGTCGTGTTAACTGGTTGGCAACCTCAAGTTGCAACATAAAGATTTCCATTCCTTCAAATGAATGTGATAAAATGATCAACATAAGATGTTCATTCCCTCAAATGAATGAGATAAAATGATCAATATGAGATCCTCATTCGCTCATGTGAATGTGATAATGTAACGATAAATGGTTAAAGATCATTTATCATGGTAAACGCGATGGTCGAGGTAGTATGACAATGGCAAACCACTAGTAGTGGCGAAAATACAATAAGAAATGAGCAAACAAAAATGCTGTTTAGGAAAAAAAAAAAAAAAAGAAGCAATGTGATGTATATGAAATACAAGTGTGTCAAATATATTACACATTATATTCATAGATTTAAAAATCTGGGCTAGCGCATTTTGCTCCCAAAAAAAATATAAATTTGTCATGAGAAACGAAGTTAAGTATTAAAGATACATCGTATTCTTTTATATCTTCCTCGACATGTATTATATAAAGATTAGTAAAAGCTAATCACTTCCATAAACTTAAGTTTATGAGCAATAATAATTATAATACTTTTGGCATGACCAATTACACCATCCTGAGTCATTAATGATGCGAAAACTATAGAAGAATAAGATTCTTCAATCTAATGTTATTATATCTCAAAGAAAGTTGATTATTATTCTATCAACTAGAATGAGGATTAAATTCCTCAATTTTAATAGGAAATAAAACAAATGGATATATGTAAGCATACAAATCCATTGTATGAACCATTTAGAGTTTAAAATCGATGCATCGTCTAAATGGTCATTAAATCGCAACCTCGAGTTTGTATGATTAATAGCTCAATGCGAGCATAATATTTCAGAGTAAGTATTTCATCATGAAAATGCGATGAATTACTTCTAAATTATCAAATGAAACTGAGAGAAAAAATTGTGTTGTTGTATGAGGCCATATTATAATATGCACAACAACAAAATTAGCATTATGCCAATATGTTATTATAAATCCTCCATTTTTTAATTGGTTTTGGTTATAAACCAAACATATCTCATTTTTGTTTTTTGTGTGCAAATTACTCCACCTAAATGCACATATATGGGATATAGAAGATGAATAATTCCTTCAGGAGGAGAGAAGTATCTGCAAATTAAGAATGAATTATCATATTCTATTGATCCTGAAAAGAAATTTTTTATGAATTGATTATTCAATGGATAATCTAATAGCCATAAATAAACATTGTCCAAAAACAAAATTTCAGCTACTCATGCTCTAATTAGAAGTTGTCCCTTAAGGACACTATTTTATTATGACATGCCTCAAACATGGTAGACAAATCGATTTCAAATAAAATCCTCGATGAAAAATATAAAGCATGAAAAAATAATGGTTGTTCGAGGTATAAAAGACCCCATGATAGTCTCATAAAGAGACACTAAACATTAAGGTTCCAAAGAACCTCGAGATAGCTAATGAGATATCGAGAAATTCTATCTTGTTTTGAAATATTATGGAATCGACACAAAACGTCGTCGATAAATTTGTCTACATACAATATATTGCTTGCTATTATGCATGATGAAGATCAAATATCAATTAATATCCAAATGTGCGCTCAACGAAATGACTGGCCAACATAAAAGGACTTAGTATTTTGCAAATACTAAAAGTCTTTGTAAATACTAAAAGTCTTAAAACGTGAAGTTCATACACGTCAATGTGTAAAATATATTGGATATAAATCGGTTTTTGTGCTAAACCGAAATAAGAGCTCTAAAGTTATGTGTTTTAATACTTGACTTATGAAATAAATAAATTCACAAAATAGTAAGTTGATTATTGAGAGACAGATTATCTCAAGGTGGATGTAAATATCTTATTGATATTTTATGAGATAAGTATCTATTTTTCCTTAAAATTGAGTATATTAGAGCTCTCGTATTCTATGAAGGATATGTAATGTCTCAAACATGGCTTACAACTTCAACTTCTAGATACGATTAATAAAGTTCTCAATAACTTTATTTGATAAAGTTGAATGAATCCAGTATATGGATCAAAATGATTTTGGACGATATTATATAAATTGCTTTTACATGTCTCAAAGAAATAATTAGTCCTCAGTACCATACATAAGTACAATTGATGTTTGGATGCCAATTTTGTAATTAATATGTGTCACGAGTGTATTTTTCTTTTTAAATTTTGTACATGCATTGTATATTTTTCAACCAATTGATTTGATATTGGGTTGAAACTACACATATATTTTGTCATTTTGCAGGACTTATTCAGTAACATCATCAATTTGATGGACTTCATTGTAAAGTTGTTGCCAACAAAAGTATACAAGCAACTCGTTTAGAAGATTAGCATGCGATGCTTGAAATGTATACATTAAATTGAGGAGGAGGAGCATTATCTGAACTTCACTTTTTCCTTCATCAAGTTTTTTAATCGTTGGGTTTTCTTGATAAGGTTTTTGATGAGCGATCATGAAGTATAATGAGCGATAAATATCCAAGGAGGAGATTGTAAAATATTATCGACATGGGCTTATGTCTATATTTATCCTAATCTTGATTAACAAGTTAGGGTTTTCCTATCTTTATAAATACCTCCTATCAGAACATTATAAATCATCTCAATAATAAAATTCTCTTACTACCATTCTTGTGTTCTTGTTCATTACATTTACAACAAAGGAATTTCTAG
Organism: Chrysanthemum lavandulifolium; assembly: GCA_022545495.1. Taxonomy (NCBI): domain Eukaryota; kingdom Viridiplantae; phylum Streptophyta; class Magnoliopsida; order Asterales; family Asteraceae; genus Chrysanthemum; species Chrysanthemum lavandulifolium. The sequence continues at coordinate 207,794,107 of CM040243.1, read as the reverse complement.
ACTTATGGGATTATTAAGACACAAGGGCATTTCTGTAAGTTCAACCCTTAAAGTTAACTTTACACCATCAGTCCTTTTTATTTAATCTTTTGCAACGTTAGTCTTTTTTCTTTAACTATTTGCTCAACAAGTCCTTATTTCTATTAGAAACTAACGAAAAAAACTTTTTTAATATTTTAATAGCAATCAAATATATTTCTAAAAAAAATCGATAAAATTTAAGGTGTTACACTTAAGTGGTAACCGGTCAAAAACATAGTTAATAATGAATCAAATCGAAAACTAAATTATGCATAATGAGATTTTTGTCAGTTTAATGAGATACATGAAGCATTAATAGCTTTTAATCTTTTTATCCTTAAGAATATGACCGCTCCAAACATAACTGTAAAGCATTTTCTCTCTAAGAGGTCACCTTTCACAAACTCAAAAAAATCTACTACATATAGCAAACACACATTTTTCTTCACGCAAGTCACAACTACAGCACAAAATCTGATATCCACAACCAAAAGCAACAAAAAATTAACGATTATTTGTAACTGTCGGTTAGGACTGATACAATGGTAATCAATCATAAATTATAGCGAGTTTTTGATAACCAAACTAGGAAAGTAAATTGATGTATTAATCATTACTTCGAGTATGTAGATAAAACGATATAAATGATGTGTTTTTTTTTTCCCCCCAATTTGCGGCATAAAAGGTTAGGGACCACCGCTAACAATGACTACAATTCATTATGACCCCGCCAATAAGGCTATAAACAACGACACTCACTCAAACGCCCAATTAACAAATATATTCTCAAGATGCCATGGAATATGCATTTTGCCTAACTTGACGAACCCTCAAAGGCTACTAAATCAAATAAAGTTAATCATTTTGTTTGTACATTGTGAACTTGTAAAGATTAGATTCACCCTTATTGATCAATGTCAAGTTTGAGCAAAATTGTTGGTTTATTAGATGCTACTTCTTTTACTCGGATAGTTATATGTTATAGTTTGTTACACTATAAAAAACTGACACCAAAGTACAGGAGTTTCGATGTCTCTAAACATATATAAGATTGTAGTTGAAATGATTCATTTACATGTTTGTTAAACAAGTCGTGTCAGAGTTAATGGTGATTTAAACATGTCAACGCCAGCCATTTAAATCTTTTGCAAATACACACTATAAGTTTGTATGTGTGACTAGTCAAATGACTTACACACGTAAAATGATTGACCTATTAATTATGCGAAAAAACGTATATATCATCCCAAAATGAATAATTATCGCATATATCGTTTGTCAATTTTTTATGCGTGTAGATGATGGTTTTATCGTCTTTGGATATATATCGCAATTTTATATTTTCAAGAGGATATATGTCTGGCCATGGTCGTCTAACCTTTTTGGAAAATAAAAATTATAATAGGTTGAACGTGTTGACATATTGACCCATTTCATTTATTTAATAAGCAACACATTTTTGGCAAGCGGGTTGGTAGAGAGTTGAGATGAATATACAAACTCATATTTACCAAAGATTCATTAAATCAATCTTAGCCATCTATTTTTAATCAAATTTAATAAAAAACCATTTTTCATCTTTTTTTTAAAACAACATATCTTTATGACGGTGAAAGTTTATTATGAAAAATCTGGCATCATGACGAGAATTAAATTATCTTTCATAAATATCGCACTTTTCATATTTTCGATGAAACTTTTTTTTTCAAAATTACCAAAAAATCATATATGATTTGTAAAAATCGAATCATATATGATTTTCACAAATCATATAGATTTTTCTAGGTCGAAATTTTGAAAAAAATCGTCAAATTATATAGTAGTGCGTATCATGAAAGATAATTTAATTCGTCGCATGATAATATTTTTATCGCGTAATAATTAACGGTTTGAGAGATTTAATTTTTTAAAAAAGGGTGAAAGTTTATTTTTAAAGAAAAAATGAATGGCTATTATTAATTCATTTGATTTATGGTAAATTTAAGATCTATATTGAACTTTTGCTGGTTGGTAGATTATACCAAGTTATGTGACACAACGGATATGCTTACTTTAAAAGTTGTATCCAGACCGAATTGTTGACCCACCTATATATCAATTCTATTCAGGGATGGGAAAAAAATCTGTACCCGATGGGGACTCGATTCCCAAACCCGATTTGTTTGGGAATCTACGAGTTGACCCATGAGAATCCCCAAAATATGAAAGCGGGGGGATGGGCGGGATGGGGATAACGTAAATCCCGAACCCGACCCCGACTCGATCTTTCTAGTGTATAAGTATTTAGAATATCCATACAAGAAAGCTACATAAATTAATACTCGATAAATTAATAACCTCGATAAAATTAATAATTTGTCAGGGTCCCACTTGGGATCAAGTCAAATTGGACTCTAATCGATAAAATAATAAGATAATAATTTTTTAAAACCCCAGGTGTATATATATTATCCAACGAAACTATAAATTAATAATCACTAAAATTTCCATATATATATATATGTGTGTGTGTGTGTGTGAGAGAGAGACACGCCTAAATACTAAGATTGTTTAGTAAAATGAATCCATAGTCGTTTTTTTGAACTTAAATCTATATTGAGTTTATCATAAAATCTCTTTATTACACTAAAGAGTTGATCGTTCTTCTCGTATTATGACAAAAGTGTTAATTTTATTTTCATAAAGTGTGAATGTGTATTTATAAAATGTTAATTGAAACTCGTTTTTCAAATTTATTTTCATCTCTAATGAGTATAAATTGTAACTAGCTAGTATATTAGACTTGAAATTTTAAAGTCATACGTAAAACCTCTTTAAATTAATAAATTATTAATTTATCGATATAATAATATCTCGCTAAATTAATAAAATATCCCGGTCCCAACACTATTAATTTATAGAGGTTTTACTGTACTCGATTAACTTGTATATGTATATGTATATATGTTTATGAGTATCGACACGTATATTTATATGCATATGTGATATTTATAGAATCAAGTACGTTTAGAATTAGAAGCATAAGCACCAACAACATATTACTTATTATTTTGTCCGAATAGATACATGATACATATTGTTTTATATTATATGTGATGTTACAACTTACAATGTTGAGGATGCTTTAAAGTTGAATTGAAATTGTAATAAATCTTACTATGTGTGATGTACGCACGTTTCTTGAAACACTTTATGAGTTAACATTCTTTATATTTTATATGAGTTGGTGAAAAATTTATGTTTGTTCATAAGGATTGAAAATCCCCGAACACGGGGATCCCCAATCCCCATTGGAGGCGGGGATGGGATGTAAAGCAATTCCCCGATGGGGATGGAGACGGGGATGGGGATGGAGAGTGAAAACGGGGATGGGGATGGTAAATACAATCCCCGATATTTCCCGCCCCGTTGTCATCCCTAATTCTATTATTTATTTTATTTATTTATTTATTTTATTATTAAAACATCACTTCATTATAAAATCAAAGGACATTACAAGAAATTAGTGGGGAGCCGAAAAACTAACTGAGTGTGGTTAGCAGCACGCGTCCCGATATCTTGAGTGACAGAAAACTTTCGAATCCGCTTCAACAGGTCCACTATTATTATTATTATTATTTTAATTATAAAACATCACTTTCATTAAACAAAACCAATGGATTACAAAGAAATTAGTGGGAGCCTCAAACAATCAGGCTCCCACACCTTGAAGAATAAAGAAAACTAATCCTCTTGAAGATATGAAGAATGCGACGCCCAATGTCTTGAGTTATAGAAAACTTCGGATCCGCTTAAAGTAAGGTCACCGCCAACCTCAAGTTCTCTAAGGAGGAAAATGAGAAAGGGTGAACCCATATCCAATGTCGTACATTTGGCTCCGTATTTGAATGCGCTTCGTTTTCTTGGCGTCCAATCAACGCACGACCGGCACAAAATCCATCATACTAGTTTGTGTGAGGGGGACGACCCGGTCAAATCGACACATACGCCCGCCTCCATCCCAAGAATAGAGCAAGATATCTGGGGTCGTAAGACTTGCTCCTTTCTCCACCCAATCCGATGTCAACCTCTTTACAGTTGAGACCCGGATCGAGAACAAATATCAATCAACGTGTCACGCACTATGTTGTCGATGTTTAATACCAATAGTGCCAACACATGATATTATTATTATTACTATTATTATTATTATTATTATTATTATTATTATTATTATCATTATTTATTTTCATTTTTATAAATAATATTATATTATTAAAACATAATAATCTTACATAAAGTTGTAAGGAACTAGACGTTTTATCATTTTGCCTTTGTGTTGACATCAAAAAATTCAAATTACTTTTTCAAGTATATATTGATTATTAACCCTAAATATATTTTATAGAAAATTTTGTTTTATGCATGTTTAGATTTTGTTTGGTTGTTTTGATTGCGAGGATGGAACGGGTGACATGGATGTATGCACGGTTATATATACATGTTGACAAAAAAACCACAGATTCTTTTGTTGGAAAATAACCGTTGAGGCAAGTGAAAGATAAAAGATATCCGCATCAATCGTCAACAAGTGCTCATTCATAAACCCGTGAAACTAAACCCGACTGTGAATTATTAAATAATGAAGGTGATGACTAGAACCGCGAGCTTGTAATGTCATTGTTTCCGACGAACATTTGTTAAAAATCACAACGTGCTTTATAAACCGATCGAGATCTGATACTCTTTACTGGCATAGCATCCCTGGAGGGTTATTTTCAACTAGTAAAGCATATTATTTAGCACTAGCATCAGCCCAACATATAGTGGAAAATGTTTATGAGGAATCTACTACTTTATTGCGAGCTATCTGGAATGCGAAGGTTCTAAACCAAACCAAGTTGTTTTTGTGGCGTACTTAGAAAAATTATCTTCCTACCATTAATAACTTACAAGCGCGAGGGCTAAATTTACCATCGGTATCCTGTACACATTGTGATCAGGAAGGGGAAGATGTCATACACGTCCTGTTTAAGTGTCCATCAGCGAAGCAAGTTTGGGATTGATGCAACTTTGATAGGTTCTATGACTCTGATAGGGCAGTTATATTAGATGATTTTCGCCAAGTGTTTTTGAATAAGTTTCCTATGGAATGGGAAAAGTTTCTAATGATACTATGGGGCCTTTGGATGAGAATAAATAAACAATTGCATGGTCAAGTAAGCGAAAGAGAAACAAATGTTGAAGTTATGGCAAAACTTTTGCTTATGGATTACCATAAAGCGAATAAGCAGGATCTTGCAACAATACAAACTAAAGCTATTGTTAAGTGGACCAAACCGCAAGATGACTACATCAAGTTTATTGTGACGTCATGGCAAAAGAGTCCGTAAGGTGGATTGGGTTTTGTTGCTCGCAATGATCGTAGGATGTGCTTCTTTCGGTGCTCGTGTAGAATGTTATCTGAGCTCTCCGTTGGGCCGAAGCTAAGTCGCTTTTATGGGCGATAAACAAGCACATAATAAAAGTTATTTTAAGGTCATTTTTGAATCAGACTCTTATGTGCTTAGTTAATGCACTCCAGAGAGGTACTACTATTCTTCAAATTGCAAGCATGTTTGCACAAAATGTTTCTAACTCATTAAGTTTTAGTTTATGTAATTGGTCTTTTGTCAAAGAGAGGAAAACAAAGTTGCGCATAGTACAACTTCATGCATATGGGCAATCGATAATGTACTTTCTTCTAATCGATAATTATAGCTACTCTTTTAGATTAAGAAAATATTTGTGAAATGAACACTTTGAGGATTTTGGAATCCTGTCATGTAGCCGTTTAATTAGTTCCATATTGGTGATTCCGTGCATGAATCTTGAGATTTTCATAATTTCCGGCGCTCCCTTCACGTCCCTAGTTTCTTCCTTAAACCTTTGTACGAAGTCTTCTGTAAATTCACCTTCCTTTTGCTTGATGTGGTGGAGTTCCACAGGATCTTTAATGCATTTCTTTCGTTGGAGGAAGTTAGCCAGGAAGACCTCTTTCAGTTCATCGTAACTGTCTACTGATTCTGGCGGAAGGTCATCAAACCAAACCCTAGAGGATTCAGTAAGTGTGGAGTTAAACATGTGACACCGCCGCTGCCTGGAAGATCTTGAGATGATCTTTTGGGTCCCTGCTTCCATCATATGTTTTCACATTAGTCGGAATACGTGTTTTCGTTGGCACTTCAAAGTAACGGATGCGTTGAGTGAACGAATCAGTCTCCTTACATACCCATGATCTGGCCAGATCGTCATTACCAACGCTGGACTTCCGTTTTTTGGATCGGACTTTCGATGTCCACTTCCACTATTTCCGCTTTCAGAGTGTTCGCCTATCTTCTGCGAATGTGCCTTATCGGTTCCATGCCTCCTCCTATAGTTAGGTTCTGTTTTTCGCGAGCAGGAGCTATGATAATAGATTTTCCCCCTTCTTTGGGAATTGTGGCGAGTTGATCGTCTGGGATCTTCGGAATACACTGAGATGATCTTTTCCCTGTCTCCCAGCCTGTGGAATACACCTTTGCGTAGCCTTTTAAACACCGCATCTCGTTCCACATCTTCCTTTCTTGGCGATCTAGGCCGAATATGCCTCCCGTCGAAGCCTTCTTGTGTGTCTCGGCGTTTCTTAGACTCGAGCTTTTGTCTCAAATCTTTTCTTCCTTTCGGCGTTCCCGACTCGAAACGTTGTGGTACTTTGTGGAAGTCGAGCCGAGTTTTTATTGCATCAACGCTTTGGCTCTTTCTTCCTGCTTCCGGACTTTCTCTGTCACAATTGGTAAAATCTTGTCGTAATACTTGTCGCAGTATCTCCTGAGAGCTGCGTCAGATGCGGGTCCCTCAAGTTCCACCAGAGATGTATCACCTTCCCTTTCCAACACATTCCACGTGATGGATGCAAGGACGGGAATCGGTCCTATCCGATTGCTCATGGTGAGTGATTTTCGAGAACACAGTTGTGTACTGGTCCCACGGATGGCGCCAACTTGTTAGTACAAAAAAGTGTGACGGGTTATAATGTGTGTGTATGATGCTTGTTGGACTGGGCCGACAAGCTGTCGATGGGCTAATCTTATACTAATCCAAGTGATTGATTGAATCCATGCACAAGTGAGAGTAAACTGTTAGCCTTACCGTGGAGACGGACCCACGATTAAGCTCTGGTGTGAGAGTAAGTATACATTATTGTCAGAGATAATAAGTGTGCGTGTGTTATTATGAGAGAGAAAGTTGTAATTTGTCAGAGAGTTAAGACCACTTTTATAAGTGAGGCTCACTGCTAGGATTTCCTAACAACTCGCATATAAAAGTTAGTGGCCGGAGTGGGACCCTTGTTGGGCAAAGTTCCGTAATAATCGCGGATGAGGACACAAAATACTTTCCGCGGCCAGAGGTTTGGTCCGCTAGACATTCTACGTGTGTCTTTGAGTCTGGGCCGTGCCCAATTTTATTATTGGGCTTATTGTTGATCTAATACTTGTGGTTGTTTCGTTGTTGGGCCTGAGCTTGAAATACATATAACACGAGTTAAGCCCAGTAAATCTATTATACGTGCTATACGTCATCATGAAACTTGGGTTACAATAATGTTGGGTAGTTGTGCTATACGTCATCATGAAACTTGGGTTACAATAATGTTGGGTAGTTGACACCCGACAACCAACTCACTTAGGGGAGTTGGCCACCTTGAGTCTTTAGGGCTCTTGGGGAGGAGGTCTTCATTCAAATCCTACAGGGGTTTGAATGAGGATTTTCCCGCCGTAGTCCTTTAATGAAGGGGTTGGGGTCCAGTAACCTCGGGCTCGAATCTTGGAAAAGCGAGTTCTGCTTATTAATTGTCGTGCCCCGGGCGATTAGGGGTTTTCCATCCAGTATTTGAAATAGGCATTTCGCTCGAGGAGCTCTCTAGCGGATCCGGTTTAGACAACGTATCTAGACCTCCCGTCAAACCGCGACACAAAGACTTAAAAAAAATTCAACCTTTCAAAAAGTTGACACCGACAATGGATACCATCCACTAAACCCGTCCTGACAGCCAGAAATGATATAGCCACAAAACCCTTTTAACTTTTTACCCTCCGCCTCATATTTATTGTCTATTTTTTTATGGATGTACTCAAATTAATTGCAAACACTTACCTATTTTAGTAAAAGAGAATATAATGAGAGAATATTAGTTTAAGTGGTTGAGTAGTTATAATAATTAAAACTTTTATTAATATTCATCTTTTGCACAGTGACGATAAATTTGAGACGGAGGGTATTTGTTTACAAATACAATAAAAAGCTACGTAGTAATTGTCAATCATTATTACTCCTATGAAAATTCTGGTTTTTGACCTATCCACGCCTCAAAAAACCTGCACACAAACACTACTACATATACAAACACATCTTCCATACAAACAACAACAATCCCATAATAATCATCATCTCATGTCTCTCTGTTTTGTCGGATCATTCCCACTTAACAACCTTAATCCCCCCAAAAAAACACACCAAAAAACACCCAAAAAAACATGTTTTTGTGTCCAAAATTCTTCAACTTCACAACTACTTGATAATAACTCAAATATTTTAATACCCAATTCACAAAACCATATTTCAAGCATACCCATCTCAAAAAATCACACAAAACATGATCATGAAAATAATCTTGATGATGATGATGATATATGGTTTTTAATGAAACAAGAAGCACAATCTGATGTTGATCAAGAACCTATTTTGTCTAGCTATTATTTGAACTCTATTTTGTCTCATAATGTTTTAGATACTGCTTTAGCTTATCATCTTTCTGTTAAGTTAGGTGATTTAAGTCTTCCTAGTGGGACCCTTTATGATCTTTTTATAAATGTGCTTAATCAAGATCAAGATATTGTTAAATGTGTTGAAAATGATTTAAAAGCTGTTAAAGAAAGGGACCCAGCTTGTATAAGTTATGTGCAATGTTTTTTGAATTTTAAGGGCTTTTTAGCTTGTCAAGCTCATAGGATAGCGCATAGGTTGTGGTTGCAAGATAGGAAGGTTTTAGCGCTTATTGTTCAGAATAGGGTTTCCGAGGTTTTTGCGTTGGATATACATCCGGGAGCGAGGATTGGTAGTGGGATATTGTTTGATCATGCTACGGGGTTGGTTATTGGCGAGACGGCTGTTATTGGTGATAACGTGTCGATTTTGCATAATGTGACGCTGGGTGGTACTGGGAAGATGAGTGGTGATAGACATCCTAAGATTGGTGATGGTGTTTTGATTGGGGCGGGGACGTGTGTTTTGGGTAATGTTAGGATTGGTGATGGGGCGAAGATAGGGGCGGGGTCGGTTGTGTTGAGAGATGTGCCGGCTAGGACTACTGCTGTTGGGAATCCTGCTAAGTTAATTGGTCCTGTTAAGCTTGATAAGATACCTGGTCTTACTATGGATCATACTTCAGATATAAGTGAATGGTCTGATTATGTTATTTGAGAATTATATCGTCTTTTTTAAGGTTCACTATTTGATTGGATCTCAGAAGATATCAGTTTTGTTTTTGTTTTTGTTTTTGTTTTGTTTTGTTTTTGTTTGTTTGTTTTTTTTTTTTTTTTTCAGTTGGAGTTAAAAGATCTTCTGATTTGTTACATTGTATATGAGTTTAATTATGTGAACTATCTCTTAGTTGTACCATCAGTTCAATGCAGATTATAATGAATAAAAGAGGATTTCTAATGTTTATGAATGTCATTTTCGTCCGTCGTAATATTTGGTTAAATGTGTGCAAACAACCTTAAGTGGCCACGCCAACCTCCGAAAAGGAGGCTTTTACAGGCTTGAGTCACGTGGCGGTGGGTTCAAACCCCGTGGATTAGTTGGCCAAAAGGTCGGAAATCATGGTTCCAAATATCCTTTTTTTTTTTTTTTTCATGTGTAGTTCTAACTTGTTGTGTGATTTTGTCTGCTACGCTAATAGTTTTGTCAGATATAGGCTGATTGGTTTAGCCTTTTTTCCCTTGTATTTGTCTCCATATGTGATTTTGTTTCTTGTGCTAGTAGTTCTGTAATAATTTGTATATCGCTCGAGAGATATACTCATGCACTTATATTGTATTGAGAGAAAATGGAGTATATCTACAAAAAGTAGCTACTGTGGTTATGAAAATTAATTGTTAATTTCCAGTTTGGATTTCCTTGTTGTTCTTTGCATATGCTTAGGTGGACTTTCTGCGAGATTTTGGTTAGTGTTTTTTTTTGAAGGGAGATTTTGGTTAGTGTTAAGTGACTAAAGAAACTATAGTCATCTAAAGAATATTATCTGATACTAAATTCGTTCCTGTAAATAGTATGCCACTGGCTCTCCACATATAGAAATAATTCTTATTTTCATTGTTGATAAAATTAACAGAACGTTTTTATTTTCAGAGTTGATCTATGTTCCAGAGTGTTCTTATATGATGTCTTTCTGCATAAATATAGCTTTATTACAGTTTTTTTGTTAATGAAACTGAGTTCATACTGCAATCAGTTTCATCAAAGCACTCGTTTATCATCGTGTGCCTATCTGAGAGTACATGTATACAATAGGATACAACAAAAATTCGGAACGTCACATCTCTCCCATCACCTATTGTACCCCCGCAGATCAAACAAGACCTTTCCTCATCTAGTAAAACAATAAACTGTGATAAAAGACTAGATATTCCAAAATGATCTACACTTACCTCACAGGTTGCAAATAATAAGTGGCAAGATGGGTGGGTTGGGTAACGGGTCAAAGTGAGTTGGATTGGGTTGGCTTGGGTTGAGTTGATCCGCAAACGCATTTCTTGTTCATTTTTTGTACAGATAGTAATGCTATAGCAGCAGTCACAGCAGGTCTAATCCCATGGCCCGATAAAGCTTTCTTTTTCAATTCTTGGTTTCTTAAAATGCACTTTTGTTCCATATGACTCAAGTCTGTATTTCACTTACTTTTTTGTTATAAAAACTATCAGCAATTGCTGTTTCTATGTACATATAACAGTCTAAGCATTGGTACTCATGCTGAGTGCAATCGAATCTAAAAAGTGCATTTGAGCATCTGATGATTTGTACAACCACTGTAACAGGTTTTTCTCCAAAGTGGCGGCTACTAGAAAGGTTAGTCCCCTTCTTCTGATTGGCTGAATGGTTTTAGGGGGTTCTGGGATGTATCTATCAGGTGTGGGTTTTAGAAATTATGCGACTCTTGCTGCATCTTGTTTATCTCATCTATTTCTTGTCCTAAGCCCTTGTCATGGTTTAAATAGCCACATCACTAGACATACATGCAATTCATTTTTAACAGACTACTGCATTATCCTATGAAACTGAAAGTTACACTCTGACTTTCTTATATTTTCATTCTTAATCATAGTTTTCGTTTTTGTCTTTTAGCGTTGGTATTGACATGCCCAAGAGGATCTTGTGTTGCATTTTTTGTTCTTTATGAGACATCCACATTGTGTTAATCAATAACTTTTCAAACAAACACGTCTGCTTTGATAGTGCCAAATTATGAAGATTGTTCCCCCAAAGATTATTATAATATATAACGAAGATGCTGCTTGTTTTCAATGATAGAAAAACCACATATAACTCAAGAGCTTAGCTTGCCCTTTTGCTATATCATAATTAGCTAAAGCTGAACTGTTCCCAGATTCTGATCCTCAATGGAGTTCAGTTTTCATCCGTTCCAAATCCTTATCACATTTCTTTTTGGTTTAATGATAATGAAACTCAGGCGATCCAAAACAAATCATTCAACCCCAAATTTACCTCCTGGACCAAGAAAGCTGCCTATTTTAGGAAACCTTCTTGATGTTGCGGGCCCACTCCCACACCGTACCTTGAAAAAATTGGCCCAGAAATATGGACCGCTGATGCACCTACAACTTGGAGAGAATTCCACAGTCGTCGCCTCGTCAGCAGAAACTGCAAAAGAGGTTATGAAAACCCATGATATAAACTTTGCCAATCGCCCTTTTCTTCTTGCTGCAAATATCATAGCCTACAAATCCACAAACATTATGTTTTCACCATATGGAGATTATTGGCGGCAACTCAGAAGGATTTGCAATACAGAACTTTTAAGTGCAAAACATGTTCAATCACTTAAACCAATAAGGGAAGAAGAAGTATCTCAGTTCATCCACACAATCTCTAAACAGTCCGGATCCCCGATGGATCTCAGTGAACATATTTATGCACTTACATACGGGATCACTTCAAGATCAGTCTTTGGAAAGAAGTTAAAACATCAAGAAGCACTGATATCGCTTATCGAAGAAGCCATGGCCTTATCTGGTGGATTTACTTTTTCTGATCTCTATCCTTCTTCTAAACTTCTCGCGTATCTTAGTGGGCTTAGGCCCAAACTTGAAAAGATTCATCATAGATTAGATCAAATGCTCGACGAAATTATTCACGAGCACAAAGCACATGAAGTAGGAAAAGAAGATGTGAATACTCATCTATTGGTGGACGCTCTTCTGAAAGTCAAGGAGCATGGCAGCCTTGAAATTCCCTTGACAATGGACAATATCAAAGCAATTATCTTGGTAAGTATGTTTTATTGTTATATATTTTATTTCTAAATTCAGAAGTTCTTTGAATAGTCATTATTTATGTCTCAGGACGTATTATCTGCTGGTAGTGATACATCTTCCACAGTCATAGAATGGGCGATGTCAGAGCTGCTGAAGAACCCAGGAATAATGGAAAAGGCACAGACTGAAGTTAGACGGGTTTTCAACACAAAAACGACGGTTGATGAAACAGGCATCCAATTGTTAGATTTCTTAAAGGCGGTGATTAAAGAAACATTAAGATTACACTCTCCGGCACCTTTAATGCTTCCAATGGAAAACAAGGAAAAATGTGAGATCAATGGATATGATATTCCAGCAAAGACTAAAATGATTGTGAATGTGTGGGCGATTGGTAGAGATCCAAAGTATTGGAAAGATCCTGAAAGATTTGATCCAGAAAGATTTTTGAATAGCTCGATGGATTTTAGAGGAGGTGACTTTGAATACATCCCGTTCGGTGCTGGAAGGAGAATATGTCCAGGAATATCGTTTGGATTAGCCAATCTCGAGCTTCCACTTGCTTCTTTACTTTACCACTTTGACTGGAAACTAGCAGATAGCACCATCAAGAATGAAGATCTTGACATGATTGAATCTTTTGGTGCTACTATTAAAAGAAAAAATGTCCTGAAACTTATTCCAACCGTCCGTTTTCCTACGCCTGCTTAGTAAATGCCGTAAGATGGGGTGTTTCTTCCCTTGTTTGTTTTGTTCTGTGGTAAAAGTCCTTGTTTTTTTTATCTTATAAAAAAACTGCATAGTGTATTAGATTCAACTCCTTTTCCCGTCCCTCATTGTAACAATAGAATAACACGACTGCTTGATAGGTTTGATTGTAGAGAAGAAAGAAACTTAATTGTCTTCTATTTTATTTTTTATGATTTTATTGATGTTGTACAAATTTATGTGGTATTGCATCCTTAAAATGTCTTTCTTGCACAAAATGTCTCTCTTTCTGTTCTGTGTAGTATTGCATCCGTAAGAGAACAACTTGTCTTCCAATGGCACTTTTGGTGACACTAGGATTAATGACGAAATTTTGTTGCCGTATGCCAAAGGCAAGTATATTTAGCTCTTAATGGACATTTTTTTTTCAGAATCTGTTTTGAGTTGCCTAAATATTTTTCAAAATTGCAGCAGAAACAATACGAGGACCAACAATCATCAGGAGCTTTGTTTATCAAGGTAGATTTAAGGACCCCAAACATTAAAGTTTTGGTAATTTTTATAGGCGAAGGTTCCACGCTGCAGCTGCTATATATGCAGTCCCTATGTCACGTTTGCTTCTTGAGTACCTTTATTTCCATTCCAACCGGAACCATAAATCCAAGTGCGTAGCGTAGAGCTTATGTATTTCTTGTATGAAAATAAAATCAAAGAATACATTGTCTTCCCAAGGTATTTCGGGCTTTCACCAGCTACATATGATCTTACTTTAAACCTGTTGCAAGGATTGGCGATATGGAAGCTTACTGACTGCAAAAATGGCATTATTACATTTAAAAGAATATTTCTGCTGTTTAAAAATACTAGAATCTTTCAGTATAAATCTGTATTACATGTGAAGTTGGACCTAGGCTCTTGGTAAATGCCATCTTGGAGATGAAATTAGGACCAAAAAACAGAAGCTTGACTCATCAGGTTTTCGTTATGAAGTCGTGTTCTTGGTCGTTGCCAATAACGTTGTTATTGTAGTTACTTAGGTTTGTTTGTTTTATTAGTAAACTTACGACATCGTAGAACTCGGACCATGGTCGAATACAAGCGGTCATCTTGTGCACAAGAAAAACAAGATCTTGGGGATGATAACCGAACACTTTACTATTGTGCATTGTATCACCTCTATACTTGTAGTTAGGGGTGTTACTCGGGTCGGGTTGGTCGGGTTCGGGTCAAACGGGTCGGGTCCAAGTCGGGTCGAGGCTAAAATTAATATACCCGTACCCGACCTTATTTGAGGTCGGGTTAGTCGGGTTCGAGTCACATCGGGTCGGGTCAAGTCGGGTTCGGGTCAATGCCATTTACCAAATCACAAAATTTGATTTTTTAATTTTAGTAGTTAAAATTACATAATATGTTTGTTGCATATGAATCATAAGTCTATTTATATTTAACCAAAATTACACATTTAAAAAACACAAGTAACTGACATACAATTTAATTGGAAAAGTAGAATCTGAACTCTGAAGTATGTAATCTACTTTAGAATATCTTGGGTGCTATGAGCAGGTCTAAGCTGCAAGTATACATGTGTGCAGAAATATGGAGATGCCTTAATATATGTATATATGGTATACGAATTTAGAAAACAAATGGATAAGATATGACTATATTTTGATATCAAAATTGATTAAATGGGCCAAGTACAGTTGAATAAAATGGGCGGGGACTAATTTGATAACATGGGCTTTTAATAACCTAATAAAGATTAAATACTGTTATGAGGGGAAAAAAAGAAAAGAAAAAAGCAACTCGGATTAGTCGGGTTGACCCGAACCCGAATAGCAAAGTATTTTGAACCCGATATCCGACCCTAGTTCGTACTCGGGTTAATCGGGTTGACCCAGAGTTAGAATTGGAGTAACCGAATTCCGATTATCTTTATTCGGGTTCTAGTCGGGTCGAGATTTATGACACCGCTACTTGTAGTGACATGGTTATTGATTCTGGTTTTACTACCTTCTAAGCATAAATCTTGATCCTTTTTTAATGTTTTGCAAATGTAACAAGGTTATAAAAGGTTTTTAAAATGTTTTTATTTGAAGCTAGTATAAGAACAAAATACAGTTATTTAAGTTTGTCAAAATATCAAATCGTGGGGTGTTTAAACTTAAAAATCATTGGAGATTATAGCCTATGGACCTCAATAGTCTACTTTTTTATTGTTACAAAAATTAAATAACTCGACCCTGCCTATCATAGTGTCTACCAAGCTTCAAGGTCTACTTAGCATCACAAATCATTGTTGCCATGTGTGTAAAAAAAATAATTAAACAGTGACTGAGTGTGAGGCAAATTTGACTAGATCTCGAGGTTTTACCTAACATTTACTATTCTATAGTTTAAAAAAAAAGAAAAAAAAAACAACTATTTATTTAGTGGCAAAAGACCGACTATAATCAAAGGGAATTGATTTGCACACATTACAAATTGATTGACACACTTCAATTTATGCATCCCAGACTTGTACTGTATTAATATTATGCATTAACAACTTGTACAATTGAATGTGCAAATAAAAAGTTAAAGTGTACGAATCATCTCCCATAATCAAAATATAGAATAATAAATGTTATTTTAAGAAAAACAAACAACATTTTTTTTTGTTCTAATCACTTATGTATTGACTTGTTGAAAAAACATACTTTCTCACTTATCAATAGATGATTGACATGTCTCGGTAAAAAAATAAGTAGAACAATATTTTAAGAGTATGCAACATTTATACATTTAAAATATATACATCTACAGTAGAAACTCTATAAATTAATACTCGGTTAATTAATAAATTTTGTAACATAATTTTTTTTCCAGATCCCGATTGATAAATTAATACGGATTTAATTAATACACCTTTAATTAATAAAGTTGATGTAACACCCCAAAATCTTAATGATGAAGGCTAATTAATTCTTCTTGAATGGAGATCATAGTCAATAATCATAAAAAGCGACTCAAAAGAGACGTTTTATTAAAATAAATATCATTCATCGAAAACTCATAGTTTGTTACAAAATATTGTAAATAGATCAGTGTTTTCCCAAAAGAAAGATCATGAGTTTGAAAGAAATGATAACTTTTATGTTTTACACCACCGGATAAGCCTTGCCATGCCCGTTCCGCACCTCGGTCATAATCTTCACCGACACCGAGATAACATGCTTAAAAGGTCAACAAAATGTTGAGTGAAATCCATAGGTTTAAAATAAGTTTGAACACAAGTATAAGATCATGATCATTGTAAACTAACAATATCATAAGAAAATATCACGATTATTATCGCTAAGCTCATGAAACCAAAACTCAACCGTATACAATCAATTACCGGTGTCACGTAAATATGCCCAAAGGAGGTAATAGCCAATTACCTAAAGAAATTGATATAGTGCGCCCGGTTATTTCTCTATAACCGAAACGGGTTCGTTATTCCCCATAGTACTATTCACGATATCTACGTTCACCGCGGTGACTAATGGTTCATGATCGGGGACTTGTGGCTAACAACTTAGGCGATACCAATAATCGAAGATCAAGCATTTATGAAAACCCTTGTGTTCTAGTTTAGAGCATGTATCTCCCTCATGGGGTTTATAAAATAAAGTAAAAGCGGGCTATGAACTCACCTCGATAATAATGCACACGCACAAATAGATCAAGCACAATGTAGCGGAGGTTCCAACTCGAAACCTAAAATGATGAGATGGCGAGTCTCAGTATGAGCATTTTGGTTCGCGACCAAAATAATAGAGCATTGAATATTCTTATTCAATAGATCATTGGATTGTCCAATCCAATAGTGTGCGATCGTGATTAACGTTTAAGTTAATGCTACATTGTCTTAACTAGTGATCGTCACTTACGCATAAGTGAAATGTTCCCCCGTTGTGATCGTAATAAATTTGTTGATCATTTTAACGTGTTGAAATAAATTCCCGTGTGTTTTATCGGATTCGATATATATATATATTATAATCTTATAATATATATATATATATATAAGTAATACATTTACCATTATCCGAAAATAAAATACTCATAAGATCAAAATACTTGTTTTACGAGGTTATAATGAAATCGTAAGTCTTGCTAAACTTTTCTCAAATTTACACTTTTTACCCTCGAGTTACAAAAAGTACAAGTTTAGTCCCTATACTTTTAGAAAATGACACTTTGTACCCAAAATGTTATAGGCTTAAAGTTTTCAGTTTTGACACATTTAGTCCCTATAAAATCTGTGTTTGTAAATACACTTTTAAAACTTATTATTGTCACACTTATAATATGTACTCAAATATTAAGTTTAATTGAAGTGGAGGGGTGTATTTTGCCAAACCGTGAAAGTTATAAAAATAAAAGGGAGGAAAAGTGCTACAAGAGGGAATCGAACTAGGGACCTCCCGTTTAACACTCAACGCCCCTAACCAACTGAGCTCGGCTCTATTTGTGTTTATTCTTTGTAATACGTTGTATATATAGTATAGCTTCGCGTTAAAATCCTTGTATTTTGGCTCTTGTGATCGTGCATGCATGGTTTCACTTTCTTGTTTTCTTCTCTTCTTCTCAAGTTAGTTTAAGTTATGGTGAGACTCACCTTTCATCTTAGTCCTAGCGTATCATGGGTTCAAATGATGGGAGAAACGAAACAAGTTTAACTTAGATAAAAACGCGACTTTAATCTCGTTGGTGTGTGTCGGGTTTGTGCTTAACATGTTTGCTTGTTATAGTTTTACCACACAAGAGTTTAGTTACTTAATCGGTGCTTGAAATAGTGTCTAATATTTAAGATGAAAACGTTTCTAACGTGTATATATGAAATACTAGACATCGAAACATAATAGGAGTTGTATCGAAATAGGTTCGAGGAAAACTTACAATCACTCAAGAGAGTGGTGTGGAAACTCGGGCGAGAAGTGAGACACCAAGATAACTAAACCGAATGCAACCCAAGTCTCCTAGTTCCTTTTCTTCTAACGTTATTACCCGAAATCCTTTTGTTTTCCTTTCTCCTTGAACTAAACCCTTCCACAGTGAACCTTTTATGTTTAGAGGAAGAATATGTTTGAAAGAGTTTTTGTGATGTAGTGTGAATTTTTCTAAGTGTTGAGGAGTTTATAAAGAGAGTATGAGTATGGCTTGCCTAATATTTTACTTGTAGTCTTCCTAATTCTAGGCTTAATAGTCACATATTTTATTGAGTTTGTCCATGTTTGTGTGAATGTTTCTTGGCGTGAGATTGATGGCAGCCAAGTCTTGAGGGCATGCAATGTCTAGTAAAATCCAAGTTCTTGTTTAGGGGACATGTTATCCAAGGGTTAATCAAGTCAAAGGATTAGTCAAATGTTTAGGTATTATAATAATGCTAGGGTGGCCAAGGTATGGTGTTGGTCTCTTCTTGCTTACTCCTACACGCCAACATGTGATCAAATAGAGTAAATATTTATTTGCTTTGTGTTTTTGAATTTCTAGCTTGGTCCCCTTTTTTTTTTGTTTGCTTGATCGGTTCCACAGAAAGAAGCACAAAAAGAAAAAGTCATCTACTAACTCTTCTAATGTAACTCTTGGGCTTGGTTTGGTCTTGCTAGACAAGGCCCGAAAGGAAAGAAAAATAAAAATGGTGTTGGGCTAGAAATGCAATCCGGCAAGGCCCAAAATAAATGGATATGGTGTTGGGCTAGGGTGATTAACGTGGCCCAAAAAAATAAATATGGCGTGGGCTTGGCCCGGTTACAAGGCCCATTTCGTGTCGGGTTGAGTCACGAGGCGGAATAAAGTCCAATGAGTTTCGAGGCCCAATACGAATATTATATATTTTTATTATAATTAAATTCGTAATTTTTACAAATTTTTACGTATTCATTACGTATTTTAAAGTTATCAAGATCTTGGGGAAATTTATTTAGATCACAACGGTATCTTTTATGAACGCTCAAGCTGCGTTGATCATGCATATGCCAAATGATATGCAAATGTGATGCTTAGAAAATTTCATGACGAAATAGATCGTGATTAATTCTTGATTAAAACGTTAAGTACATTGAAATTTTCCGGGAGCTTACAAGACCTACCCTTAAGAGAACCGCGTCCCCGCGGTTAAACTCGCAGAGGCATCATGGGTGATCTAGATGAGCGGTGGGGATACTTGGAACGCATTATATCCTCGCGCCCGTGTGAACTCTGCACCTCGTTTCTTATGATTCCATCGAACTTTAACGATAGGAATGCGGCTTTGCTTAAGCCTTTTAACTTCTCCGTCCATGATCTCGATTGGTTCTTCGACAAAGCTAAGTTTGTCATTGAAATTGGATGTCCTTGAGTGGTACGACTAGAGTTTCATCCGAAAGACACTTTTAAGATTTGAGACATGGAACGTATCATGTACTCGGCTAAGTTCTTCGGGAAGATCAAGTTTATATGCCACTGGACCAATTCTTTGAAGAATTTTAAATGGTCCGACGTATCGAGGTTTGAGCTTTCCTCGTTTTCCAATCGACCATCCCTTTCCGGTGATACTTTAAGCATTACACGGTCTCCGACTTGGAATTCCATTGGTTTTCTTGAACATCTGCATAGCTCTTTTGTCTATCTCGGTTGCTTGCAATCTTTGCCGAATTTGCATTATCTTTTGTTGTCTCTTGGACAATTTCGGGACTGTAAGTTGTACTTCTCCAACTTAGCCAAAGAACTGGCGATCGGCATTTTCTTCCATAAAGTGCTTCAAAAGGAGCAGACTTTTAATGTTGGCGTGATAACTGTTGTTGTAAGAGAATTCACCCGAGGCAAGTGCTTATCCATCCTTTTCGAATCAATCACACATGCTCTTAGCATGTCTTCCGAGTTGGATCGTTCTTCACTTTGTCCATCTGTTTGAGGATGGTGCGCAGTACTCATATCTAAGTTGGTACCCATGGCTTTACGAAGCGTTGCCAAAATCTTGAGGTGAATCGGCTATCACGATCGATATGATAGAGATTGGTACACCGTGACGAGAAACAATCTCTTTGATGTACGATCTAGCGAGTGTAATCATCTCGTCGTTCTCCTTGATTGGCAAGAAATGAGCGGACTTTGTAAGGCGGTCTCAATAACCCAAATGGTGTCAAAGCCATTAGAAGTTTTAGCAACTTTGTGATAAAGTCCATTGTGATTCTTTCCCATTTCCACACGGGAAGTTCTGGTTGAGTTAGCAATCCGGATGGCTTTTGATGTTCGACTTTTAACTTTCAAGCATGTCAAACATTCTTGGGCGATATCTGAACGATATCGACCTTCATATTAGGCCACCAAGACAAAAGCTTTAGATCTTGATACATCTTGTTGGGACCAGGATGTATGGAATACTTTGATTTATGTGATTCATGCATGATGAGCTCTCGGATACCTCAAGAGTGGAATCCAACTTGATTTTTGAAACATAGCGTTAAAGTCCGATCTCTTCACGAATCCATTCTCATTCTCCCAATGCCATAAATCTTCTCATTCGCCTATTTTCTTCTTTAAGAGCTTCGATAATAACCAAAGAAGTCCTAAGAATTGACGAATTTCGGTGGGGTTAGTGGGTCTTGGCCAATTCTTAACAGATTCAATCTTTGCGGGATCCACATGGATTCCTTCACTGTCAATCACATGACCAAGAAATTGGGTATCTCAATCCAAAATCACACTTGGAAAACTTTGTACAATTTTTCATCCTTGAGTAACTTCGTGACGGTCTTCAAATGTTCCGCATGTTCTTCTTTATTACGAGTATATAAGAATATCGCCGATGAACACAATGACTAATTTATCTAGATATGGTTTGCAGACTCTATTCATGAGGTCCATAATCTGGCAGTGCATTAGTTAAACCGAATGGCATTACTTGAATTCATAATGGCCATATCGAGTTCTAAATGCGGTCTTGGGTATATCTTCTTCTCTTACCCAGAATCGATGATATCCGGATCTTAAATCAATCTTGAGTATACACTCGAGCCTTGTAATTGATCAAGCAGATCATCGATTCTTGGTAAGGGATAGCGGTTTTGATTGTGAGCTTGTTCAATTCTCTATAATCGATACACATCCGGAATGATCCATCTTTCTTTTAACGAATAATACCGGTGCTCCCGGGGTGAGGAACTTGGTCTAATGAATCCTTTCTCGGATAGCTCTTCTAGTTGTTTGGATAACTCTTGCATTTACGGGGCTAAGCGATGCGGTGCTCGTGCTACGGAGTAGCTCCGAGAATAAGATCGATTTGAAATTCGACTTGTCGGCGGTGGGAGTCGGTGCAAATCTTCCGAAACACCTCGAAAATTCCTTGATTACGGTACATCCTCTAGTCGTTTCTCTTCCGACTTCTTTTCCGTTACTTGAGCTAAGAAGGCATAATATCCTTTTTCCATGTACTTTATTGACTTCGCACAGGATATGATACTTAAGTACTTTCTACTTTGATCTCCTTGGATGACTAAGGTTTCACCGTTGATCGGGATATGAACGGTTTTCTCGTCACAAACAATCCTAGCATGGTGTTTGGACAACCAATCCATGCCAATTACGACATCGAAACTTCCAAGTTTGATTGGCAAAAGATCTATGAGGAACGAATGACCTTGTAATAGAATAGGACAATTACGGATTACGGTGTTGGTTCCTATTATTTTCCCATCGGCAAGTTCTATCTCATAAGTTGTATCTAAGGCGATTGGGGATATTTCAAGTAATGGTGCAAAAGTAGTAGATACAAAACTCTTATCGGCTCCGAGAATCAAACAAGATTTTGCGAATGATTGTTAAGAGAATACGTACCGTCACAATGTCGAGGTTCAACGGTGCATCTCCATCTCCTAGCATGTACACTCTTGCACGTGCATTGTTTGTTTGAACGACATTTAACTTTGGGCATTGACTTTTGAAATGTCCGGGTTCTCCACATCCATAGCAGTTCATGTTTGTCACAGTGTTGCCTCTTCCGAGATTTCGACAATGTTTACCTTGATGACCTACCTTGTTGCACTTATCGCACTTCACGGTACAAGGTCCGAATGGTGCATCAAACATCGGTTACACTGGGGATGTGGTCCTACATACCCTTTTCAAAGGTGGGTGCAACATAAGCCCTTGCGCTTCTTGCCTTCGATTTTGCCGATTGTGGTGTTGATTTACTTGTGGTGATATTGGTGATTGTTGTTCCGATTGTTGTTATTGGATCGATAGTGGTTGGAATTTGAGGTTTTCCGATCATCAAACTTTCTTTTGTTGTCACTTGAGCTTTGTGCATTTGCAAGCTTTAGTATTGGTTCCATAAGGCGGTGGGATACAATGACAACTTCTTCAATGATTTTGGCTTGAAGCAATGACATCTCCTTCGATGCTTGAGGTAAACCTCCGATCATAGCTTCCAAAGTTTTTCATTGGTGGGAAACAAATGAGGACATAAAGCTCTCTACTCGTGGAATCTCTTGAAGTATGTCTTGAGATCATTACCTTTAGCGACCAAGTGGTAATACTCATCTTGAGTTTCTTGATCTCCGTCCTCGGCAATCTTGTTTCATTAGCAGTTGTTTCAGGATCGACCATGAAATCTTACAAGCTTCTTCCATTCCAATTGGTTGAGCATGGCCTTTCCACCAAGATA
Organism: Chrysanthemum lavandulifolium; assembly: GCA_022545495.1. Lineage (NCBI taxonomy): Eukaryota > Viridiplantae > Streptophyta > Magnoliopsida > Asterales > Asteraceae > Chrysanthemum > Chrysanthemum lavandulifolium. The sequence continues at coordinate 207,771,151 of CM040243.1, read as the reverse complement.
ACGCATCTTCTAACAAAGTTCGGTTGCAAACTTGACTTTGCAATCATTTGTGCGATCACTTAGCGAAATACGGTCTCGGTTCTCTCAAACCAATGAAGTAGACCAATAGCACCTTCAGTGCCGCTTGAAGAATGTCGACTGCGGTTCATGAACTCTTTGTAACTACACTTGCGAGTTACAGGGGACTCACTTTGATTTGGAGTGTTAGTTGCATTTGAGTTTGCCATTTCAAGAAGGCGGCTTCGCGACACGATTCTCTTCAAAGAATGCGACTTGACCTCGCGTCTTTGCTTGAGCGACACGCTCGACCGACCTCTCGAGCAATTCGGGCGTTCTCGACCTCTGCAATTTCGACTTGCCTTGCAATTTCGACTTCACGCCTCTTGGGCAATTCGTTCGGCTTGATGCGTTCGACCGGCTCTAGCAAGATGTCGGAACATGTTGAGCTATAGCCGCGCTAACACTTTCACGACCATTTTACGAATAGTCTGCGGGTGATGGTGGATGAGGTATCTTTCTTCTTGACCATTTTCTAAAATTTCCAAGAATAAATACCAAGGTTAAGAAATTGTCGATCGATGATAAAATTGATTTCATATCATACATTTCATAATAGTCCAGATTACCACTTTAAATTAATGATATGATTTGAATATGATTTTCTCAACAAATCATAATATATATAAAGACATAAGGATTGGTTCATGTACATCACCGAGGAATAATAACATAACATTAGAATAATAGAAATACAACCATGGAATACATCGTTACATAGTTTGTTCACAACCATAAGTTACATCATCATAATACTTGTTCCAAGGTTACAAACCAAAAGATACAAGCCTTAATGCCTCGTATGGCGGCTTTATGATACATACTAAGATAAAGATGACTAGGATCTCGCATCTCCCGTCGCGTCATCCTGACGACGACGGTTTCCTCGACCATAGTGCAAGTCTCGAATCTGCTGCTCACGGGCTCGATCTCTCGCCTCGAGGTCATCAATCCTCTCCTCCGGAATAGCGGTGTGAGCATGAGCGGATGCAAGCTCGTGATGTAGGACTCTCTCTCGACCCAAGCGGTCTCTCTTAAAGTGCTAGCATCACGAATAGTAGTCTCAATCTCCGAGTCGATTGGTTAACGGCCTCTTGCTCCTCCTGCTCTGCGTACTCATCATATCAAACACAATCTCGATGGAGTAGCGACCTACCACGAGGTTCTCGACCTCTTCCTCCAAACTCTCTATCCTCACTAGTGGAATCTCATCATAGTGTGCCATGAGCTCATTCATTGATCTTCGTGCACGATAAGTCTCGTAGCCAACGGAGGAATAGTGTGGTGTCTTGGTTCACCCATGTAATGTGTATTTGGACCGGAGTGCGATGGTCGAGCTTTCTCCCACTCAAGCGAACTAGGTGCTCCTCCTCTTCTCTCCAACGTCTGAGTAAAGGTATCAAGAATGACCATCTTCTAGCACCGGATTTCTTTCTTGGCCCTACCGTTGTCCACTCGAGTAGGCTTTTCGGGATCGGATAGTGATGGTGGATAGCACTTGATGCAGAGCGGTAAAATTGGCTCACTAAATGTGTCCAAAGGAGGTGATCTTTGTCGGTGGTGATGAAACAGAACGATGGTAGTCGGCGGTAGAACACGATGAAGTGGCGGTGGTGGTGGAGTAGCGATGGGTGGAGCAATGGTGGCCGGTGATGACCGAAAGGTGGTGGTGAGCCGGTGATGATCGAGTGGTGGCATCACATGAGTCATAGTGATGGGTCGCACACGCTTCCTAGCAAAGTCGTTTGAAGGTCTTACCATTAGGATGCGATCTATAAGGTACTCCAAACGGCTCGGGTTCATCGGGCTTAAGAACACGAATCATACGTCGTGACGAACGAATAGCTTAGGCGCGATGATCCGGAAGAATCGATGAAGCAGTCGATGCTTCGATGATTTGGATGATTCATCATCACGGCAACATCTGAAGCGGTAGCCATTCTTGCGACTCATAGTCTTGATCTAGGTCATGGAAGCAAAAGCATTGTACTCTTGAGGATGAGCGGTCATAAATTTGGTAAAGATGGGAGTTCTGCAACCTCACCTTCCTCAAAGGTTCGGTTCGTCAAAACGGCCGGGTATGACAGGACTGGGATGAGTGGCATAGTGACAACGTAGAGGACATGGTATCATCCATCTCGGTGTGCGAGGACGGAACAAGCTGGGTGGGATGCGGACATGGTACTTGTAACAACCCATAAATTAATGTAAGTAAATGCCAAATAATATAATTATTTCGATTAGCTAAGCAAATCTCCATGCCTAACTTAAAATGAATGCCATTTACTTATGATCTAGTGATGCATCAATCCTAATGCATAGAGCGGTCACGGAAGGGCGTAAGGCGGTGGTGTAAAATAGTCCCGTTTAAAAGTGCGGTTATAGTCGAAATGATTTTGAAAAACTCTTTGGTTCTCTATAACACAGGCTCGATATCTGTCAGTAACACCCCAAAAATCTTAATGACAACGGAAGACTAATTCGGTGTTACTTGAATGGAGATCATAGTCAATAATCATAAAAGCGACTCAAAGAGGCGTTTTATTAAAATAGCTATCATTCATCGAAAACTCATAGTTTGTTACAAAATATTGTAAATAGATCAAGTGTTTTTCCCAAAAGAAAGATCATGAGTTTGAAAGAAATGATAACTTTATGTTTTACACCACCAGATAAGCCTTGCCATGCCCGTTCCGCACCTTGGTCATAATCTTCACCGATTACACGAGATAACATGCTTAAAAAGGTCAACAAAAATGTTGAGTGAAATCCATAGGTTTAAAATAAGTTTGAACACAAGTATAAGATCATGATCATTGTAAACTAACAATATCATAAGAAAATATCACAGATTATTATCGCTAAGCTCATGAAACCAAAACTCAACCGCATACACGAATTACCAAAGTAATGAAATATGCCCCAAAGGAGGTAATAGCCATTACCAAAAGAAATTGATATAGTGCGCCCGGTTATTTCTATAACCAAACGGGTTCGTTATTCCCCATAGTACTATTCACGATATCTCGTTCACTCATGGTGACTAATGGTTCATGATCGGGGACTTGTGGCTAACAACTTAGGCGCAACCAATAATCAAGAAGATCAAGCATTTATGAAAAACCCTTATGTTCTAGTTTAGAGCATGTATCTCCTCGCGGGGTTTATAAAAATAAAGTAAAAGCGGTATGAACTCACCTTGATAATAATGCACACGCACAAATAGATCAAGCACAATGTAGCGGAGGTTCCAACTCGAAACCTAAAATGATGAGATGGCGAGTCTCAGATGAGCATTTTGGTTCGCGACAAAATAATAGAGCATTGAATATTCTTATTCAATAGATCATTGGATTGTCCAATCCAATAGTGTGCGATCGTGATTAACGTTTAAGTTAATGCTACATTGTCTTAACTAGTGATCGTCACTTACGCATAAGTGAAATGTTCCCCCGTTGTGATCGTAATAAATTTGTTGATCATTTTAACGTGTTGAAATAAATTCCCCGTGTGTTTTATCGGATTCGATATATATATATAATTATAATCTTATAATATATATATATATAAGTAATACATTTACCATTATCCGAAAATAAAATACTCATAAGATCAAAATACTTGTTTTTACGAGGTTATAATGAAATCGTAAGTCTTGCTAAACTTTTCTCAAATTTACACTTTTTACCCTCGAGTTACAAAAAGTACAAGTTTAGTCCCTATACTTTTAGAAAATGACACTTTGTACCCAAAATGTTATAGGCTTAAAGTTTTCAGTTTTGACACATTTAGTCCCTATAAAATCTGTGTTTGTAAATACACTTTTAAAACTTATTATTGTCACACTTATAATATGTACTCAAATATTAAGTTTAATTGAAGTGGAGGGGTGTATTTTGCCAAACCGTGAAAGTTATAAAAATAAAAGGGAGGAAAAGTGCTACAAGAGGGAATCGAACTAGGGACCTCCCGTTTAACACTCAACGCCCCTAACCAACTGAGCTCGGCTCTATTTGTGTTTATTCTTTGTAATACGTTGTATATATAGTATAGCTTCTGCGTTAAAAATCCTTGTATTTTGGCTACTGTGATCGTGCATGCATGGTTTCACTTTCTTGTTTTCTTCTCTTCTTCTCAAGTTAGTTTAAGTTATGGTGAGACTCACCTTTCATCTTAGTCCTAGCGTATCATGGGTTCAAATGATGGGAGAAACGAAACAAGTTTAACTTAGATAAAAACGCGACTTTAATCTCGTTGGTGTGTGTCGGGTTTGTGCTTAACATGTTTGCTTGTTATAGTTTTACCACACAAGAGTTTAGTTACTTAATCGGTTGCTTGAAATAGTGTCTAATATTTAAGATGAAAACGTTTCTAACGTGTATATATGAAATACTAGACATCGAAACATAATAGGAGTTGTATCGAAATAGGTTCGAGGAAAACTTACAATCACTCAAGAGAGTGGTGTGGAAACTCGGGCGAGAAGTGAGACACCAAGATAACTAAACCGAATGCAACCCAAGTCTCCTAGTTCCCTTTTCTTCTAACGTTATTACCCCGAAATCCTTTTGTTTTTCCTTTCTCCTTCGAACTAAACCCTTCCACAGTGAACCTTTTATGTTTAGAGGAAGAATATGTTTGAAAGAGTTTTTGTGATGTAGTGTGAATTTTTCTAAGTGTTGAGGAGTTTATAAAGAGAGTATGAGTATGGCTTGCCTAATATTTTACTTGTAGTCTTCTAATTCTAGGCTTAATAGTCACATATTTTATTGAGTTTGTCCATGTTCTCTTCTAATGTAACTCTTGGGCTTGGTTTGGTCTTGCTAGACAAGGCCCGAAAGGAAAGAAAAATAAAAATGGTGTTGGGCTAGAAATGCAATCCGGCAAGGCCCAAAATAAATGGATATGGTGTTGGGCTAGGGTGATTAACGTGGCCCAAAAAAATAAATATGGCGTGGGCTTGGCCCGGTTACAAGGCCCATTTCGTGTCGGGTTGAGTCACGAGGCGGAATAAAGTCCAATGAGTTTCGAGGCCCAATCTGAATATTATATATTTTATTATAATTAAATTAGTAATTTTACAAATTTTTACGTATTCATTCGTATTTTAAAGTTATCAAGATCTTGGGAAATTTATTTAGATCACAACGGTATCTTTTATGAGCAGCTTCTGCATATTTAAGAATGTGTGATGCTTAGAAAATTTCATGAAAATAAGTGTTCTTGATTTTAAGTATTCAACAAATGAGAGGAGATTTTAGTGGGAAGAGATAATATTTGATTGGTAGATAATTTAGTTAATGATATTTCTTAAATTTTTATAAATAATGGAAGTGGATGTGTTATTTGTTTGTTAAGAGGTTTTGAGTCTGAATCTGATTCACACATTTGAATCTGAATCTTTGATGGAAAACTCTAAGGTAGTGTTTGATTATGACTTAAAGAGTCTTATAATTCATAAATAGGTAAATTTATTAAGTCATTAAACGAGTGTTTGTTTGATGCTTAATTTAAACGGATGACCTAATAGAAAAAACTATGAAAATGAGAGTCTCTAATTAAGTCAATCAATTTTATCCTACTTTTACATATTCACCCTCTTACTTCTTAACCTCTAATCTTATGTAACTTGTTTTTAAGGTATTATGAATTTTCTTTAACTCAAACATTTTATTTAACACACAAAACAAACAACTAATTATTCGTCAACAAACATACAACATATATTCAAACAATCACTTTAGTTTCTGATCTTAATAAAAAACTAAACAAACATGCCTAAATCAAATAAACAATAATTGTTTTTTTAAAAATGATTAAAACACAAAAAAGCTAATTTATGTACCATTAAAAGGTAGTTAAATTCTCTTCCATGTTTTGTTTGAGCAAAAAGTTTAAACAAGAGAAAAAAAGTAAAATAATAAAAATAAAAATAAAAATAAACACGTTTAATTAATTATCAAAAGCTCTTAAAATGGATTGAAATGGGGGTATAAAGGTCATTTAAAAAGGTGCCACTTGCATTTAACTTGTTACAGCAAAAAGAAAAAGGGAGAGGGTTTGGTGTGGGTTGGGTTGCGTGGAACCAGGGACGGACGGAGATGATGAAGAAGAACCAAACACAACCACTTCAACACAAACCTTTTTATTAACAACAAAAACCCATTTCCTACATCCTTCTTTTATATATCTGTCTTACTTTACTTATGGATATTGTACCACTTGAAGCATGTTCATTTTGGTCATTAGATAAATCAACAACACCACTACCAAAACCCTGTCTTTTTAGATTACCAACAATAACAAGAAGACAAAGATACCCTTGTAAAATCTTACATTGTACTGTTGTGGGACCCACAAGATTTGTAGGAACTCACAACAAGAATATTATTCCTAGATTAAGAACATCTGTTTGTGTTAAAAGCAGCAGCAGCAGCAGCAGTCAAAACCACCCAACAGAGGGTTTTGATTTTGTTGAGGTTTTGGTAAAGAAAGGTTTGGTTTTGGCTGCTGTTTGTTGTGGTGTTTTTTTAGTGTTGGGATGCAATCATAAGGCTGCGGTTGCGGTTGCGTCTGAAGGGGTGTTGAATGGTGGAGGAGGAAACTATTTGAGTGCCGGTTTAGACCAGATTAAGGTTTCATTTGCTAATTCGTTACCAAAGATTTTAATGGTACTTAAGGTTTTCAAAGAGCAAGGTTTGATTTTGGCTGCTCTTTTTGGGCTTTCCGCGTTCTTCTCTATGGCCGAGACTTCAATTACTACCCTTTGGCCTTGGAAGGTATTATTTGTTATCATCTTTATATGTTTAAGTCTCTTAATATTCTCGGTTATTGTTACGACTAAGGAGACTAATAATCTATATGATTTGCGCAAAAAACCCATAGAATAAATAGCATGCATCCCAAGATTGCGAAGATGATATCTAATGATATTTTAGAGGGTGTTTTGGATTGACTTTTTGAGGAAGCTATCTGATATTGCATTTACAAATGTAAATAATCCGAAAGCAGTGTTTAGCAAAGCATTAGGGAAAAGTGATTATTTGTTTTTTCGTAGACACAAAACACACTTTCGCAAACGCATAATCTGTTTTGAAAATGCAATTCCAAACACCCTAACATATGTAAGCAAAAGTCAATTAACTTATGTTTTTAAGTGATATGAATCAAGGAGAGTATGTGCATTAGGATGGATTGAAGCATTCATGCAATTTTTCCAGTCTTAACTATTATAGGATAAGGACCATAATACTTTGCTAAAAGTTTGTGTTGGCTTGAATTACCACTAAAGATTGTCTATAAGGCTGTAGTTTGAGATAGACTCTAATTTCTCTCAGACGTATAGCTACTCGCCATTGTATCACCGTGAGAGTTTGGGTACTTAACTGTATTCTCAAACTGTGAGAGTTTGGGTAGATAAGGCATGTGAGTGGGTGGTGCTCTGGTATGCGTTACTTGTATGTTAGTTTTCTATAAAAGCTAAAGGGAAGGGCTGGGAAGCCTTTTGTACCACTAAGTAGGTTGACCCAATTAAGGGTGATAGTAAATCCCTGCACATATTCTGCTCATTAATCTTAGATTGCTTGTAATTTATTTTGGATGGTGCTAATGAACACCTTAATTCAGTTGAAAATAGTTTACTTTAGAAACCCGTGTAGTTTTTAATATGATCTAGGAACACGTGTTTCAATCCATGTATGTTTCAGTGGAACAATTGTGCACGCCTAGTCAGTCTGTCAAAAACAACTGAAATGACACCCTTGCTTCCTAATTTCAGAAGTCTCTCAATCTAATACGTAGCTATGTCCTCCCAAACATTCTCTGATATGGGTAGTTGCAGTGATGCATGCTCCTGCAGCAGCTTCGAATTTATGCAAACAACAGAGTCTTTAATGTATTTACGCACTTCTTGCCTCCTTATAGCATCTTCAATGCATAACATCAAGTCTTTTTGTCTTATTTTTTTGTTAGCAATTTCATTATTGGAAGCTATGGTTAAAAAACATCTCCAATGAAAAATAAGCTGTGAAAAGCTTATTCCTCTCTAAACTTTCCATCTCAACTGTATGGTGAACTTCAAGCTATTGCCTAAAGTCTTCTTGCTCAGATGCATTCAAGCTTTTTATATGAGTAGCAAGTCATTAATGACTTCACCATTCGAGTTGCTTTTAGTGAAACGTCTCTTGTCCACTCTTCCTAGTGAGGTTTTACAGGTATGAGTATACAGCTAGAAATGACCAGCTGTAACACCTCACCATTGGTGACTTTTGAAAGTACATCAACCTCTTCGTTGTTGACTCCCTTCTTGTAGCTAATCTGATAATCAAAGCCAGGTAGTATTCAAAGCCACTTCTTTTGACCAGCATGTCATTGATAATCATCAACATGAATTTTCGCTCACCGTTATCATTAGCTCTCCTTAGGCCATCTCCAATTTTTTATCTTCAAATATGGGGAAAAAAAAGAGCATTACATCAGAATATTTTTTACTCAAAAGTATTTATCTCCAAACATCCACTCCAAAGTCTCTACTTAAAATTTTTAGATTGCATAGATATCAAAGATAATCAAAAAATATATTTGCCACTTTTACCAGTCACCATTGTAGATCCCCTTTCTGACAATTCTCCACCTACCTTAATAGCTAAGGCAGTATCCATGAAATTGTGGGATATTCCCAGAGTCCCAGTTATCTAGTAGTATCTGAAATTTTCTATTTCCAGGGTGCTATGCCTTGTTCCCCTCAAGTCCAGTCAAAGGCGGAGCTTAATGAAGACATAAGAGGGCTCTGGCCCTCCCACACTTTGGAATCTTAGGTATAAAATGATGCTTTGATTTTTCAACCAATATAAGTTATAATAGGAAATTATTAGTTTGGCCCTCCCAAAATATACTTATGTGAATTTTGGCCCTCCTAGAAAATACTTTGTAGCTCCGCCAGTGAGTCCAGTACATATTATCCTAACAATAGGCATGCAATCCTAAGACTTTAAGGTTTCTTTGCCAATGAGGACCATACTATTCTTTTCTCCTTTTTAGGTTTTTAGAACAACAATCAGGTCATTTGTAGTGATAACCTAGAGATAAGATCAATTAATCCTAGAAATGCATCTAATATTTTGCAGCAATCCTAAGCCCATTTTACCGATTAAGGCAATCAAGTTGACTAACAAAATCCTCTCTCTCAATTCTAAAATCCAGGACTTGAATTCATGTCCTGTCATTAAATTCCTCCTGATTTATTAGAACTAAAAGAATTCCATTTAAGCATCCCATTGCTTTAGTTGAAAGATTCCAATTGAATTGGAATCTGGTCATTCACTATGACCCGCTAAGCATCCATGGCTGAATGGTTAAAGCACCCAACTCATAATTGGCGAATTCGTAGGTTCAATTCCTACTAACATTGTATTGAACATGACCTCTAATCCTTTTAGCCTCATCTGTCTTGGACGGACTCACTCTGTTGTCTTGGTTCCTGGCCATGTTTCAAGTAATCACAATGATTTGTGGGTACTCAATTAATTTGAATGGCTAAGGGGAGGAGAATAGCTCATGGAGATATTCAGAGAACCAATTATAGGGAACGATAAGCATAGTTTGCTAGGAGAAATGTAATTTCGTTCATTGGCCTTACTGGTAATTATATTAGTGTCTGTTCTTATTGTAGTCATTCACGTACTCCTCATGAGTTCTATAATGACACATGAATCTATATAACAAGAATATTAATGTCTTCTTTTTAATCCCTAAGTTTTAAACTCTTATTCTACTCATATTTATCCAGGTTCGAGAGTTGGCTGAGAAAGAGTCTGAGAATGGTGTGTTTAAAATGCTGCGCAATGACGTTACTCGCTTCTTGACAACCATACTTATTGGCACCACGTACTTTTCTCTCTTCTGTCACTTTTGGTTGCTCTTTTTTTCTGCAATGATAATTGTTATTATGTTTTGATTGATACTATTTTTACACATCTCTTTAGTGTTGTCAATATTGGAGCGACAGCACTAGTCACTGAAGCTGCAACCACAATTTTCGGGGAAGCAGGTGTCAGTGCAGCCACTGGAGTAATGACGGTATGTCCAAATAACCACTAAAAAGTTATTTACCGTAACAGGAGGTTTTTTTAACCAGGATAATAATCATTTTTTTGTTATATAAATTATATACCAGGTTGCCGTTTTGCTTCTCACTGAAATAACTCCAAAAAGTATAGCTGTTCATAATGCCACAGAGGTTGCAAGAGTTGTGGTACGCTGACAACACTAAAATTTTAATATAATAAAAATGGGTATTTCTCACTGATTTTGGTGTTTTAAGGACTTTACCTGACAAGTTGTCTGTCATTGCTTCTAGGTCAGGCCGATTGCATGGCTTTCATTAGTCTTGTATCCTGTTGGAAGAGTTGTAACATATCTCTCAATGGGAATGCTCAAGCTGCTTGGTCTTAAAGGAAGAAGGTATGTTTCACAGCTATATAATGTTAGAGATGTTCAATTAGTTTTTAGTGAATTTTTGCAGCTGCGCTTAAACACATATATTTGAGTTGACATCGTGCTGTGATGTGTTGAAGCCTTAAAGATTTTCATTTTCCTCCTTTTTTTTTTTTTTTTTTTTTTTTTTTAATACTTGAAGGTAGTTATTATTGTGCACAGAGGTTTATACATTTTTTTCTTTCTATTTGAAACTGGTTTAAAATTAAAAAGCGGTTGGAACTAATATAGTGGAACTGTGGAAGTAATTACCTAGATGAGTGTAACTTGCAACCTCTGTTGCTAGACTGCTCATTGAGCAATTTCATAGGCTGGATGATGATGTATAAATGTCTAATCTCTTTTTTGACTCTGCAAATCAATCTAGAGTCTAGACTAATGATAGAATCACTTAGATATTTCTGGGTGCAATAACCTTTTGAATTTAGTGTATCAAGTTCATGTATTATATGTAGATTATGTTTTTCAGCCTTGTTCTGGTTCATATAGGCAGATAATGCTACTTATTGTCATTTTGAGTTTTTCCATTTCTTACAAATTTTATCTCTGCTAGTGAGCCGTATGTTACTGAGGATGAACTAAAGTTGATGCTACGAGGAGCTGAACTAAGTGGGGCCATAGAAGAGGAAGAACAGGTATATACCATTACTTTTGGACTTATGATGTTACTAAACTTAAGGCAAAAAAATTACAGCCCATTATCACTCAGTGGTGCAGTACCATCCTAGATGTGATTCATTTATCTAATAACAAGATAGTGATTAAAATTGATTATGAACCATGTGCGTGAGGTTAATGTTGGTTCGATAAATGAGTAATAGTTTGTGAAAGTTTTTTGCAGGATATGATTGAAAATGTTTTAGAAATAAAAGACACTTACGTTCGAGAGGTTATGACACCATTAGTTGATGTTGTGGCCAGTGATTCTAGCGCAACTCTCATCGATTTCCATGCCTTATGGGTGACTCATCAGTATTCAAGGTATGTTGTACTTGTATTAAGCTAATATCCATTTAAGGGTGTGCTAAAACACGCTGACATGTCACAGGGTACCAGTTTTGAGCAACGTGTTGATAATATAGTAGGTATCGCATATGCAATGGATCTATTAGACTATGTTCAGAAGGTTAGAAATTACAAAAAGCTATCTTTTTATAAATTATTTTAAACTTATTGTTATGTATCTTAGAGTCTTGTATAATGCTCAATTATGTACTGTTTTGAAGGGAGATCTGCTAGAAACTTCCACTGTGGGGGATATGGCTCATAAACCGGCTTACTTTGTGCCTGGTATTTTTATTGATTCAATTGAACGATGTGTTTGATTAACTATTGGTTTGATGGTTAGTAATAATGACTGTTGGAAACAAAATGCAGATTCCATGTCAGTGTGGAATCTTCTTAGAGAGTTCCGCATCAGGAAGGTACACATGGCTGTTGTCCTGAACGAATATGGTGGAACAGTTGGAGTACGTATGCACCCTTGCTTTGGATAATCCCATGTTTATTAATGGTCTTTACTTAACTATGATACACATTTATCTAATGCTTGCTTACATCTACAGATTGTAACGCTGGAAGATGTGGTTGAAGAAATTGTTGGTGAAATTTTTGATGAAAATGATTCGAAAGTAAGCTTTTTCTAAGGATGACTATAATCTTTGTTGGTGTTTAGGTTGTAACTCTGATTAAAAAGTATCTATTTTTGGTTATTAAAGGAGGAAATAGAGAAAAAGACTGGGTATATCGTGATGCGGGCTGAAGGAATTTATGATGTGGATGCAAACACATCTATCGACCAGCTTTCCGAAGATCTCAACATAAAGATGCCAGAGGTATCTTATTTTTAATCAATTTAGGCTCAGCTCTAAATACAAGTCTCAGGTAAATTGGTCAATTAAAATCCGAGGTCTGAACTTTGGGTTCTTTGTAAATTTGCATCTCTAGTTGCACCACCCACGATGCTAAAAGGGAAACAGGTCAAATAGGTTGAACTTGTCACACAGGGTGAAAGACTTTCAAAGCCTACTTTTAATGCATATAGCCTCCTAAATTGTGTTTGATTCAAATGCTATAAAAATTATCATTATGATAATAAGAGAATTATCTTTGTAATAATAGTCAATGTAAACATATTTTATGTGTCAATTTATGATAATGGACGAAAAACTCTATTAAGTCACCCAACACGACCCATCCTGTGGCCAGTTCTGACTGAAAATGAACTGTTATAAGCAGAACTCGTTACCCATCCGCCCATCTTGCCGCCTATGGGCTATACTGTGCTTGATGGATGATTGTTACTTTATCTGATATTGGTTTCAGCTAATTACTGTTTTTTTAAAATTTACATCTGTGTTGACATGACAGGGTCATCAATATGAAACAGTGTCGGGTTTTGTCTGTGAGGCATTTGGATATATCCCCAAAACAGGTGAAAGTATAAAGGTGATACTTGAGAAGGAAGAAGAGCATGACGAGTATACTGAAGATGACGGTGATCGTCAAAATCCCAAAGAAAAAGAAAAGAATCAAGTTTTCAAAATAGAGGTATGTTTGTTGGGGTATGGATCTAGTAAGAAGAGAAATTGAAATGAGAAGAATAAGAAAAAATATTAGCCACACATTTCAAATGAGGGAAAGAAATATAAGAGGAGATGCGTTTATATTTTCGGTGCATCCGAAATGTCGGTTGTGGTTTCTTCTCACTCTTCTCATTTTAATTTTATTTCTCATCTCATCCTTACTCATGTTTGCTGTCTTAACCTTTGTTATTTAATACTGTGTAACTAAGTAGTATGAGAATTAATCTTTGTTGTATGGTCGTGGCAGATATTAGCAGGAAATGCGAGAAAGGTTGGTGCAGTGAGGTTTGAACGTGTGACACATGAGGAAGAAACGACAGAAGATGTGAGGAAACTAGTTCCAAAATTAATGAAAAGGAAATGGGATGGTGATGATGATATTGATAATGAGAATGGAAGCATTAGGATTGAAGATGATAACCATGCAATCCCACATCATGAACTCAAACAGGAAGATTAAAAAAAATGCTTTAAAATTTTGAAATGCAAAGCAGGCACATTGTAGATGTAGAAATTCGTGGGATTTGGGTTGAAAGTAATAAAAAAGGTGTTAAGAGAGGATATGTTTTTTTTTTCCAGTTGGTTAGTGAAGAAAAAAAAAAAAGAAAAAAGAAATGCAAAGCAAAGCTTATTGAAAAAAGAAAAAAGAAGTTCAGGTACTCATTGGAAAATCGATGACATCTGAGTCTAGTCTATGCAGAGTTCATTTGTTCTAAACATTATACATTCACACATTTCTGATATGAGACTTGAACCTACGACCTTTGGTTGAAGGGTCGCTTTTGGTATCACTTAGATCAAAACTCTCGTTGGTTTCATACATTGATAGTACTTGCATACCAAATTGAGTTTTGTTATGTAAATAAGTCTAGTATTTAGTATTGTGAAGCATGCATCAACTCATCTTTTAACCATATTTGCATATGTATTTGGTGTCTATATAACAAATGACATTCATGAAAAATGAACGGAAAGTGACGCAACCATATTTGCATATATGTTCAATGATCTATTTTGGAAATTTAACTTGTTTTGATTCACTTGTTGCCTTGATGGTGAACATAGAGAAGCTTTATCAATAATTGATTCGAAAGAGGTAGTAGATGTAAAATCAGATAAAGAAGGAACAAAAGGACAGCTTGTTCAGAAAGAAGAACGAGAAAAAGGAAGTGTTGGTCTTTCTATCTACTGGAAATACATGACAAGTGCTTATGGAGGAGCGGTTATGCCTTGTATATTGCTTGCAGCAATCAGTTTTGAGCTATTTGTATTAATTCTAATATAGTAGTGGTATTTTGAAATACTTTTTAACCTTTTTAGAAAGTAGTAAATATTTAGTTCCTCCGTTTAAAATGCATAGTTGTCAGGATCCCGATCCTGATCTTAGAATCTTATGATTTTATGATACTCTTAAAGTAAAAATACATAGGATTTTTGCAAACTACGATCTCATGGGATCCCGATCTTGACCATACGATCTTAAAATCTAATCGATCGATCTTACTTTTCTGGATTCTGACTAAAAACTACAATTTATGAGTTGTTTTTGTAGAACTCAAAAACAACATGTTAATCTTTTTAGCATTTCATAATCATAATTTATGACAACATTTCTATGAAACATTCATAGTATTTTGTGTTTATAATGTATGATAATTTGTAGATTTGTATGATATTACAAAAAACTATTAAGAAATAACATTAGAATAGGATCTTAAGATTCCGATATAATCTTACGATTATAATCTTGCAAAAACGAAAACGATCCTGGGTAGGATCCCGATTTTGAAAACTTCATAAAATGATTGTTATTAGAAGATGATAGTCCAAGTAGAGGTGCAAATATAAACCGGTTTTTAAAAAAACCGAACCATAAAACCGGAACCAGTTTTTACTAAACGGAAACCGGTTTTCTAAAATCGAACCGGTTGTACCAGTTTCCAGTTTTTCCATCCGACCGGTTTTACGGTTCAAACCAGGTAAACTGGTTTTAAAACCGGTTTAAAACCGATTTTTTTTTATTATTTATTTTGTTCGAAAACCGCTAAAAACCAGTTAAAACCGGTTAAACCGGTTAGCGCAAGTCAAAAATACCCGTTGGAATTCAATACCGGTGAAAACCGGTCAAAATCTGACCGTTGTATTTCAAAACCGGTTTTCAAACCCATCGTGTATATAACATCAGTAGCCGTTTTTTTTGTGCAGGTTACCGTTTTTTTTGTTTTTTTTTTTGAATTTTTGAGTATTTTGAAGCTAGAATTTGTAGTATAAATATGTGTATTGGGTTGAGGTTTAAAACACATCAAATCTCTCTTTAATCTCTCTAATTTCTTTATAATGAAAAACTCACAATCACAACAAGGTTCCACTAATCCCTCCGTTGGGTCTTCCCGGTCACGAAAACATTACACACAAGATGATGTTGAGGTTGTTAAATCAACATGAAAGATCGTTGGAAGGTCCGATTGAAGAAGTTGAAGAAACTATAGCACAAGAAGAAGATGAAATGGGGATATCACCTCCGACTACCGAATTAGATGAAGGTGAATTTGAACCATTTGATGTTGAAGAGTTAGATGTAGAAGAATTTTTGGATGATTTAATTTCTTGAGTATACACGGGTGATGGCAATGCCGAAACTCGATATACTTGAGTACACTAATATGTTTTTGGGTGATGGCCATGCCGAAGCTCGAAATGTATTAGTACTTATTTATTTTTAGTTCTATAATTGTATTGTTTAAATAAAAGTTATGATTGTATTCGAAATGTATTAGTATTTTATAGTTTTAGTTGTATAATTGTATTGTTTAAATAAAAGTTATGATTGTATTGAAATATATTAGTATTTTATGTTTTAAATTCGAAAAAACCGAACCGGTAAAATACCGATAAAAAGCGGATCCGAACATTTAAAACCGAAAAAAACCGAACCGGTAAAAAACCGATAAAAAACCGATTTCGAACATTTAAAACCGAAAAAAACCGATTCCGAACTTTTAAAACCGAAAAAAACCGATTCCGGAAAAACCGAAACTGATTTTTGAAAAAACCGGTTTTGTGCACCTCTAAGTCCAAGGGTATAAAACAGCTAACTCAAAATTGAAACCACTAACATACAAAAGGAAAACAACCAAACAAGTAAACAACCTTGTGTGTTGTGTCTGTCTCCGTAAACAAAAATGGAGAGCAGAAAGGTGCTAGTACATGCGATAAAAAACACAAAATCAATAAAGAGTAGTGATTGACATACCTAATTGGTATGCCTAATTTTGTGCCTAACAAAGATCTTGATACATGTGGCAAAATCAATGGTATATGTAAGTAAAAAGAGATAGTGGAATCCATGTGTTCAATAATGAATGGAGTAGTCATATAATTAGTCATGTGAAGTAGTCATCCCAATCATTTTCCATCAATAAAACATGCAAAAATGATTCATCAAAAAGTAATAACATCAGGCTTACAAACCAACATTCCAATATGCAAAAACCTTATAACCCTTTATTTTTCATTCCATTTATATAACTCTGCCAACTTACTTCTTTTTAAATCTTTTCAAAACCCTTTAGACATAACATTGTGGAACACATTAATTTCTAGTTACACTAAAACTTACATGTTTAATGAGGCTATACAAGTTTATAAAAACTTAACTACTATTATGAAACCTGATAGTTATACATTCCCAAGTGTTTTAAAAGCTTGTAGTGGGTTAAAGGATGGTAATTTAGGTCAAAAGATTCATACCCATTTGGTTAAAAATGGGTTTGAGTCAGATGTTGTTGTTATGACTTCGTTATTCGGTATGTATGCCAAATGTGGGATGTTTCGGGTTGCGGTTAACCTGTTTGATGAAATGCCTGAGAGAGATGTGGGCTGTTGGAATACGGTTATTTCGTGTTATTTACATGATGGGAAGTGGGCCAAAGCGTTGGAGGTTTTTGGGGAGATGAGGGATTGTGGGTTCCAGTGTGATTCTGTGACGTACACGACTGCTATATCGGCGTGTGCTAAGGTTATGGACGTTGAAAGAGGAAAGGTGGTTCATGAGGAGGCGGTGAGAAATGGGTTTGGTTCCGATGGGTTTGTTCAAGCTGCTTTAGTTGATATGTATGGTAAATGTGCTTGTTTGGATTTGGCTGTACAAGTTTTTGAGGAAATCCAAGTCAAGAGTTTGGTTTCGTGGAACTCCATGATTGCAGGATATAGTTTGAGAGGTGATAGCAAATCGTGCTTTCATCTCTTATCAAGGATGAATAGAGATGGAATTAGACCGCATTCCACAAGCTTAAGCAGTTCATTGATGGCGTGTTCTAAATCAGCTAACCTGAAACATGGCAAGTTTATTCATGGGTACATAATAAAAAACGACATAAAGTTTGATATCTTTATGTACACCTCGTTGGTAGATGTTTACTTTAAATGTGGAAACACTTCATCAGCCGAATACATCTTCAAAAAAATGCCAAAAACAAACGTTGTAGAATGGAACTTAATGATTTCTGGATATGTAGCGGCAGGGTCATATCTTGAATCTGTTGGCATTTACAATGACATGAGCGCAGCGGGCATAAAACCTGATGCCATCACGTTTACCAGCATATTGGCAGCATGTTCGCAACTTGGAGCACTAGAACGGGGTAAGGAGATTCACAAATGTATCATTGAAGGGAAATTTGAATCAAATGAGATAGTCATGGGGGCACTTTTGGACATGTACACTAAATGTGGCGCTGTGGATGAAGCTCAACAAGTTTTTAGTCGATTACCCGAAAGAGATTTAATTTCATGGACTAATATGATAACAGCGTATGGGTCACATGGACGGGCTTTTAAAGCACTTAAACTTTTCCAAGAAATGCAGGATTTTAATATTAAACCAGATAGAGTTGTGTTTCTAGCAGTGATTTCGACATGTAGTCATGCAGGATTAGTTGATGAAGGGTGTTATTATTTTAATCAAATGGTTAATGGTTATAGTATTAAACCTAAAATTGCAGATTACTCGTGCTTAGTGGATCTCCTTGGTCGTGCCGGAAGATTACACGAGGCTTATGCAATTCTGCAAGGAAATGCAAGCATCCGAGAGGATGTTGAGCTTTTGAGCACATTATTTTCGGCTTGCCATATACACGGTGATTTAGAATTGGGTGAGAAAATCGGGTGTTTGCTTGTTGATAAGACTCCTGATGACCCGTCAACGTATATTGTGTTGGCTAATATGTACGCGTCACTCAAGAAATGGGATGAGGCAAGAAAAGTGAGGTTAAAGATGAAAGAGCTTGGATTAAGAAAGAATCCTGGTTGTACTTGGATTGAAATTGATAAAAAGATTGTACCATTTTTGGTGGAAGATAAATCGATCCCTCAAGCAGGTTTCGTGTATCAGTGTTTGTCAGTTCTTGCTGGTCATATGAACAAGGATGAACTTTTGTTTGAGAAGACTACATCAAACATGTAGGTGTTAGCCTAGCTTGGGCATCTCCTGTATCAGAAGACGAGGTGCCTCCGGTTGGAGGATCTACTCTCATACTAGTTTAGGTAGGTTTGGATTTTGGAAGCACTTTATGCATTTTTATTAGAAGCGATGTGTCTTACAACAGCTGGTTACAAGACAGCCAATCTACTCTTCCATAAAATGCATTTGTGCATTTTTTGTGCCCCTATGTCTCTCTTTGATGCTACCCCAACTGGCCGCATTCTAAACAGAGTAAGTCAGTGTTCTAACTGTGTTCTAGTTGGTGATTGAAAGGAACCTCTTAGTCAAATTCTCTTCATCTCCATACAGGCATCGACAGATCAAAGTGCAGTTGACTTGACTATTCCAGAGGTATCTCAACATAAAATGCCAGAGGTATCTTATTTTAATCAATTTCGACTCGCTTTATATGCTTACAAGCCTCAAGTAAATTGGTCAAATAAAATCCAAGGTCTCAAGTTTCGGTTTGCATGTCTAGTTGCACCACCCACGATGCTAAAAGGGAAACGGGTCAAATGGATTGAACTTGTCACACAGGGTGAAAGACTCTCAAAGTCTACTTATATACTCAAAGATTTTAAAATTATCATTATGATAATTAAAGAATTATCTTTGTAAATAATAGTCTATGTAAACATATACAATGCACCAATTTTTCGATAACGGACAAAAACTTTATTAAGTCAACCCAACACGACCCATCCTGTGGCCAGTTCTGACTGAAAATGAACTGTTCCAAGCAGAACTCGTTACCCGTCCACCCATATTGCTGCCTAGGGGTTATACTATGCATGATGGATGATTGTTACTTTTCTGCTATTGGTTTCAGCCAGTTACCATTTTTTTTATTAACCTTCTGTATATACATTTGTTTTTATATGACAGGGTCATCAATATAAAACAGTGTCGGGGTTTGTCTGCGAGCCATTTGGATATATCCCCAAAATAGGTGAAAGCATAAAGGTGGTACTTGAGAAGGAAGAAGATCATGACGAGTATACTGAAGATGATGGTGATTGCCAAAATCCCAAAGAAAAAGAAAAGAACCAAGTTTTTAAAATAGAGGTATGTTTGCTGTCTTAACCTTTGTTATTTGGTACTGTGTAACTAAGTAGTATGAGAATTAATCTTTGTTGTATGGTGGTGGCAGATATTAGCAGGAAATGCGAGAAAGGTTGGTGCAGTGAGGTTTGAGCGTGTGACACATGAGGAAGAAAGCGGCAAAGATGTGAAGAAACTAGTTCCTAAATTAATGAAACAGAAATAGGGTGGTGATGACGATATTGATAATGAGAATGGAAGCATTAGGATTAAGGATGATAACCATGCATCCCACACCATGAAGTCAGACAGGAACCTATGATCGATACAGGATATAGACTATCTCTTTCTTTATTTGATTCTTTTTCTGGGAAAAAAAAAAAAAAAAAGCTTTAAAATTTTGAAATGCAAAGCAGGCACATTGTAGATGTAGAAATTCGTGGGATTTGGGTTGAAAGTAATAAAAAAGGTGTTAGAGGAGGACATGTTTGTTTTCCAGTTGGTTACTGAAGAAAAAACAAATGAAATACAAAGCAAAGCTTTTTGAAAAAAGAAATCAGGTACTCGTTAGAAAATCGATGGCATTTGAATCTCGTCTATGCAGAGTTCATTTGTTTTAAACGTTAAACATTCACACGTCTGATATGAGACTTGAATCTACAGTCTTTGGTTGATGGGACAATTTTGGTATCGCTTAGAACAAACTATCGTTGGTTTCATACATTGATACTTGCATACTAAAATAGTTTTGTTATGTAAATAAGTCTATAATGTATTTAGCATGTGAAGCATCAACTCATCTTTAACCATATTTGCATATGTATTTATTTGGCAAGGTTATAAATAGCGTGAGGCGTGACGTGGCGGCATGACCAAGCCTCACGCTTTTGCGGCTAAAGCGAAGATTTTGCGTTTATAATGCGTGACATAAGGCGACACAAAGTATGACAATTTTTATATATTTATATCATAATTCATATATATCGAGTTTACAAAAACATACATCATAAGGTGTCGTGGTGGCATGATCAAGCCTCACGCCTTTACGAGTCATTTGCGAATCCTTTGCAGCATTTTAGAACAGTGGTATTTGGTGTCTATAACAAATGACAATCATGAAAAATGAATCAAAGAACGGAAAGTGACACAAGCTTACATTTCATTTATATTTAACTTTTTGATTCACTTTGGTTATTATCATTACATGTGTTGATCCACTTTGGTTAGAATTCACATTTTTAACTGTTTCATTGATGATGTGTTAGAGTCGCTTATGTTGATTGCTGATTAAGACAATTAGTGATAATGGTGTCGTTTATTTTTTCGAGCTTTTCTTTTTAATCTACGAATCGTATATGCGAAAAAAAAAAACACATCTAAAGTTTTCATCTGCGTGATAGAGGACTGTTTGTTTTTTGTGCTACTAAAAGTTTTTTTTTTTTTTTTTTTTTTTTTTTTTTTTAATGTTTGTGCGAAACAATGATCGCTTAAAATACGGAGTATCAAAGACAAGTTTTCGTCCGTTTTATACGTTTTGGTACTTTTTTACGTTTGCCTCTGTTTTTTACATTTTCATCCGTTTTTTACGTTTTCGTCTGTTTTTTTACGTTTTCGTCCGTTTTTACGATTTCGTTTGTTGTTTTTAGGTTTTCGTCGCTTTTTTATGTTTTCGTTCGTTTTTACGTTTTCGTATATGTTTTACGTTTCGTATGTGTTTTACGTTTTCGTCATTTTTAACGTTTTGGACCGTTTTTACGTTTTAAATATATTTTACGTTTCGTATGCTTTTTATGTTTTAAATCCGTTTTACGCTTTCGTGTTTTTTACGTTTCGTCCGTTTTTATGTTTCCTTTGTTTTTACGTTTCCGTATGTGTTTTACGTTTTCGTCCGTTTTGAGTACGTTCTTTCGTTTTGACATTTTTACGTTTTAAATCTTTTTTTAGGTTTTTGTCTGTTTTTCGTTAATTTTTTTTTACGTTTTTGTCCGTTTTTTTTACATTTTGTTACGTTTTCGACCGTTCGTCTATGTTTTTGTCTGTTCTTTAGGTTTTCGTCTGTTTTTTTACATTTTCGTCCATTTTCTTACGTTTTGTATGTTTTTACGTTTTCGTCCTTTTTACGTTTTCGCCATTTTCTTACGTTTTTTACATTGTTTTAAGTTTTCATCCGCTTTTTACGTTTTCGTCCGTTTCATATGATTCGTGAGTTCTTATGCGTTGTTATGCGTTTTCTTACGTAAGAAAACGGATGAACACGCAAGAAAACGTAAAAGAAAGACGAAAACGTAAAAAACCTGATGAAGACATTATAAAACGAAAAAGTAAAAATAATCAAAAACCTAAAAAAACAGACGAAACATAAAAAAACAGACAATGATGCAAAAAAACTGTCGAAAACGTAAAAAAAAACAAACGAAAACATAAAAAAGAATATGAAAACGTAAAAAAAAGTGATGAAAACGAACTAAAACGTAAAAAATAGAAGAAAACTTAAAAAATAGACGCGGCGTAAAATGGATGAAAACGTAAAAAAACAGAAAAAAGGGCGAAAACGTTAAAAAAACAGACGAAAACGTAAAAAAACACTCGAAAATGGATCAAAACGTAAAAAAACAGACGAAGGCGTAAAACACGGACGAAAATGTAAAAAAAACAGTTGAAACGGTAAAAAACAGACGAAAACGTGCGGAAACGGAAGAAAACGGACGGAAACGTAAAAAAGGACGAAAACGGACTAAAACGTAAAAAACAGTCGGAAACGGATCACAACGTAAAACAAACAGACGAAAGCGTAAAAGAACGGACGAAAATGTAAAAAATACGGCCGAAAACGTAAAAAACAGACGAAAACGTATGAAACGGACGAAAATGTAAAAAAACGAACAAAATTGGACTAAAACGTAAAAAACAGACTAAAACGTAAAAAACAGACAAAAACAGACTAAAACGTAAAAAACCTGACGAAAGCATAAGAAAATGTCAAAAACGTATAAAAGCGGATGAAAACGTATGAAAACGTATAAAAACTGACGAAACGTATAAAAACGGATATTAAGAAAAAGATGTAAGGTTTGTGAAAGAAGAAGTAATAAATGAAAGATAATGTCTGAAATTTAGTAGAGGAAAGAAGTGAAAAAAAACACTTATTTATGAGGAAAAAAAAAAAAAAAAAAAAAAAAAATGTTTATTGGGAAAAAAAAACAAACTACACGTAAATCGACGAGGTCCACAGATATACTCTTAAACAACATATCCATACGGTGGATGGATGACATTTAATTCTTATTACGATAAACATACATAAATTAATAGTGTTGGGACGGGATATTTTATTAATTTAACGAGATATTATTATATCGATAAATTAATAATTTATTAATTTAAAGAGGTTTTACGTATAATGATAAATTTTCAAGCAAATCTGGCTAATTCTGATGTATCTTTATTAGAGGCGAAATAAATTTGAAAAAGTTTGATTAACGTTTTATGAATTAACATTCAACTTTATGAAAATAAAATTAACACTTGTTGTTGCAATACGAGAAGACAACGCACCAACTCTTTAGTCTGATAAGGAGATTGTAAGATAAACTTAATATAGATTTGAGTTCAAAAACAGTGATATGGATTCGTTTTTACTAAACAATCTTGGGATTTTGAGTGTATCTCTCTAAAAACACACACACATACACACATATATATACATATATATGAAATTTTAGTAATTATTAATTTATAGTTACGTTGGGATATATATATCTGTGGGTTTAAAAAATTATTATCTTATTATTTTATCGATTGGATTACAAATTTGTCTTGGTCAAGTTGGAATGGAAAATTATTAATTTTATCGAGGTTGTTAATTTATCAGTATTAATTTATAGAAAAAAACATATACATGTCGATTTATTACTGTTACTACTAACTAATTAAGCACAAAAAAGTGAAATTGAATGAGCTGTCTGTAAATAATGTTGAATCACAAGACCATGTATGATCTGTTTATTTCTTACTAGTACTGCTTTGAGTAATCTGGATTCAACTAAGACTTTGGAAATACTCAGATTAAGGTAATATCTACTTTCTTACTTATTAGTACATACATAAACTCAGACTCAGACTTGGGTTATTTTGACCCCCCTATTTTTTTAGATTGACCCTCTTTTTGAATTTTTTTTTTTTTTTTTTTTTTTTTTTATATAATTTTATTTATATCAAAAAACTATAAACCCGAAAATGCGAACAGTAAATATAAAGTTTAATAAGTCAAACGCTTAAAACTGCTGTAAATACTGAACGAACCGAAAAAAATTGTGTTGTACTCGAAAAAGTAAATGACAAAAGGAATATTCCTCTATGATGTGACATCATAGGAGGGTTCCAATAGCATATCCCTTGATAAAAGTATTATTTTATGTAGGATAGAGAAACAGAAGAGGTAATACTTGTTTTTTTTAATACAAGATTTTTATAATTAAGGTGTTGGTCTTGCATATAATATACAGTAATAACTTACTAATATGCGGGGAGAAGGATTCTCTCAAGTTGTTATTATAACTTGAGTGAAGTTGGATGTGTGAGCCATTGGATCACATCCTCTTAACTTGACTCAAGTTATAAAAATAACTTGAGAGAATCCTTCTCCATGCAGACAGTAATTAGTTAGCAGTTGTAGAATAAGTCTCTTGATCAACTTGCAGCTGCAACTTCTTGCTTATTAGCTATCACTTATCATACTGTTTTTAGCATAACTACTATTGGCGGATACCAAATATATTGGTCACTGTTTTTGATCAATTGTATTTAAACATAACGATTTTACATGTTTAGTTTTAGTAAATTTCAAGTTAAGTCGACTCGCCAACATTTTCTCACTTTTCATATCTAATTAGTATAGTAGTCACCGGATTCGAAATGTTTATAAAATGAAACTATTTAAGAACAAGACAGTATGTTTAAAGAACAATTTGAAGGTCAAAAGTTTTTGACTACTTAAATATAAGTAAAACTTGGTTATACTTAAAAAACTTATACAAGGATCTGCATTACAGACAACTATAAACTGCAATGCTGGGAGCTGATCAAGATCTTGCACGTGAAACGGATAACAATGATCTTCAAGAACCACTCTTAACCGATAGTTATAAAGCTGCAACTAGTAGAGAATCAAACAACTCAGGAACTGTAACTCCTTATGCAAAATGTAGTATCTTCAGCCTTGTAACTTTCTCTTGGTTGACTCCATTAATCGCCACTGGTCACAAAAAACCATTAGACCTTGAAGATGTTCCTCATCTTTCTGGAGTTGATAGCGTAAGAGGGTCCTTTCCCATTTTATTAAATAAGTTGGGGAGTGATTGTTTGCATACCAAAAAACTCACAACTTCCGACCTCGTTAAGGCTCTGATCCTTACTACATGGAAAGACATTCTATTTACAGCAATCCTCGCGGTTCTTTACACATTGGCTTCTTATGTAGGTCCTTATCTCATAGACGCTTTTGTTCAGTACCTTAATGGAAGACAAGATTCTAAAAAAGAGGCTATCTTTTCATTCTTGTATTCTTTCTTGCCAAAGTCATCGAGTTTATATCACAAAGACACTGGTTTTTTAAGCTGCAGCAAGGTGGAATTCAGGCCAGGGCAGCCCTTGTTGCCTTGATTTACCAAAAGGGGTTGACTTTATCCAATCAGTCAAAGGTTGGACACTCTAGTGGTGAGATAACTAATCTCATAGCCATCGATGCTGAAAGAATTGGTGACTTTGGTTGGTACATACATGATCCATGGTTGGTAATCTTGCAGGTTAGTTTGGCATTAGCGATTTTATATATAAATCTTGGCGTTGCTTCACTTGCTGCATTTGTAGCCATTGGGATCGTGATGTTGGCTAATATTCCTATAGGAAGTTTACAAGAAAAGTTTCAAGACGAGTTGATGAAATCTAAAGATAATAGGATGAAAAAGACATCTGAAATACTGAGAAATATGAGAATCCTTAAACTTCAAGGATGGGAGATGAAGTTTTTGTTCAAAGTTTTTGAGCTTAGAAGTCTTGAGACGAAATGGTTAAAAAGGTTCTTGTGTACCTCAACCACGATCGTATCTATATTCTGGGTTGCACCGACTTTCATGGCTGCAATCACTTTTGCAACATGTTTTCTTATCGGGATCCCTCTTGAATTAGGGAAGATACTGTCTGCGATTGCAATATTTAAAATACTTCAACAACCTATATACAATCTACCTGACACCATATCAGTGATAGCACAAACAAAAGTTTCATTAGATCGTATCACTTCATACCTTTGTCTTGATGATTTAGAACCTAATCTTGTAGAGACATTCCCACGAGGTAGTTCTGATTTTGCAATTGAAATAACCAATGGAACCTTTTCATGGGACGCTATTTCTGCTGAACCAGTATTAAAGGACATAAGCATCAAAGTTGTTCATGGCATGAAGGTTGCTGTTTGTGGTACAGTTGGATCAGGAAAGTCAAGTCTACTTTCATGTATCTTAGGTGAAGTGCCAAAATTGTCAGGATGTGTGAAGCTGAGTGGTAGCAAGGCTTATGTTGCTCAGGCTCCATGGATACAGAGTGGAAAGATCGAAGAGAACATACTATTTGGTAAAAGATGGACAGAAGAAGGTATACTAAGGTTCTTGAAGCATGTGCCTTGAAGAAAGACCTTGAAATTCTGCCTTTGGTGATCAAACAGTTATAGGGAGAGGGAATCAATTTGAGCGGAGGTCAAAACAGAGATTACAGATCGCACGTGCCTTATATCAAGATGCGGACATCTATCTATTTGACGATCCATTCAGTGCAGTTGATGCTCATACTGGAAGCCATCTATTTAAAGTGAGTAACCCATTAATGAAATCTGTTTACTTCATGATCCAACCTCATACTTCACATAAACTTGGTGTAACAGGAATGTCTACTGGAATTTCTGGAGTCGAAAACAGTTATTTATGTCACCCATCAAGTAGAGTTCTTGCCGGTTGCTGATCTTGTACTCGTGAGCAGTTAAATCTTTTTTATTTTATATTTGGTTTGTAGAAATATCAAAATATTGTATCGATATATTGTATTGTAGGTCTTGAAAGCTGGGAGGATAACACAAGCCGGAAAGTATAATGACATTCTTAATTCAGGAAGTGACTTCATGGAACTTGTTGGTGCACATAAAGAAGCTTTATCAATAATTGATTCAGTAAAGACGGATCCTGAATCTGAAGATTCGAAAGTTGTGAAGGAAGATGTAGTCAATGTAAAATCAGATGATACAGAAGGAACTAAAGGACAGCTTGTCCAGAAAGAAGAACGAGAAAAGGAAGCGTTGGTCTTTCTATCTACTGGAAATACATGACAAGTGCTTATGGAGGAGCACTTGTGCCTTGTATATTGCTAGCAGCAATCAGTTTTGAGCTACTTCAGGTTGGAAGCAATTACTGGCTAGCTTGGGCATTACCCGTGTCAGAAGACGAGATGCCTTTGGTTGGAGGATCTACTCTCATACTAGTTTATGTAGGTTTGGCTTTAGGATGCACTTTATGCATTTTTATTAGAGCGATGTGTCTTACAACAGCTGGTTACAAGACAGCCAATCTACTCTTTCATAAAATGCATTTGTGCATTTTTCGTGCCCCTATGTCTTTCTTTGATGCTACCCCAAGTGGCCGCATTCTAAACAGAGTAAGTCAGTGTTCTAACTGTGTTCTAGTCGGTGATTGAAAGGAACCTTTGTCAAATTCTCTTCATCTCCATACAGGCATCGACAGATCAAAGTGCAGTTGACTTGACTATTCCAAATGCGGTTGGCGTCTTTGCATTTGCAGTTGTACAACTTCTGGTAGTTATCGCCATGATGGCTCAGATTTCCTGGCAGGTGTTCATGGTTTTCATCCCGGTTATTGCTATCTGCGTATGGTTGCAGGTACGACTTTAAGAATCATTCTCTACTGTAACTTGCATATCAGTATCAATAACCTAATTCTTTTTCTTTTTCCCTAGCAATATTACATTTCATCAGCACGAGAGTTGGCACGACTAGTTGGCGTGTGCAAAGCCCCTATAATACAACATTTCTCGGAAACCGTATCAGGTTCAATGACCATCAGAAGCTTTCATCAAGAAGAGAGATTTCAAGACACAAATATGAAACTCATCGATGGATATTCCCGACCAAAGTTTCATAGTGCTGGTGCTGTAGGGTGGCTCTCATTTCGAGTGGAGCTTTTGTCCTCGGTTATGTTTGCTTTATTTTTGATTTTCTTACTCATTGTCCCTAACGGAACCATCGATCCAAGTAAGTCATTCTTTCTCATGAATCCTTCAAGGATTGGGAAAAATGTTACATGTTTAAGATTTCTTTTCCTTATCAATCATATGAAGGTATCGCGGGGTTAGCAGTTACTTATGCCCTTAATTTGAACATCCTACAAGCTTCTGTAATATGGAAACTCTGCAACATGGAAAACAGTATTATTTCGGTTGAAAGAATACTTCAATACACATCTATCCCCAGTGAGGCACCTCTTTTGGTAAAATCAAATAGGCCAAACGACCTGTGGCCATTGCATGGAACAGTAGATATCCACGATCTTCAGGTGAGATATGCCCCACAGATGCCGCTTGTGTTAAAAGGAATCACATGCACTTTTAGCGGCGGTACCAAGACGGGAATTGTAGGAAGAACAGGAAGTGGTAAAACAACTCTAATACAAACACTCTTTCGCATTGTTGAACCTACTTGGGGAGGAATTTTCATAGATGAGATCAACATTTTGTCAATCGGGCTTCATGATTTACGATCAAGATTGAGCATAATCCCTCAAGATCCAACCATGTTCCAAGGGAGTATAAGAAGCAATCTCGATCCACTTGAACAGCACACAGATGAACAGATTTGGGAGGTAAGCTCAATATTGATATTGTATATACATCTGTATAGTAGAGGGTACTTCTTTTAAACTTGTGTTTGTCTTTCATTTATATAGGCTTTAGATAAGTGTCAGCTGGGAAATGAAGTTAGAACAAAGGAAGACAAACTTGATTCAGCAGGTTTATATCGAGTCACCTACTTATAACAGTAAAAATTCAAGCAATGATACTAAACTTTTGTTGCAGTTAATGAGAATGGAGAGAATTGGAGCATGGGTCAAAGACAACTAGTATGCCTAGGCCGAGTGTTACTCAAGAAAAGCAAGATTTTGGTACTTGATGAGGCTACTGCATCAGTGGATACTTCGACAGATAACATGATACAGCAAACAATTGGGCAGCATTTTTCAGACTCGACTGTCATCACAATAGCACACCGGATCACGTCTGTGCTCAATGGTGACATTGTTTTAGTCTTGGAACAAGGTTTATTTTTCCCAGATCTCAATCTGAATACGTTACATTTTATGCTAATTTAGAATCTTAAATTCTGTTGCAGGCCTCATTGAGGAATATGATTCACCATTAAAGTTGTTGGAAAACAAATATTCTTCATTTGCACAGCTTGTTGCTGAGTACCATGGAAGATCTAGTTCAAGCTATGGAACCTAGGAAGTGTTCAAATCAAAACCTTCATGGCAGACTCCAACGCCAAAATGATTTAGTGTGAGATATCAACTACTAGTTGTGAAAAATGGTGTAACATAGCTCTCCTTGAACTCGGTCACAACAGTGTTTTTCTTGCGGATATAAAGGATCAATGGTTCGGAGCCATGATACCTAATTAACTGATGCACCGAGCAGATTTCATGTTATTCACTGTTAATGCACATAAATAGTTCGAATATGGCAGCTAATATTTCACTGTGGATCCCATAGTTGTTGAGTAATACTGAACAAACGTGCACATACACTTCGTTGGGGACTGATGTTCATGCATACACAAATATCTCATGCCAAACTTTTTTGTAGATATATTAGACGTTAGTAAAAACAGCAAAATTGATTTGCTTTTTGTGAATACTGCTGTATATAACAGCAAAAGAAATCATAACATAAATGTATATAACAGCAAAACTGATTTGCTTGTTGTGAATACAACTGTAGTCTTTTAGTATTTCTTTCACCTATGGTACCTCTACTAGTAACTTAGAGGGTGTTTGGGGCTTTGGGTGAGCTTATTCAAAAGCTTGAGGCTAAGCTTATTGTATTTTTGATAATAGAATAAGCTAATAAGTACCTCAATTAAGCTTAGCCAAACAAATTCAGCATGGACATCAATAAGAAGATTCAGATGCAAGCACATATTTTGTGAATGCACGTATTTCTAATTTCAAATAATATCCACACGGTATACTAACAAGGTGCAAACTATAAAAGTAGCTATATATGACATCTTTATACCAAACCAGGATTCCAAGTTAGCTCATCAACAGTCATCTGCCTGACTGAAGCAGCCAAACGTAATTCCATCCCACGTTCGTGCACCAGCCTCTCCTGCATGCTCAGAAACGAAGGATGATCAAGCGCACCCGACACCCTATTACAGAATAGCGGGTCCTCGTGAAAATAAACAAGTGCCTGAGCAGCAAAATCTCTAACGTCATCTGACTCGTCTTCTAACATACTAATCAAAGGAGAAATTCCATCCAAACTGGCAATCACAACCCTTTCAGCCTCGTTGTCACTCAACTGCGCAATCGCCCCACAAACGTTCTCCTTAACATTAGTATCCTCACTGTTCTCAAAAGCTCAAACAAAAGGGAAATTGCACCAGAGCTATGGATAACAGGCAATACATGTTTATAACTTGATAGATCCCACAAAACATCAGCAGCTGCTGCTATGCTTTCGTTATCGTTTCCTCTCATAATTATCACCATATGTTCAACAATTGTGTTGGCATTAGCATCCGTAACAGCTAAAATACAAAACACATCCTCTGCAATCTCTTTACACAATGGATCGTGCACCTGAACAAGCTCAGCATATAAAGGAATAACCCCATGTTCAGCAACAGGTCTGATGTAATCAACATGGGATGATATCACACCTAATGCGTTACCAGCAACAATCTTTGCTGACATATCACCGTTTCGAAGCAAATCAGCAAGAACCTCTATAGCACCTGAATTAACAAGATCCCGTCTTGCTTTTTTAACCAAACCAAGTAACCCGATTGCTTGAGCAGCTCTAGTTCTAGAACACAACTTCCCAACTTTACCTGATTCAACTAGTAAACGAACAGCGCGCAAATTGTAAATGGACCTTCTAACCTCTCTTAAAAGAGAAAGTGCACTCAATATATCCAACAAGAGTAGTCTCAAACTGTCGGGACATGAGTTTAACATATCAATAATGACCTTCAACCCACCAATTCGCACTACATTAACCCGATTAGGACCATCAAATGCTACAATATTTCTAAGGCATTTCAAAAGTACTTTTTGTAAACCAACTTCCGCTTGAGGTAGAAGACACAAGATACGCTGTATGGCGCCAGATTGGCCTATGGTTACAGCCAGTCTCCCCTCCCCTTGACACGATATGCATTTCAAACAGTATACAGTTGCTTCCAAGACGGCATTAGCCGGATTTGTGCATGACGTGTCAAGAAGCTCTACTAAAATCGGTATGGTTGATATTAGTATACTTTCGGGAGCATGGTTACAAAGGTGAGAAAGCTTACTAATAGCCTGGAGCTGCAAAGGCTCGTTTCCAGTTGCAATTACATGTTCAAAATTATCAAGTGCCAGCACCCAATCAGAGCATTCTATTAGTGATCCCTTTGAAGATGATTCGTCCATCTGTAGCACTTGATAGCGTTAGAGTACACACACAGTGTCAAAACAATGCAAAAAGAAAATAGTGACAATCATATAAAATTTTAATCAGATAATTAACAAGAAGCACACCAAAATAATCCCTTGTATAGCGTCCCCCCCCCATCCAAGAAAAACACCTTGCCTGTATATCAGTTCAAAGCTGAGATTGTTATCAGGGCCGTAGCTAAGCTAACGGAGGCCTTGTGCGAAAGCTTATATCATCGGCTAGTCATAACAAAAACGTAGGATTTGTAACGTTTATCTTCAATATTTACAAATATTTAGAACATAGAATCACATAAGTTTGTTAGAAGTAAATTTGAAGGCCTGAAACATATAATGGGTGTAACTCTCATAATAGCATTAATCCTTAAACTAGTGGTATGTATGAAAGTCAGCAGCAATAAATTCCAGAATTAACATAAACTTAATTTGATAGCTCAAGTATATTAATAATAGTTAGACTCTATGTGCAGAAACACAATAAATTAATTAGGCAAAACTTTACTATCATCGTCTTATATAAAAGGAAAAAACAAACAAATTGATTAAAGTAAGGATGGAAGAACCCCAACCAATTCATACCCAAGACGAGTTTGAATGAAAAGTATTTTTCAATACCATCAACTAGGGATGAGCATTTGGAACCGAATCAAACCGAACGGAACCGTCTGCAGTCATCAAAGCAGTCTGATTCTTGAAATCTGATGCAGTCTGACTACGAAATAAGGTGAAAAAACATCGACCACTAATTGATGCGGGACCGGTATCAAATCGAAATTCCGTAAAAGCGGAAAACCCGATTTCCGACGCACCGGTACGCGATCGATCATCTGCACCGATATCCTAATCGTTCGATGCGGTGCAGGTACCACTAATTTATGTTCGAGAAAAATCGGTCTGCTATTATGGATCGGGATCAGACCTGATCCGTCTTCATCCCTACCATCAACTCTTATTACAAGTCTTTTTCTTTTCTATCTTTCTATTTTCTAAGAGCTTAGTATATATAGTAACAAAAACCTAATATTGAAATTTGAAATGACTCATTTTAACCGGATCAATAGGAGAGCTCGATTTTAAAATGCGGTCATGTAACTGGCCAATGAAAGTCATTGAGGGTGATTTGGTTAACATTACTATGTTTTTGTTTTCCTATGCAGTGAAAAAAAAAAGTAATGTGTAAAAGTTTAGGATGCATTTATGTCAATCATCACTAGTTTCTCCCAAGGGCATGATATGAAATTGTTCTTAGTTTTGTTTAATAGATGTCGAGTGCCGATTTTCTTTATTTGGGAATCTCCATCTACCCTGAGTAAGCGAGTGAATTCTTATGTCGGTTGTTCAAAAGACCTTCCATTTACTTTACCCTTTTGCATATTCATCTTTCCGAAAACCCCTCTCAACCTTCAACTTCTTGCAATCCTATTTAAGCGAGAAGTGTGAGCCAAAGGCCCAAGTTAAAAAAATAGATTTATTCAATGGTAGATTCCATTCCATTTGCTTGTAGTATGATCTAGCGGCTCTAAGCCCCAACCGTATAGTAGCAATGATTGTAACTTAGCAATTCGATTGTACCAATACCGAACATGGGAATAATTCTAAGTGTGCTCTATGGGTTTTACATATAGATGACTGATCTAAAATGATCAGTGTGTAAAGAATAAAGTCTTTCACAACTGGTACTTATAGAAATGTTGATGAGTCACATTGGTGCGTACTAAACAAAACATGCAAGTTGGTTATGAGAAATGAGTGACGAAATGAAATGAAAATGAAAAAGAAATGAAAATATGACAATATTCTCATAGAGGGATAAAACGGTAATTATCTACTGTGTATATATTTATCATAAATATATTTAAGTATTAAAGGCAAGAATACAATCCTTAATGGATATGTATATTCGGTCGACTCCACAAGGAGGAGTTGACTTAGTGTCAAACTTGTATACTTATGGATGATTATTTATGGACTTTTAGTGCAATTAGGATTGTCTTTTGTTTATTATAAATACAAAGACAACCTAAAGTATAATCACAATAATCCTCACACCCCTATATCTCCATTTCCTATCGCTCTTGTGATCTTCGACAAAACAACCCTAAGGGAAGAATCCCTTAGGTCGACTAATCGACCCATAATTTGATTGTCACAAGTCGACTAACCCTAGTCGATTTGTGTACATTCGTTTTCTCTAACTTGCATATTCGTAACGCTACTTCTACCTGTGCAGTACTGGTAGATGCCTGACGCAACTTACGTGGTGATTCTCCCCAAGAAACCCTAATCGATCTAATCATGTATCAAGAAGAAGGATGAGGCGATTACGTGCAATATGTGAAGGTCTAGGAGTTTACGTTACTGCAGGATCAAGTAAGTTATCCTTAAACACCTTTTATATGTGTTAGATTATGTTATATCATTGATTAGGAGATTTGTCTATCAAGGGTTTGTCTGCATGGCCTTTATGTGTTTATTTTTTGTTGTGTATGTTTTATAGGTCATGCGGGTGACCACAAATACCCTACATAATCTACATTCTTAGTTAATGACATTGAATGATTTGAGGATGTTGTGCCGCCAAGCTTGCTCTGCTTGGGCAGTTTTGTCGTGGCTTGGGGTATAATAGTTTGGAGAGATCGACGAGCACCTCACAGTGTCATGCCAGTATCAACATTTGTATCAATTTTGTGGTGATCTTTGACCAGGTGCAGCGAGAATGAGATATTGATTGAAAGTCAATCGAACTGACAAGCGATTTCACTTGTTTTCACTAAGGAATTTTGCTAACACTCTAAACGATTCCTGGGACAATTGTTCGCTATGTTATTGTTATCGTACCTTTTGTGATAGACGATTTCATAAATCAAAATTTTTATTAGACCGCTTTAGTTATGATATGCACTTTCAATGGACCAAAATACTTTATTGGTTTCTAATTTTTCAACCCGGAATCGGTATAACCGGTCAATTTGTCTAATGTGGCATAAGTTACACAATGTTGTCGTGTTTGATATTTTTTGTTGGTGTGCTATAGAAACGGGTCAAAAAGAAAGAAGTAGAGGAATATAAGACTTTCCTCTTCTTTTCAACACACCCGCAAGAACATGTCAACATTCGAATGTAATTTATGCAACGTTAGACAACTTTATTGGTTATACCGATTCCTGGTTAAAAAAACAGAAAAATAATAACTATTTTGGTCTACCAAAAGTACATTAGTAACTAAAACAGTCCTAAAAAAGTTTAAGTAATAAAGTGGTCCATTAGGGAAAATACATGTCTATTTTATGACATTAACCATTAAATTATTGAGTAGCTTCGGTTGTAGCTTAACTTTTAGCATTTTTATTCTTTTGGTAACCATGGATTCTATCATCGAACTTGTTAGTTGATGGTCTTGAAGACCGAGTTGCATGGACGTAAGCGTGAAATATATTAGCATAATACTCGCGCAAAGTTGCAACGTCAAATAGTGCAAAAGACTAACATAAAGGGTATGTTTGACGTGGCTGGGCTAAGGCTTATATTATAACCCGAATTAACGAATTAGTTGAAGTTAAAGCTTATAATGTAAAATTGCATAAAAATATATCAAATTAAATTCACATATATTATTTTAGTTTTTACGTGATAATCCATTATATTTTGAAATATATTTAAGTAATTTGACTAGCTATAAGCCCCTATAACCTATTTTTATGGGCTTATTGAGGCTTATGTGTAAAATCGCATAAAAATATATCAAATTAAATTCACATATATTTTTAAATTTATACATGATAATTCATTTATATTTAAGTAATTTATTAGTTATAAGCACTATAAACCTTTTTTTTTTGGGCTTATGGCTTATTAGCCATGTCTCGTGTGACAAACAATACTTATTTCATAAGTTCAACTTATTTTAAAATTTAATCCCTTATAAACTCGTTGCCAAACATAGCCAAAATGTTATGCTAGCGGATATCAGTTTACTATAACCAAATACGTGGTGGTTTTCGGATTATAATTTCCTTAAATTTCATATCTTCCAGACTGGAGTTTCTTCAAATTTTAAGTTCTTTATATTATACGTACGAGTATTGATTGGCATGTCTAAACATATGCCTAATCTTATGTGACATCACTCTATTGGTGACAGTAGATGGACTCACTACTTCACAAACCAATAAAACACTTGCACATCACTTTAGGCATAAAATTAGTAATACAATTAAGTCCCTAATCATTTTCCTACACGTAATTCCTTAGACATATTTCACTTTCATATGCGAAACAAAGGCGGCCTTACTACTTTGTCATTGTACACATAAATACGATGCTGAAATTTCAAATGGTCAAGATATTAAAGTATGAATGAATTGTGTTAATTGTTTAGCGATATCAAACAAAAATGGCACTAGAACATTCAACACTGAGTCACTAAACAAAGTTAAACATCGTTCTTATTATTATTATAAAAAACAATATCTGGGAAGATGGAAGAAAGAGGTTTAGTCAACAGTCAACACAAGCTAACCTAAGATCAATTAGTTGTAAGTAAATAAATAAATTAATCATAAGAATGATTTAAGTAAAAGCATGGGAGACGAGCCTTTCATAATTTGGGTTCAGATCGGGACGGCCAGAAAGCAAATGTTAAGGGTGCACAAAATTTTTCAATCGTAATATAATAGAGTTTAAGATGTTAACTAAATAGAAATAAAAGACATTTGATGAATGGGGTCATTTAAGATCGTTTGAGAAAAATCGATGATTTTTTAAAATTAACACTACATCGAAAAATCTATAGGTGTCACGCACCCAGGCCACATGCCCCCCGTCCGTCCCCTGTTCAGATTAAACCGTGTGGACTGCCAAAACACGTTCACGTGCATTCATTATCTATCCATCCTAAAATAAAATTTTCACAAACAACCTGGTATAAGATTTGGAATCTTCAGCCACCATGTACTTTGATACTATCATTCTACCAACACAACAGTATAAGTTTCTTCGACGTATTCTTTTTGGCTTCATGCATAAACAACTAATTAAACGATACGTATTCTTTTTTGTGTGTTCAAACTACGAGTTGGCTAATCAGTGTAATGGTTGGAAGCTTTCTTATGTTGTAGTTTCGGTAGATGTGACTTATATTACAATCTTAAAGTAAAGTGTCACTAATCATCATTAGCTTTAAGACGAACGTTCAATCTTTCAGCAGTACATATACACATACGGAGATGATTTGTACACTCCACTTTATTATTTGCCCACTTCACAATACATATGTGGAAAATGGTGTACGCTTTTATTATAAAATCATATTACAAATAATAAATAACAGAAACTAAATAATAACAGAAAACTAAATAACAGACAGAACGGAGTAGAAGTAGAAGACAGACACTATTCAACGATAATTAAATAAAAGCAGTAAAGGTCGTGGCATGAGTCTCGTGTTTAACACGATTCCCTTAAAACAGATTCGTCGTCTGTTTCCTATGGTACAACTGCCAAAGCTGATGTATAGCCGGACGTGACAAACTTGCCTGAAAGATCACGAAAGTAACTTGCGTTTCTGATCGAACAAATTGCTTTGCAGTGGAGCTACGTTTTTTCTATGTATAAAACCGAATGAGACTAGGTTATATTTATAGTAAAAACCTATTATGTTCACCAAGACTGAATCACTGTTAAATATACACGATATACGCAAATCTGTTTCTTTTAAAACCGATTTCAATATCTTCCATTTATTTAATCAGATTCTGTTTAACTTGTTCACAAAGTTAAAATGAGTTCTAAAAATAAATGGACACAAAATTTGAAATTTATTAAACATGGCAATGAATTTTGCAAAGAAAAGATACGCACGTGGCGAAGTTTGAGTCTGCATTCGTGTCCATGGTCGCGCATGAGTTCGAAGCTTGAACCCATTTTAGCCCGAAATCTCGAAATCGCACCCCCACTGCAAGACGCACGTAGGCGTTGGAGTAAAACCAACAAATCTTTTTGAAGGTCAATATCAAGATTTCTATATAAACAAGCTTTCATTTCTTGTTTTGGGCGATGTGGGATACTCCCACTTTTCCATATTTTTGTGTTTCTAGTGCCTCACTTTGAGGCGCGATATCTCATTCATATCAACTCCATTTTTGATACATTTTAGCTCGTTGCGAAGCTCTCGTCAAGGAGAACGCAAAGCTACCAAGAAATATAAATATATATAGCATATACATATGTTAAATAGTTTCCAAAAATATGCAAAAATCATTTTGCAAAACTATTTTTTCCAACAATCCCCCACATGGATGGAGATCGGTCGAAAACACACAAAAGTTTCGGGGAAATTTATGCGGTTAACTCTTGCATAGGATAGGTAGGTTTAACCCTTTGAACCTTCCCTTGTGAGATGCACTTAGTCTCCTAGATCTGAGTAGACGCGATGTCTTTGAACTCAACCTCTGTTTGTGTAGACGACATTACACTTCACACAAGACTCTCCCTGACATTGTCAAGTCCTCATAGTCGTGTTCGTTATGGTCATGAACACTCGCCTGGTTCTGCAAGAGCTCTTAGGAATTACGCCCCCCACAATTCCTTTCGAAGCGACCCCACTTCTCTCTCACATAGGTGATTTTATCTTGAATCATTAAAAACATATGTTTTGTGATTTCATCTCGAATCATTATGCTTTCTGATTTCATCCTGAATCATTAAAGCCATATGTTTAACCTATCAACAAGTCACATTTATTATAGGAATGGACTAGGAAGTTACAATATTTAGTAACTCCCCACATTGACGTGACTTCCCCACATTTCTATGATTAGGTTGTCTATTGAACCCGGATCTTGGGATCTCCAACAACTGGGTTAGGTTTTCCTTCATAGAAACTCATTCCTTCATGGGCTTAGTCCCATTCCTTTAGACGACTTACTAACTAACTCTCCGCTTAAGCCTTTCGTAGTTTAATCCGCGATATTATCCTTTGACTTCACATAGTCAATTGAGATAACTCCTATTGAGAGTAGTTGTCGTATCGAATTATGTCGACGACGGATATGTCCGGACTTTCCATTATACATTATGATATGAGCTCGCCAATTGCCGATTGACTATCACAATGTATAATAATGGCGTTACGGTTTAGGCCACCTTGGTATGTCCTCTACGAATTGGCGTAGCCATTCCGCCTCTTGTCCGCATTTATCTAACGCGATAAATTCGATTCCATCGTAGACTTAGCTATAATTGTTTGCTTGGAAGACTTCCAATATATAGCCGCCTCCTAGTGTAAATACATATCCACTAGTCGATCTAGAATCCTTTATGTCGATATCCAATTTGCATCACTATATCCTTCTATAACAATGGATATCTATCATATCAGTAGCCCATAATCACGATTGTATCTCAAATAATGAAGTACCCTAGTCATAGGCGCCCAATGTGCATAGCTTGGATTACTAGTATACCTACTTAGCTGCCTAACAAAGATATGCTAGGTCGCCGGCACTGTCATTAAGTACATTAACATGCCAATAATTTTTGTATACTCTAATTAAGCAACACCTACGCCTCTATTTTTGGATAGATGCTTACTGGTGTTAATTGGAGTTCTAGCTAGGCCGGAATCCACCGCATTGTGAGTATAAGAATTTTGTCCACATAATGTGCTTGACTTAAGACAAGTCCATTTTGAGTTCGTATGATCTTTATTCCAAGAATCACATCAGCCAAACCCATATCCTTCATGTCGAACTTTGATTTCAACATGTCTTTAGTAGATTTGATCATCTTGTCATTACTGCCAACGATAAGCATATCATCAACATATAACACAAGATTACATATCCACTATTTGTGTCTTTTACATAAACACACTTGTCGCATTCATTAATTTTGAATCCACTCTCTAGCATGGCGTGGTCAAATTTTTGATGCCATTGTTTGGGAGCTTGCTTTAAGCCATATAATGACTTAACAAGCCTACAAACTTTGTTCTCTTGTCCAGGAGCCATGAAACCCTCAGGTTGGTTCATGTAGATTTCTTCTTCTAAATCCTCGTTTAGAAATGCCATTTTCACATCCATTTGGTGAACTTCCAAATTTCTTAAAGCGACAATAGCAAGTATCATCCTAATCGAGGTTATTCGCCTAACAGAAAATATGTATCAAAGTAATCAAGACCTTCTCATTGTCTAAATCCTTTGATTACCAATCTTGCTTTGTACTTGTCAATGGTGCCATCGCTTTCATCTTATTCTTGAAGATCCATTTATAGCCTAGTGGTTTACAACAACGAGGTAAATCCACGAGCTCCCAAGTATGATTTTGTAAAATAGAATCTATTTCACTTTTAATGGCTTCTTTCCATTGAGGCCCTTCTGAGGAAGTAACCGCTTATCGGTATGAAGTAGGTTCGTTTTCAACCATAAAAGAAACAAAATCGGGTCCAAACAATTTCTCCGTTCTTACCCTTTTTCTTCTTCTACGTTCAACCTCTTCTTGCTCAGCTTGATCTTGTCTCTCATCTTGGAGATCATTATCATCTTGTTGTCTCTTATCTTGTACAACTTCGTCATCTAGTCTAGATGAACTTCCATTTTCCTTTGTTAAACAAGGAAATGTATTTTCAAAGAATGAAGCATTCCTTGATTCCATTATCGTACCTTTTGTATATCCGATTTTCCGAATCATGTACAATGAAACGATAAGCAATTCTTAGCATATCCGATGAATATACAATCCAAAGATTTAGGTCCAATCTTTTGGGCCTTGGGAGTCGATATAGCTACCTTTGCTAGATACCCCCACACTCGTAAACTTGACACGATGGTTTTCCGCCCATCCATAATTCATAAGGGTCTCTTCTTTTCCTTACGAGGTATCTTATTTAAAAGATAAGTAGCCGTTAGAATGGCTTCCCCACATGTCCCGGCTTAGACCGAACTTATCAACATGCAATTAACCATTTCTTTCAAGGTACGGTTCTCCTTTCGGCAATATCGCTCACCGAGGTGAATAAGGAGCGGTGAACTCATGTCCGATTCCATGTTTCGCACATAGATCGTGAATTGAGACACATATTCATCTCCTCTATCACTGCACCACCTTGATTTTCTTACTAAGTTGATTCTCAACTTCGTTTTTGTATAGAACAAACTTGTCTATAGCTTCATCTTTACCTTTCATTAAGTAAACATAGCAATACTTTGTACAATCATCAATAAACGTGATAAAGTACTTATTGCCACCTTTTGTGGGTAGTGATTTCAAATCACA
The DNA here is from genome assembly GCA_022545495.1 of Chrysanthemum lavandulifolium. Classification (NCBI taxonomy): domain Eukaryota; kingdom Viridiplantae; phylum Streptophyta; class Magnoliopsida; order Asterales; family Asteraceae; genus Chrysanthemum; species Chrysanthemum lavandulifolium. Next base: position 207,730,439 of record CM040243.1, on the reverse strand, counting down.
TATGTCGATGGGTATCATATCAAGTGATTCGGTTTTCGTTGAACCGATTTGAAAGATGATCTTGTAAGTTTGGCTTCAACACAAGTTTCACATTTGTATTTTGAATCAATATGGAAATTAGGTATGCAATTAAATTTAATCAAACGACGCATTGAATTAAAATTTACATGTCCAAGACGACCGTTAATACAAATAAGCCGTAAAAGCGTTTATTTATATTTTACGATCTTCTAATGTTTTGTCGATAACAAAGGTAAAATCATTTTAACGAAACAAATAAAATACGTAAACCTGTTTGAGCCAATAGTTTTCTAACACACTTACGTTTTCACATAAAACACTAAAACAAGTATAAGTGATTTTATGATTTAGATATACATATGTACAACAACGAGTGTTTACATACTTAACTAAGTATATACTAAAATGGGTAAAACAAGTATATACTAAAATGGGTAAAAACTAACAAATGGTATTGACCCATAATCCATGGTTTTGTCCAAACCACTTAACTAGGTTCATTGTATTCTAGAGATACATTGAATCTAGAAAGAAACCCATGGATCAACCCATAACCAAAAATACCCATGGGCAAAGAGGAGCGTCCCACGGATCCCTAGCTTTACGCTAGCCGGATCCCTTGTGGGAGGGATCCGTGGGATCCGGGGAACAGTGAAATTTTTCCTCTATAAATAGTGAGCCATTTCTTCCTTTTGGCTTACCACTTTTACACATACTTTCTCCAAGTATTGTACCTCTCTAACCACTGATCCTAAGGGATCTTTCAATGTAGTTTGTCTTTTTTGTATGATCTTCTAGGTTCCTCTTAAAGGCGAGATCACCACTTCTTGAAGTCGAGCAAGATCAAGTCCATGAGTTGCCATGCTTCGTCATCATCAAGACAACTGAGGTTCTCTTGTTGATAGTTCTTTCTTCTTCCATAGATGTTGAAGGCATTAGTGAAGGATGCCGAAAGAGTCAATACGAAAGCATTAGTGAAAGGTGCTTAACGTCCGTGTCAAAAGCATTAGTGAAGAATGCTAAAGGTGTCAAGACGAAGGCATTAGTGAAAGGTGCCAAGCGTTGTGTCAAAGGCATTAGTGAAGGATGCCTAAGAATCAAATCAAGTGGCATTAGGGAAGAATGCCTAGGTCGTATAATCGATGAGGTGCATCGTTATACATATAAGTATTTGTTTATTTCCAAGTATGGTGATATCCTTGATGGTGTTGTAACAAGGTGGATCTCCTTGAGATTAGGTGTTGTGTTGTGATGGGTAGTAGTTCCTCCATAGTAATGGAACTAGGTGCTTAGCCTAGTACCTAATAAAGGGTAGGCGACATTGTGATAGGATTAGTTCTCCTTGGGTGAAAGAACTCGGTGGTTAGCCTAGCACCGTATAAAGGGTAGGCGACGTTGTGTTAGGTGTGGTTCGCCTTGGTGTGAAAGAACTCGATTTAGCTTTGTACCGGAAAAGGTGTAAGCGACGTTGTGAAGGCTTCTCCGCCATAAGGAGATTGGTGTAGTGTTTACGAACTCTCGAGTAGGTGACTCGGGGGTGGAGTAGGGCAAGGAAGGTGTCATTGTAGCCGAACCACTATAAATACTTGTGTCGTGGTGATTTGCTTCTTACTCTTTATCTTTCATTACACGTTTATATATTTATCTATCAACGTCCAACATAAACAACCAAATAGATTGACATAAGTCGATCTAAATATTTAAAAGAAAGTTTTAAATTGGTAAAACTATTCAACCCCCCCCCGCTTCTAGTTTTCCACACACACATTAGAAGACTCAATCAAGTAAGCAGAAGAATTCATTTTATTGATATCATTCTTAACAACCATTACATTGAGCTTAAACATACCATTCAGAGCATATCCCCTACCAACATACATTTGATTCTTAGACAGAAAAAATTTATCAGACTAAAAAACAAGACGAAACCAAACTTGTTCAAAAACCAACCAGACACAAGATTCTTGCGAATCTCTGGAACATACAAGACATTAGTCAACTTGAGCTCTTTCTCGGATGCCATCTTCAAGATTACATATCCTTCGCCCTTGATATCAGCAGTTGCAGAGTTTCTGTTAGGAATTAGAAATTCCCGGTATTAAAGAGTCGGTCACCTCAAGTATATGTAATCGTTAGAAAGCTCGTAGTCGTAGTTCTTTTAGTTAAGTAGTATTTAGTTAAGTAACACCGTGGAGGACGGACGGTCTTTACCCAGCTGTATGCCCGATCCACACCCGATGTGTGGCGATTTATGTAAGACTATAAATACTCTACCTTCCAAGGTAGAGAGTTGGAGCTCATAATAATATCTTTCACTTTCTCTCACTAAGTTCCCTAAACCTCTAACTTTCTCTCTAGAATTCCATCTATATGCTACTTTGTGTTATGGTTTGATGTGTATGTGAAAAGTAATATCTTACAATTGGTATCAAGAGCCATGGTTAGATCATATCTTGCACATCTTTGGATTTCTAGTGGTTTTAGGTGGTTTTGAGTTTGAAAAAGTTTAGTGGTTTTGCATCATTTGGTTGATTTCTTGTGTTAAAGTTTGAATTTTGTTAGTACTTTCATGTTTAGAATCATCACAAGTGTTTAGGTTTTCATTTGGTTAGCTTGAATCATCTTGGTTGGGTTGTTTTGGATTAAAAGTGATGTTTATATGGTTTTTCTTGCTAGCGACTTAGCTCACGGTTTATTTTCTTCATAGCGACTTGCTTTACAAAATTGTAGCGAGTTACGCTTTAAACCTAGCGAGTTAGATCTAGCGAGTTAAAGTACAAGTAGTGGACTCTCCACTACAGTAGCGACTGTGGTAGCGACTTGGTGCAGAGCGAGTTGCTCTTTAGCGACTTGTATCTCTAGCGACTTGTGTAGCAATTCTTGCCAAAATTTGGCTAGCGACTTGGTCTGTAGCGAGTTACTACTTAGCGACTTGATTTTTGTCTAGTGACTTGGGACTCTAACGACTTAGGGGTGTAGCGAATTAAGGGTTAGCGACTTAGTGCATTAACTTCTAGCGACTTAGTGCATTATCTTCTAGCGATTTAGTGGTTTATCTTCTAGCGACTTGAGTGATTGTTTACGGTTTTCTCTTGATTTAGTAAAATCCCGTGAAAGAATCTATTTCCCGGTTTAATCATAGAGTTATAAAATCCGTATAATCTGTTAACATGTCTACCAACGTCCCTCATCATCTCCACTGTTGCCGAGGATGTACAAGCGGTGGCTCGGATACTCGTCCCCATGCTTGACAGAATCGACTACGATTCTTGGGCTCAACGAATCGATTGTATTGCCTTGGAAAGGAAAATGGTGTCAACATTCTCAAATCCATTGATGAAGGACCATATCGAGTTGAGACAACTAGAGACATACTTGATACTAATGAAGATGGTACTCTGCTTACGGAATGGATGGACCTAAGATGTATGATGAGCTTGATGATAAGGATAAAAGAGATTTGATGCGATATCGTGGCTTCAAACATTGTTCTTCAAGGTCTTCCTAAAGACATCTACAAGTCGATCAATCATAACACCGATGCTAAGGCGGTTTGGGATAATGTTAAGATGCTTCTCTCGGTTCGTAATTAACTATGGAAGACAGAGAATCCCAACTCTATGACTAATTTGAGCACTTCAAGATGAAACCAGATGAGAATGTCTATGAGTACTATGTGAGATTTCATAAGTTAGTTAATGACATGAGGAACATCGAATGACTATGCCTAACATTCGATTGAACTCAAAATTTGTGAACAACATGAATCCCGAATGGCACAAGTTTGTTACACTGTGAAGCTCACTAAAGGATTGAAGAATACAAACTATGAGCAACTCTATGCCTTCCTCCTTCGTAATGAGAGACATGCTATGTTTGAAAAATTAATTCTCAATCGGTTCAAAACCAACCAGGAGAGACAAGCTCGTCTAATGACTCTACAACTTTCTACTCAAACATCGGAATCACAACCAAAGCATCACAAGTCATACCCTTGGGTAATGGTAATCACAAACTCATTCCCGATCCTATGTACAAACAAGGCGATGCCGATGCTCACGTGGGTAGCTTCATTAATCAACTAGCTCTTCTCATTAGTCAAAACATGAATACTCTCCCACAAACCAACAACAACCTCGAATCGCATCTAACCCACACAATCAAGCCACCGTTAAAGATGGAAGGATCGTGGTGCAACCGATTCAGAAAGACAGATATGATCGGGGGCGAGGTGGAGCGGGAGAGGTTATGTTGGCAACCGAATCGAGGAAGGAATGGTAACCAAGGTCAAGCTAAGCCCATCAAATATTACAACCGTGGTGGTGAGGACACATTGCAAGAACCGCACATCTCCAAAGCGCCCATGAATCCGATTACTTCGTAGATAAAATGTCACCGCACAAGCTCGGACAATGGTCTTGCTTTGAATGAAGAGGAATTGCTTGTTTCTTCCGAGGGTAATGCCAAGACCTATGATGTGATGATGAGCAACCTATTCGGAGATAGGTCACAATCATCGAATGCCTTTCAAGTCGTGAACGTGATGCATACGACTGATGTGGATGATGGACCTACGGCACACATAATTTTTATGGCTAGCATTTCTCCAATGGTTTCTCCCAAGGTCTCTTCTTCACCACTAGCTGGGCCATCCCATGACAAGCTAATCTCGAGGTATTAAAACTATACGATGATGCTTGATGTGCAACAAATGCATGACAAAGTACAATCAATCGAAACTATTGAATCAAATATTGAAAATATGGGTAATATCGATATTGTCCCATATGATCAATATGTGAAACAAAGTGAAAATGAAGTTGTACCAAGTGATGCATCTTCCGCATCAATAATGACTATGTTTTTGATGAATACACCGCATGTGCCCCGATGATTCCGTAATTTCGAACTAAATGCCTATAAAGAACGTGTTGCTATTTATGAACAACGTGCTAAGTTTGAGTTGACCACTCGTGAGCAGGAAATGGATGACCAAGTGAGTACAAGAATTAGAAAAGTAAGTTTAGAGAAGAAGTATTGAAACAAGAATTAAATTCCTTGCAAGAAAAACTTTCTAAAACAAATAAACAAAACAAGAACTTCAAGAAAATGTGAAAATGCTTAAGCAAGAATTTAATGCAAAGGAATCAAAACTCTTGAGAGATTTTTCTAATCGAAAACTTTGAAAACAAACTTGAAAACAAGTTGTACATACAAGGAAACACTATTCAGATCGCTTCACATGGTCACTAAACATCGAGTCCTAAGTGATAAGCATAGCATTCCCTTGTTGAGGAACCAAATCCGAGAGGTAATTAAAAAGGCTAGAAATGCTCATAAGGTGCTTTATGATGGTAATGAAATCCTTAAGCCTAGGCGTAACCCTAGTTGCATTGAGTGCAATCGAGGAAGATAAGAAATCAAATGAAATCACTAGGAAAAGATGAATAAGAAACAAAATGATCCCAAATGCAAAGAGAAAACATAATTATCACTCCTCATGATTACAAGAAGGAAAATCGGATTTCCTTAAACAAGTTTAAGCCTCGACATTGTTGACTCCCGAACAAGTCTTCGGAAAAAGGATTTAGATAAGCGTAAAGCGGAAAATATTGTTGAAACTAACCTCCCTTTGGAAAATGCCTAGAGCGACTGTGTATCCTCCTAATACACCAATGCATCTTGTACCTAGAACAATTGCCACTAAAAGCAAGACATTAATTAGCCAATACGTTATATTTCAACTATTTGTTGATTTTGAGAAAACTTGCAAGAAAAGGATCACACCCACTGGTATAACTGAAGGAGAAAGGGTTTTGAACAAATGAAAGAATGTTATTTGACTGAGGTCATGCCCTTCTTTAAACTTCTAAAAGATCACTTTGAGAGTCTTAAAAGGGATAGAAACCGATATTAAGGAATGGAAAAGGAATTTGATGCAATGGTTGTTGGAGTTAGTGACTATGAGCGCCTTTGAAATATAATGAGATTGAGAGAAAGAACACGCATACATTAAATGAGAATCTTATTACCGAATGTGTTGCTCAAGATGTGTTTTCAACGCTTCAAATTGCTCTATTAATGCTTCCAAATTTCATGAATTATCGTGGCCTCGAAAGTCTCCCATGATCGTGTCATTGAGCTTGAAAAACTAATTCTAAACTAAATGAGAAAATTGAACTGGATGATCACGACAATTTCGTTAAACATTTTTCTAAACTAGAAGTTGAGCATTTTAATTTACAACTAAAATATCAACATCTTAAAGAAAATGTCAAAACTTCAAATGTCAAGACATCTTGGATGCTCCGAGTTTGATGCGCTTTTCAAATTAACAAACGTGATGAATGATTCAAGCTCGGTAATATACGATCGAAAGTTGAAAGCCCAAATCTCTCAATTAAAGGGTCAAACGAACAACATGACAGCTCCCAAATGCCTCCTCCTTTAGATTCTCGAATTCTCAAACGTTTCATCTTCAAAACCTAGTAAATGCTTTACAAAGGAAAACGAAAGTTTTCTAGAAGAAAATGAAAAGGTTAAACGTCATTTCAATGAGTTGTTTGAATCAATTAAAGTCACTCGTAACAAAAACAACGAACAAATAGCTTCATTGCAAAAGGAAATTGAGAATCAAGAGTCGTAAAAGGGAAAATGCTAATGATCAATGGGAGAATGGTGTATCAAAGGTTCACTCTTGTAATAAATATGCTTTGTCTATGACATATGTACCTCCTCATCTAAGAAACAACAAACTAGCTATTCAAACATACTTTTCATCTCTTAAGGATTGCTTAGAATGCATGCGTGAGATTGTTGAAGAGGATAAGCTAGAGAAACCTCATGATAGTGCAATTGGACATGCATGCTTATATGCCAAACGATCTCAAGAAATCTTAGAATGCTTGATCACAATTTGCCCTAAGTCATTAGGTGAGAGAGTTAATCCTTTGATTCCATGCTCGATGCCTCTTGCCAAGTATGATATGCACTCGATTCCCAATGTTTTGAATGTGAACCGTAGTGTGCCGTTAAGGGGTTGATTCTAGATCCACAATGCTAAGAAAGAGAACTCAAGTGTGCCTTCTAGAGTACAAATCTCGGACCTCTAGTTTTAAGAATGTGAACCGTAGTGCACCTGCATGTAGTTCAAATCCCAAAGACATCTAAGCAATGGTGCAAAGAGTAGTAAAACAAACTAATGTTCACATTCCTCTACAGAGTAATCGGTGACATTAAAGGGAGCGGTCAAAGTCTCAAGACAATACAAGGAATGATAGGACCTCGCAAGCTAAGAATGTGCCTTTGGAAAGAGTAGAAGAACAATCTAGGAACTTTAAGTTTGAATCGAATAAAACGAATCGTGTTGATTCTAGTATTAGCCATAGGCGTCTTGTAATTAATTCAATTCGATACTATTTGCAAACCTTGTACCGATGATCGCTTGAATTCGCTTTCTAATCATGAATGTGATGTTAATGTTCGCTAATGATGTTAATTGTCCAGTTCATATTGTTAATGCTAAAACTCATGCTAAGAAGGCTAAAAGGCAAAACGAAGAAAGTTAGAAAACGGTGGAAACCCACGGGAAGAACATTCAAGAAAATAGGCTTCACCGGATACCGTTGGTCATAAGACTAATCGATAATGCCCACTAGAAAATGGATGCC
>CM040243.1:207491163-207722648 GCA_022545495.1 Chrysanthemum lavandulifolium | reverse complement strand
ACATAAATCAAAAGTTACTTCAAGGTTTTCTTTAATTTCTATATCAAACTAATACATAGATGTCTATAATACATCTATTACTATCTAACTATACTAAATGTGTACACACACATTTCTATTAGACTCTCATTGGAGAGTTCTAACTATTCTATATATCTAATACACGTAGGCCTACCTCTCTTTATATATAGAGACAAGAAACCCTAGAGTACACGGGAAGCTAACTAATTTGTCACATTAGTCCTTGTTGTTTCATCATTCTTTATTTAGCACATGTAGTTTTGTAATCATCAAATCTATAATTCCCGACAATCTTCCCCATTTGATATTACAAAACTATCTCTATAGATGAAACAGACCTTTAATACTTCCCCTTAACTTAAGATCTTCTTGAACATGTCACCACACATAATAAGCTACAAACATGTAATCTTCTTCCCCTTTTTGGAATCATCGAACATGGATCTTCTATAGATATGCAACTTGAATAACACTTCCCCTTAAGTGGTGCATGTAGATGGTTAAAAATTTAATCAATAAGCTTCCTATGAAACTAATATGTTTACCCATCTCTTAAATCACGAACTCTTTAGGCTTTATGTAATGATTACTGATGAAGAAAACTGAGTATAACGAATTTGATGAAGAAGTAGAATTTCCCAAACTTGTTTCTTATGTCTTGTACTATCCACGTGACTCCGAACTCACATTGGACCAAAAAGTATAATTAGACCGCATCCTCTTGACAAATCCTCAACTATATCCATAAGACACTAAGCACAATAACGTAACTCCTTAAAGTGATAGCAAATGTGAGCATTAAGCACCATCAGTTTGTATATCACACACCTTTGCTAGATTCGTCAAGTCTTTGTCACATCTCTATAAAGTATGAACAAGTTATCTCCAAATGTTGTAAGCCATTTGAGATATGATAAGAACACGCACTTGTGAAACTCAACTACAACATCAAATAAGCAATATTCAATTACTCAACTACCACATCAAATAAGCAATATTCAATTGTCTTCATAATCACATCTTCAAGTAATCTCTAAAATGAGCCATAAAATCAATAAGTATAAAATGAAAGAATTCCAGTTTTGTTCGAGATCCAAAACCTATGTGTCACCCGATATCTGACCAAACCAGGAGTATTAATATATCAGATAACGCTAGCAGTAATAACTGCTTTCAATAGCAGTACTTAAGTCCAAATCTAGCAGTACTAATCATCTTCTCAGCAGCATTAACTTGTACGCGAACACTACTAACGTCCTAAGTCGCCAAGATTAACATGAGCCAACAAGCGGTGCTAAAATCACGAGAACAATACTAATATGCTATGACCGTAATTAACTCGTGGCGAACTACCAAGACTAAATCAAGCAAAGATAAACATCAAACTTCTTCACTGCTCGAATCACAACAATTTTATTAAGAAGTATTAATAACACGGTGTCGAATAACATATCAAAACCGCTTACTGATATTCAAACTCGTGAATCTTTCAACACATGAAACACAACCAACCAAGCTAGATCGATCAAGCAACAACCTTCTAATGTTGTGTCTTCATTCTAGCAACCTTCAAAGCTAAAGCATAACGAGCAACACAAAACCTTATAAAAGCAACATTAACTTTTGTTTGAATTTCGATAGAATATTAACCACGGAACCAAACAAAGATGAATATACATGGCGTTGTTATCCTAATGATGGCATCATAATTGTTTTCACCGGCAATACTTAAGGTATGGACAACGCTACCAATATATCAATACTTCTTGGTATGTAGAAAGTACATTGGCAAGAAATAATCATCAACGCTAACCGATTGAGTCTACATAAGTTAAGCTTATCAATACATACATATCAAATAAAGCCTTTAAACCCTAATTCGGATCCTCAGAGCAACCTCAATAATCTCTGAGATGTCATGTCTTTTACGTCTCTACTAGGGTTCATCATCAATCAATGGTTGACTCACCACAACTAGTAGAAACATAACTAACCGCCTATTTCTTCACCAAGTTAGGGTTTAGGAAAACCCTAATTTTACATTAAAAACGTATTTGGCTTCTTCTTTTCAGAAACTGATCACAGCAACAACAAATGTCTTGGGTTTTGAATCACAAATAAAAGAATAATTTGAGCATAATCACAACCATTAACATCTTGGGTAGATACTAATCACAAATAACCATTTTAACCATAACCCCAAGATCTGAAAAACCCTAAAATTCGAATTTCATACCTTTCTCTGCAGCAGTGTTTGAACACCTGTAACTTTTGCTTGAAAGCTCCAATTGACGATCCATCTAGTGAAAAGTTATGTTGATATATATATATATATATATATATATATATATATATATATATATATATATATATATATATATATATATATATATATATATATATATATATATAGAACGTCCAACAAAATTCCGATCCAACGGGTTAATGAAAAATTTATCGCGCTTTTGAAATAGTGTGTAGATAAATATGAACATATGCACCAAATTGAATTTTCTTCCTTTTCTTCTCAAAACCTTGTAGATCCTAGATATCAAGAGCCCCTGCCTAATATCAATTGTAAAGAATCGTTTAAGCCCATCTAGGATATTGTAACAATGATTAATAAACTTGAGCGGAATAATAACACGTAAATCAAAATTACTTCAAGATTTTCTTTATTTTCTATATCAAACTAATACATAGATGTCTATAATACATCTATTATATCTAACTATACTAAATGTGTACACACACACGTTTCTATTAGACTCTCATTGAGAGTTCTAACTATGCTAGATATTTAATACGAGATGCCTACCTCTCTTTATATATGAGATATAAGAAACCTAGAGTACACATGAAGCTAACTAATTTGTCACATTAGTCCTTGTTGTTTAATCATTCTTCATTTAAGCACATGGTTTTGTAATCATCAAATCTATAATTCCCAACGACACGTAAACAAGAATCCTTTAAAAAAAGACTAAAATGTAGTGTTATTTGATCACATACACTAAGAACAAGAATTTGTTCTTTTAAAATATAAAACTAAAATATTGAAAAGACAAAGAAAGAAGAAAAATAAAGTAGGAAAATATATTATAGATCTAGGATGCTTACATATCCATTAATGGAGAATTCGATGGTGATGATGGTGATGCGTTCTATGATGAGATTGAGAATGAAGAGCATTTTGTCCCTTATTTCAATGGCAACTTGCCATGAACATTGACAATGGGCACAAAAGAGATAGTGTGGAAGTGGTGGTAGAGGTTCATTGATCCAAGAGTGTTCATTATGTTGAAGAAGTGATGATGTAATGGTTGGTAAAGGCATGTCAACATCCATTATATCAGGGATTGGAGGTGGTGATATAACATCAAATAGTCCTGATATTTTAGTGTCAATTTTTCCTTAATATGCTCAACATTTATATCGTTTTACTTGAAAATATATCTTATTTGTTAATATTTCATTTTCACTACTAATGAGCATATGAACAAAGACGCGAATTTGAAAGGTTATTAAAGTAAATATAAGAGTATTATGGCTAGACAAGAGTTACATCATAATTCCATACTCTACTTCTTACCAGAATTAGGATTTATACTTGAAAACAAAAGTCAATGCAGCTCAAGGTTACGGCTAACTTCATAACATAGTCACGTAGTAAATATTTCAAGACTTAGAAATATTTTTGGTCAAGAGTTACGCCTGTAACTCAATTACAAAATTACGCGTAAAAGTGATGAAACTTCGCTCATGATATTTTTCTGATGTCAGAACTCATTCTCAAGGATTCGCCCATAAATATTTTACTATGGACATGAGTCGTTTAAATACGTAAGGTTACTGATTGTAACCCATTTACAAGGTTATCTTAGTAATATTACATACAAAGTTAAACTCATATTATATTTGATAACATCATATATGTGTTGGTTTCATTAAAGGAATGAAGGAACACAAGCGGTCTAAGTTGCAATGTTAAGTACGTAGTAAAGGGTGAAAAGTCAATAAGTTACTACAAAGAACTTACTTTGGTTACTACATTAACCATGCCTTATTTTTGGTTACGCAATAACCTTAAACTTTGGTTACACTGAAGTGACTTAAACTTTGGTTACGGAGAACCATTTTAACCCTATAAATAGATGCCAAATTACACTACTTGAGCATATCTTTTTCCTCTCTTTTAAAGGGCGTTAGGGTGCCATCTCAAAGTATTTTACAAGAAAGTAATCAACCAATTTCCTAAGGAGAATTCACGTGCAATCATCATCTTCGTTAGTTCTACATCAAGTAATTTGTATCAAAAATATGTTCAATTCAATTCATGGTTTATTTATCATTGTTGGCATAATTCTGCACGTTTGGCTAAACACCTTGGTGTTAGCCTTGTTATGAAATTATTATTTCCATGATTTAGTTTTCTCATTTTGTATCGCTTTATGTGCATATTTTCTTTGTTTATTCATTGGACACCTTCATTTCATTAGTATTGATGTTTGTTAATATATAGGAAGTTAGAGAATTGACCATAGGACTCTAGAGGCGTAATAGATCAAGAGTAGGGATAAGAGGTTGGCCGCGAATCTAAGATCCGAGAGGCCGAGGTTTCCTATTGACCATATGACCACCACTATCTGTGTGCTGAATCGACCAAAGGATCACCTTCCGTGGATATACTTAAGAAATTAAGGGAGGCCTAAGTTTCAAGAGATCGGGTGTATTGTGGTGGTGCTTAATAACTCTAAGTAGGTTAACTCACTAACTCTTGTAATCTTATGGTTACGGTATAGGAACTTATGGAACATAGGCTGAGACGATTTACCTTAGGAGTCTAGTGACATTTACCCCACATGGAGCGATAGAAAACATAGAGAGGAAAACTTGATTATGGTGTAACAAGATTAGTAATTAGGATAGCACATTTCTCCCTATTGATTGTTAATCACTTCTGTTAATACAAATAAATCGTAAAAATGTTTATTCATATTTAACGATCTCTTTGTGTTTTGTTGATAACAAATATAAAGTTACTATAAGTAAAATTATAAGGATACATGTTATTTTGTAAAAGCATTTACATATATAATCATTTAACATAAATTGTTGCAATTAATAGCTTGTTGTAATAGTTTATTAGGACGGGTAAAACCATAACCCATGACCCATACCCATGGAGCATATCCATAACCCATAGAGCTAACTCCATAACCCATTGACTAGATGCATTGCCTGCTTGTACATACATTGTATCGATTTGGATACCCATGATCCAAAGTCCATGACCCATGACCCATGATCCATGACCCATAACTTGAATAGGAGGAGCGCCCACGGATCCCCGCTTTACAATCGGACGGATCCCTCATGTAAAGGATCCGTGGGATCCGGGAACAATAAGTGATTTTTTGCTATAAATAGTGAGTCATTTCTTCATTGTAACTAACCTCTTCATACAAACTCTCTTATACACTACTCCTCTTACAATCTCGATCTCTTGATCTATATAGTAGTTCTTCTTTATTTTGTTGTAATTCTCATATGGGTCCTTCTCAAAAGCGAGATCACGTAGATACTACAAGTCATCCAAGCAAGGGGTACTTGATTGATTTGTTCCTCCATGAGATTTTGTAGCAAGATCTTGTATTTTATATTTCACAGAGTAGTGTTGGTTTGGTCCTCAGTGTTGAGGACTCGATGATTTAGCTTTGTACCGAAAAAGTGTAAACAACGTTGTGAGGCTTCTCCACTTCAATTCAAAGGAGCTTGTTGAAATAGTGCTTGAACTCTCCAGGTGGGTGACTCGGGGATTGGAGTAGGTCAAGGAAGGTGTCCTTTGTACCGAACCACTACTCGTCGGTTAGTCATTTCTATCTTTTACTTTACTTTCAAGTTATTTATATTACTTATCGCTTTATACTTTCTATCCATCCATATGATTTCACATAATATCGAATCTAAAGTTTTTGAAACTAATTTAAAATCGGCAAAACTATTCAACCCCTTCTAGTTTTCCACAACTTCTAATTTCCTTTCTTTATTTTCTTTAGTTTAATTATTAATCAATATAAGAGCACCTTTAAAATATGTGACATTAGAACTTAGATTAGATCTCGCATCATAGCTTCCGGGACGACCTCGGCTTTCTTGACATTACACCCACTACTGCGATCTGGTACAATGCCCGTTAGTGCATTAAATGGTACCTTAGGTAGACGAGATTATAAATGTTAAACCACGTCGGAAATCATGCATCAAGTTTTTGGCGCCTTCTCGGGAGCTATTTTTGGATTTAATTTGAGTTTTTAGGATGTTTTTTTAAATTATATTTGTTTGTTAGGATTTTTTTAGCTTTATTCCTTTTTTTTTTTTTTTTTTTTTTTTTGTGTGTGTGTTTTGTATTTGAGAAATCATGAAGATGAAACCGAATACTAATAACATGACGATAAATGAATACTTGGGGTATGAGCGCGAGAAGACAAATACATTTTGAAGAATCTTCAATCAAGGAGTGTTTCTGCAAGATTGCCCGGCTCCCAAACCTTCCTTTCAAACTCCATGACCATACAACAAGGATGGTTTGCATTTACTCATGACAAATAGTATGTCTACGCCGTAATATGTTTGGGAAAAACTTTGGCATGTTTTGGTCATTCATGTGGAGCATGTGGAGCGAATAAAGCGAGAATAATCCGGTATGTTGTCTTATTATTTATTAATCATTTTCACTCTTGTATTATATGTCTAACTTATGTTTAACTTATATTGAGCTCATCTTTATAGTGCCAAACACTAATACACCTAAAACTATTTGGACACACCATCAATAAGGCTCAATACCGAGGGTTACATAAGTCTAAGACTATCGAGACCAAGTGATCTCCTCTTGTGTGCCAAACACGCATATACCAACACACTTTCGAAGAAAACTAAAGTTTGTACCACTTGTGCCAAACACTCATACACCTACATAATTGCGGCCGTTACCAATTTTTACTTCTCGTATAAATTAACACATACACTTTTTCTAAATGTGCCAAACACTCATATACATAGATTAACACATAAACTTTCCTGCGCAATTTCACCAAAGTTGACACAAAAAAACATATATTCTTTGCCAAAGCTCTCGCAGAGATTGGGTTCGGATCAAGCGAACTGAAAGAAAAGAAATACAAGATTTTGCTTATCGGATTTTAGACATGGGTAATGGAAATGTCAGTGGAAAGAATGATGGCTAATCGATCGTTGTATTTCCGGATGGGATGTTGATTCCGTAGTCCAATGATTATGTAGGCTCAATAATAGATGAAACATACCGCGCTTGCAAGAAAACCTATGGAATTATGAATTCTTCCAGAAAGGGCCATTCTTCACCAACTCATGAAATGGTTGATATGATTAATGAACACATGCCGGGTTTAATTCAAGGAGATGAGATGATATACGAATCATCCGATTACTGCTCTTTCGATGATGTAGACACAAATTTTGATGATTTGATATAATCACTGATTTCCTTAAGGGTTTAAGGATGTCCGGCTTTCACAACATGCAATACAGTTAAATATTGGTACTCTATAATGTTAATGCTGAACCATTAATCGAGAAAGCAAGGCTACGCAATGGAACTAGGCTTCAAGTACTAAGTTTTGGAATCAATGTTATTGAAGCCAAGATCATATATGGTGGAAATTGGGTGGGATTCGCGCTATTCCTATATGGTAATTACCCTCTAAACAAAAATGCCATTCAAATTGAGTTGTGTTTTCCTATTCAAGTGTGTTTTGGTATGACAATTAATAAAAACCAAGGACATACATTGTCACGACTTGGTTTGTTTTTACAAAAGTCGCTCTTTTCACACAAACAACTATATGTAGCTTTGTAAAAGTCAAAGAGCGAGTGGGGATTGAAGGTTCTATGTTTAGATACTTTACATAAACTATTGGAACTCAATTGCAAATATAGTTTACAGAAGTCTTATGTCGATTGAATACTGTGACATTGTTTTGTATACACAACATTATATTTTGCTAAAACAAACTTTTTTGTCTTATATATATATATATATATATATATATATATATATATATATATATATATATATATATATATATATATATATATATATATATATATATATAGGCTTTCGGTTCCATTGAGAAGGTTTTAAGATTCGGTAAGATCGAGAAGTAATCTAGGCCATTAAAATCAATTTGTTTTAATGTCATTGTATGAATTCTAATTTAAATGAAAAGGGTAAAATAGGAATTGAATCACTACAAAATTAATTTAAGAATAATTAATGATTCCAACGTTATCATTTCTAAAATTTCAAATTTGATCAAGCATGGGACGTTAGTTCTATCATTCATTTTATTTATTTTTATTTTTTTTGATGAATAGCTTATTTCATTTATTTATTTATTCCTAGATACTAATAAAAATATATAAAACATCTTTAATGAAAAGAGGAATTTTGGAACTCGACTGCAACTAAAGAAATTCCTTTTAGATGTATGATTCAATTTTAGCGAAACATATATGAAGCATATGTTTTAGGTTTTAATCATATTATTCGATTACTTTATAAAAATAGGGAATATTTAGCAAAACTAACTAGTGTTTAATAGGAGCCTCAAAATTTTGAATCCAACACCAAGTTGTTTGCTTCTTTTATATTTTATTTTTAACCATTTGTTTACTTGTGAATCATACATCATTCTTCTTGTATATAAATGATAATCGAAAGTTAGTAGATCACCAAAAGATATTTTTATGTTTTGTTTTGAATCATTAGGATTAGTGAATCAATAGTGGTTTATTGCATTTTATTTTTTTAATCATCTGCATATGGTTAAAAAATGATGAACTAAGTCGATCATTTTTGTAGTCCTTAGAAATTAGTATAACAACATGAATCATATCACTAATAATATATATATATGTTCGTAAGGGTTATTATGAAAAGTATGAAGGATGAGCGTGGCTACATGGCTACTGTTGTCACCACACCCACATCATCATGCCACATCACCTACCCTCCTCCTCCTTAATTTTTCCCGTCCAAAAAATATTTTTGGGGCAAATTTTCATCCAAATTTTTTTGCATCACAATTATGAATTTAGTGCATCAAGGTTATAAAGTAAATCGCATCACAATCATAATTTTAGTGCATTAATGTTATAACCTTGATTTTAGTGCATCATAGTTGATGCACTGTAACTATAATCGCGATAATTTATAATAAAGATGCACCAAAACTTATTAGTGCATTAAGGTTATCAATTCTTTGCGTCCAATTATGATTTTAGTGCATTAAGGTTATAAACACTTGCATTATGCTTATAAATTACCGCGCATCACAATCATGATTTTAGTGCATTTAAGGTTATAACCTTGATTTTAGTGCATCATAGTCAATGCACCAACTATTAACTATGATGTAGTAACTTACCAACGAGCGATAGTCCAATGGTTGGGAGCACTTGGTGCTTGAGTCAATTGGACCCAAGTTCGAGTCCCATCCTTGGCATTTGTTTCACATAAGTACCCTCCGCCAAAACCCTCAGGCACCTTGAGAGACTTTGTGGAATAAGAGCTTAGTGGTCCGAGTCTTGGCTCGTGCTCGCTCAGGAAATGCGCCCCACCAGGTGAGAGTTCACGTGAGCTATTCCTTGTGGGGTGGATAAACGGTTGTTGCCAAAGGCACCTGTGGTCGAAGGTGTTCCCGCCAATCTACACTTTTGTGGAATGATGCGTTAACTTATAATAAAGATGCACCAAAACTTATTAGTGCATTAAGGTTATAAGTTATCGCATCACTATATTAATTTATCGATCATAATCATGATTTTGGTGCATTAAGAGAATTAATCTCGCATCACCATTATGATTGCGACAAAGGTATTAATATAAGCGTGATGCGATAATAAATTTTAAGCGGGAATTTTTAAGGCGAATTTTTTTTTTTTTTTTCTTGTCGAAAAATTTTTCTTTGGAAAATTTTTTCGGGGGGGGGTGGGGTGGAAGGGTAAGGGAAGTAGGGTGAGGTGACACATGGCATGGTGATGTGGCAAGATGACACATGTCACCTCCACATACCTTCTCGTTCTTTTCATTTTAACCCTACATATATATATACTTGTCTGTGAGCGCACAGCAAGCGGCTAGCTTCAGCGAAATCTTCCAAAAGTGTAGTAGAATAGTTTTAAGTTATCATTCAACATTAGCGAAAAGACGAATGTCTGGGGTTGTATGTAAAGAAAAAGCATATTGGTATATTTACACACAAAAAGGTTTGAAATAAAATGATGTATATTAAATATATGATAACTTAAACAAGAATGACTACAAACATAAGATTCAATGTGTACGCATCGCAGATGTTCACATACATGTTATTACAGGATTCTAAGATGGTGATTTGATTTGCTACACATCTACTGAGTATTTATAAACTGAATATTAGGGTAAATGACACATTTAGGTTTACAACAAAGGCAAGGATTTCAACTATTAAATTTTTCCCTATAATCATGGATGATATGGTTCATTTTATTAATTAGGCTATATTTTTCAAAAAAAAAAAATCAAACTTTCCAACATTAAGGCCCATAATTTATACAATTAAAATAGTTGTCAATCATACAATATTTCAACCGTAAAAATTTATATGAACATAATAAACCCGATTAAATTAACAATTAAAAAATGCATTATAATTAAAAAATAATGGATTGAAGTGTTTCAAAGAACTCACCCCAAATTGAATGAATACGGATTCTGCATTATGTTCGGCGATTTGCACAACATTAGGGTTCCAACACATCCAACTATTGGGGGATTTGATTTTGGGGGAATTGTAAATAATTAGGTTGGGATATGATTGTGATTTGATAGGAAAAAATTTTGGTAACAGATTTGTGAAGGTCAAAGTCATTTAATGTGATTGATTTCGTTATTAATGAGTATTATGAGTGATTTGTGGATTTGGGGGAAACGCATACTGGAAAAGAGTATGGGCGGAGTATGTTTTCATCGGACGGTTGTAATAATTTGGGAGAGTAAATGCCACGTGTAGTTTTATAGATTTTGGGAGGAGTGATTTGAACAAACCCTCCTTTATATGGAGGGTGATATATATATATATATATATATATATATATATATATATATATATATATATATATATATATATATATATATATATATATATATATATATATATATATATATATATATATATATATATATATATATGTATATTTATATACATACTAGTTTATAAACCCGATAAATCACCGGTGGCCTTAAAAAAGTTTGATATAAACATTTTGCGTAGAATTTAAATTGATCTAAACAAAATATAATTACATATCCATAATCCGATAAGATGAAGCTAAAGTTTCCATTAGATAGCTCAAAATAACAAAGTTGAGTGGTAAATTTTCAAGAAGATTTCATGATAAACAACATTCAACATGCTTATTTGATTACTTTTAGCCCTTGTCATATCTAACCTTCTTACTTTCCAACTTTTGACCTTAGACACAACGAGACGTAGAGTTGGCATGTGATGACAACCTTCACTTTCAGATAGTTATCGCGAAACAAATACTAGCGTGAACTCGTCAATGATTGAACATGAATGGAATCCTCTTGTCGGAAGGACCGATAGTAGTAATTTTCGACATTGATTCCCGATATTATATAGGCATCTATTTACCAAGTTTAAGAACCCCAAAAGTCTTATTCCATGGAATAACTTATAGTCGATATTCCTTTAAATGTAAGGAAACACTAATCATTTCCTTAAAAATTATCATTTTAACTTTATTTCTTTATCATTTTGGTTTAGGTTGCCTCAATAACTATGAAGAAATTGTATCAAGAAATGTAACCACCAGATAGTTTTGAGTAATGAAAGAATAAGATCGAATGAAAATTAACTTACCAAAGTAATATAATAATCACCATAATATCAATATCAATTATTTCATATGTATGAATAATGTAGTACTTATTTTAGGTATTGAAATTAATCATGTTTATATTATAATGTAAAGACAACTTATCATTAGAGGAAAAGAGAGCCATGACTTGTGATACGGATCTTGAAAGACGATTCATCCAATATCATGCCAAATTGCTTCATTATACTTTGACCCATCCAACAACTTAATACTTTTAGCCCATTATACATAAATTTCATTTGGGGTCCTGCAATGAAATAGCTAAACATTATATCTTTTACGTACGATATATCATACCACATGTTAAATGGTATACTCTTCTAAAACCTCATTTACCAATTGTATATTATATATATATACTATTTGAGGTTGGGGTTGTATCAAATGGTATGTATACATGCTATGGTGTCACCATTTAATTGGTCCGTTTCTCTTTGTATACAAGCTACGGTACCCAGAAAAAAGATGTGGCATGTTAAGATTGGCTGATGTGTGTTTGAGGTTTTACTGTTCACTATATATATACACTATGCTACGGTAATGGCGGTAATTCTGCATAAGAACCTTCTATCATACTCCTAGAAATTTCCAACCATTTGATTCTTCTTCCCATTTCATCAAAACCACTAACCTAAAATATTTTCACCAAAAAATAAGCCACTAATTCAGTTATCAAAAGGAACACCCATGACAACGCAAATCCAAATATCCATCAATGAATTCTCATTCGATCAGACCCACAAAAAAGAATGGGTTTCTTATACATGATGGGAAGCAGAGGCGTCGGTGTAGCAAGGATTCCGGCGGGCTCAAGAAAGGCGATCCACACCCTAATAAAGCTGGTAAGTGTCTCTTATCTCAAGGTTTAATCATATTTTTACGGTAGATTGGATTAGAATATGTTTATATTTTTTTCCGTTTGAAGATTCGGTTAAATAAGAGTTAGGGTTGCAACTTTGGGGTTTTTTTTGTGACGGCGTTTATACTCGATCCAAGAATAAAAGTATGTTTCTTCCTTTGCTACTGTTTTGGTGCATCTCAAATATTGAATGATTTTGGTTTGGAGTGATTTGGTCGTCTTTGGTTATGGATGAAGGTTGATTATTCGATATGTATATCCAGATTTTAGTGTTTTAAAATGCTTGAGATACATGGTGTTGAAAAGGCTAATTAAGATTTTGGTGTCAACTATGATTTTCAGTGGTGTTTGAGATTGCTTATTAGTCAAAGAAAATCTCTAAATGTTTGTAGAAATTTGTCTTTTCTCAAACTGTTTGTAGAAATTGCATTTGAATGCTCTGATGGAACCTGAAAAATGTAGTTGAATTAACTTCAACTTTTATGCATTGCCAGAGGATTCAAGGCTCTTGATGAAGTCATACAAGTTGTTAGCTAAAATAATGGCGCAAGAGAAGTGAAGGAAGTGGAACTAGCAATCAAGAAGTCACGTATGTTTGATATTTTATTTTGTCAAACAAACACTGATATTATGTTTCAAATTTTATTTTCATGTTTACTGTTAACTCTAACTCTTTTCAAAGCAATTTTATTAACATTTTATTTCTATTTACTTGATTTTCGTTTACTTACAGACACAGAGGTGCATACAATGATTCTTTGTGCTCAGCAGTTTTTCATTTTCCTGTGACAACAATGGTTATCAGGTGCTTATGTTCTTAAACTCTTTGATTCGTTTTCTATAATGTGTAAAACAATCTAAATGACTATCTAAACAAAATGAATCCAAGGTGAAAATTGCTTTGTTGTGAGAGTTTATTCGTGAGTGTCATCTATTTTCATGGTAAGTTGTGTAAGTTTTGGATAATTCTACAATTGTAAATGGTTTTATGGTGTTTGGAAACGACTATAATGTCTGAATATTTGGGAAAGCTTGAATTTGGTGCTCAAACAGGACCGCTTGCAATGATATGAGCTAATGTGTGATTTCGCTTTTTTTTCTTTTGGCAGGGAATTGGCTAATTGTTATTTGATTCGCAATATTCTTTTTTCCTACGCCTTACTTGGGTAAGTAGACTTTGAACTATTCCTGTCAATCGATCTTTTTAGTACTTTTCACCCACTCAATATATTAGCAATCGAGTAGTTAGTTGTAATGGTGTTGATTGCTTTATTATGTGGTTATGATAAGGAGGATAAGGCGATGATCATATACGTTGGCTGCTCTTAATCATTGGGATGTTCTAGAACCGCCAAACTGCCTCAAGATAAACTGAAAGAAGAACAGCTCTCTAAAGATGAGATTAAAGCCGGGAAAGTGCCACATTTCGAAGACCCTGTGCCACCTCTAAAGCAAAGGTATGTGTTTACTGTCTAATTAGGATACGTTAGGATCAGGCCACCCTTGCTAAGATGCCCACGTATGTTGTCCGGACTAAAGAGTTGGTTTGCTTTGTGAACTTAAATTGACTGTCATACAGTCATATTAGATCGCCATATTGAATCTGCATGATTGAAACTAAATGCATCTCCGTAACAAATATAGCATGTGTGGTAATATACATGGAATATTAGTTCCAGAAGTGCTTGATATCCATCTAAAACACTTTTCATTACTACTGTAGGTGATATTTTATGAGGTAATTTGTAATTTTACTAAATCTGACTTTATGATTTTGTTTTAAGAGAAGAAAAATAATTTGAGTGGCCAAAGCAATCCAGATTCAAGGATAAACGAGAGGTGATTTCCAAAGTGATATGAATGGTAAAAAGAAATACATTTAACATTTGTTAAGGGGCTCAAAAGTAATTTGTTAAGGGGCCTGTTATCCCCTAATTAAGCCTCTTATTCGTTGTTACTTAATGATACACGCAATACAAAGTACAACAGTTAATTGATGGATAATGTGGTAAGTTTTTATTGGGCGGTTTGTCGTTTGGGAAAGACTGTTCATCATCCGTTTCCCTTAATCACTCTGTAATACACAAGTACTATCTGTACGATACCATGAAACGATAACACATGTACACCAACTATGAAAGTACAATGTTATTAACAAATCTGAATAAGAAGCTTCTTGAACGTCCTTTCCCTTTTAAATTAACCTTAGCCAAGAAAATCAAAACCCAAAGGAAAAAAGGTGGAAAAAAAATCTACAATTAACATCGAAGGGCAGATTAGCATCAGTGAGGAAGGTGGTTTTCCAAAGATCTGTGGTATTAAGAGAAGTAGGCACGCATACATTGGTGCACCTTTGTCATACAGGTATGTTTGTTCACCACATATTGCTTTTACGTTTTTCCCATGCATGATAGAGTTAATCCATTTATTTGTTTATATCGTTATTCTCTTTACAGTTGTTTATCTTATCGTATATTTACTATAATTTTGGGTATTTTGATTGTTATACTTCTTGCTGATTCATGGACTTCCAAAAAATAGATGCTTCTTATGTGATTTTGCATTGCTTATGTACACACACTGTTGTTATACAAATTTTGTTGCTCATACATGTTAGTATATCATGGATAAGAAGGCAACTAAAATATATATATATATATATTAGTTGACAGTAGCAATAAAGTATTTGCAGCCCTAAAAATAGTTATTGTCAGTTACGTATAGGTTTCTTAAGAGAAAATCGATCACAAAATCTACTGAATCATAATAATAGACAACCATCAGCGTGTCCTAAAAGACTTATTGTCAAATGCGTGATGGTTTCTTAAGAGAAAACAAACCCCAACTTAGTATAAATGCCTATTCAGAGCAACCACCTTATACTAAGCCACATGCAAACTTATTAGTTAATGGAATTGGAAAGTTACAAACTTGCAAACCCCTATGAAAGTAGCAGCAACACTGTGACAACAGACCAGTTACCAAGATGTTCAGAAATAAGGGTGTACACTCCATTTGTACATCAACAACGACAGTCGTGCCTGTTGTATAATAAATGAACAACTGCTAAACAACCCAGACATAGACGGCTAACTTTGGTGAACGCCTTCCTGGACACCTCCATCTACTCAGGTTTGTTCTTATCTTTTCTTCATGTTAACCAGATTTTACAACATCAAATAAAGGGCAAAATTAAATTGAATAACAAAAGGTGTTGCTTTTAAACACAAGCAAGACTATTTTGTTCATCCAAAATATTAGTACCCCAAGAATTACACAAATAAACTAGAAATGGGTGTGATTGCCCAGATGTTTGTTGACATCATGTGTTTTTGCTAGGAATGTTTTGAGTGGACAAGTGAATGTTAATTTGCCAATTGCGTTGCCAAATGAAGCATTCTTATAGTAACTCACGTGGAGCTTAATTTGCGTGTTTTGGGTGATGAAATAGGTGCTGACATGGGTGGATTCGGGGTGCTGAAATGGGTCAGTTTGGAGGCTGAAATACGTATGGGATTGGCTTGCTGAAATGGGGCTAAAACAGTTGCATTTGGGTACTGAAATGAGTGTTTGGAGCCTGATATCGGTCAGTTTGAGAGATGAAATAGGCCAAAATGGGCGTGTTTGGGGCTGTGGTGGCAGCTAAAATGGGTTAATTTGGGGATGGAAATGGGTGTTGGATTGGAAGCTGAAATAGGGCCTGAGATGGGTGCATCTGGCTACTGAAATGGGGACTGAAGTAGGTGCTTTTGACTACTGAAATAACGTGCTTGGGTCATGAAATGGACAGAAGTGGAGGCACGAGTGATGGTGGATTGATATCAGATACGTTGACCTCAAGGAAAATTGGAATATTTCTTTCAAGGTACGTCATTTATATACAAGACCTTGGTATTCAACTATGTCATTTATATACAAGATAAAGATGATGATATGCAATGAAATTTGCTGTGTTGTTCATGGTTTATATTGTTATCTTTAGGTTCCATTTTGTCCAACATATGACTTTTTTTTTAAACAGCAGATACATTTTGGGATGGCAACATAAGTCACATAGGTAATACGTGCTCTTGCAACTAATATGAAGCTCATTAACTTAAACTAAATGATTATGGGTATGTTCCTTCGAGCCTAGAAGGGATATATTCAGTTGAGTACAATTCAGGTCTGTCAACTTTACAACCATTCTCGATCTGTATATCAGTTACAGAATGCAGAAAATCGTCACGGTACGCACAATCCAAAACCTGTACTCTTCTTTGAGCAACGCGGTGCTTATACTGTATTAAACTGTAGTTGTGTTTCTTTTATGAGCTACCGATATTAGATATTCGTTTCGGATATGTTTAAATTAAGCCTCAATAGGGTTTAAAGGTGTTTGAATTAACTTATACTTTGGGCTTTTCAAGTTATTTTCAATTTTAACACAGCTCAAAAAATGTGCTTACGTATCAGCTTACGGCTTTATTTATGTATGAAGTTTTTTTTGCCATTTAAAACTACATAGGCTCTTCAGCATAAGGTAATTCAAACACCCCAAAAGTAAAACTGCATAATGCCTTAGCTATGTAACAGCTTATGGCCTTATTTATGTTTTATTTTAGAGTTACAAATGAAGTGTACTTATGGAACAACTAGCCCTCTAATTTGTTTAAATACAAACTGGTAAGATAGGCTAAAAGACCTAATATATTGTGCAATATATCAAAGAGAGGATGTGATTCGTTAGTTTGGATACTTCTGTTATCTTTTAGTTTGTTTTTTAGTTGATTATTTCCATCTTTTTGCTGATAAAAATATATTGCTCTTTATTTATTTTTAAATCAGTTGCAAGAGTTATCAATGGGAGCTCACATCAAAAGCATAATGATCCACGCTTCGACTTCGACATGTATCTAACCACATCTGGATTTGAATTGATATTAGTCTGATTACGATGGAACAAGCGGTGGTTGATTTTCAGCCACATTTTATGCCATAAGGAACTTTAGAAACATGAAGAGCTTTACACTGCAACAAAATATCAAGGTGGGTTTACCATTCAAAATTCACATGATGCATAGTGAGCTTGAGTTAACAGTATGAATGACCCATGTTGCTAATGTTTCAAGATTTCTTTTCGGCCGCATCAGTATTTGTGGTGTTTTCACGCAAGTTGAGATTTTGTTTAGTGCATTTAGCTGTTGTATTGTTCATATAAAGTTAAACAAGTGTACATTTGGTTTGTATTGTTCATATAAAGTTAAACAAGTGTACATCATTTGATCTTATTTGTCTGTTACATGTAGGTTGCTTATTGTTGGATTAAACAAGATTTCTTTGACCCAATTTTGGTCATAACGACAACTAAAACAAATAAAACAATAATCTCAGGTTCACAAAACGATACATGCTTTACTAAGCCCACTGCCAATGATTGTACAAAAGACAACTAATATGAATAATTACACATGGTCAATCAGCTCATTTCAAAAACTTTCAATATACAAACTGTCAAAACTAAATATATTTCATACATTATGCATAAACACAACGCCCGCTTATTGCCATGTTAGATCAACACCGATCGCGCCAAGATAAAGTCAATCAACCCGGACAAGGGCCAAAGGCGACGAACCCGTGGATCAACACATGGCCACGTCCACCGTCCCAGAGTAGAGTAATATGTCGCCTTGGTCAGCGATTGTCCCCATCTCCAAAGTTCAATATCCACCTCCCCACGGTAAAATCATGATTACAAGTTAAATTAGAGGAAATTTAAAATTATTATTATTATTATTATTATTATTATTATTATTATTATTATTATTATTATTATTTTATTATTATAACATCACTTTATTGTAAAATCATGTGATTTATGAGAAATTAGTAGGGTTTAGGTATATTAACCCCCACCTTTCAAATATAAATAAGCCTAATCCTACTAAAAATGAAGAAGACGCCCAACGCTCGAACATCGAGAATCTTCTGATACGGCTCGCAGCCTAATCAAGATTCTTCTCAAGCTCCCCAAAAGAGGAAAATGAAAAAGGAGATTATTATTATTATTATTATTATTATTATTATTGCAAAAGACGCTCGGGTGTATAGAAAAGATACATGAATTCATGAAAAGCAATAGTTGATTTCAAAATCAAGAGAATAAAATATTTGTAAATCAAAACCATAAACCATAAACCAAAAAACTAGTAAACCATAAACGATTTATAAATCAGGAGAATAAAATATTTGTAAAGCATAAACCGAAACCATAACCGATTTAAATTAACAAGATCCCAAATGAGTTTGTTAGTTCAATAAAGATTGAGAAAAATTAAAGATTAAATAAACCATTTTCAACCATTCGCTTTATTAAACAATAAAACAATTTCACTTTCATTTTTAAAACTAAATATCTCACAAACCATCGATTGTTGTGATCAAATTAATCATACCATCACGATAAAGATAAATTACCTTTAATTTGATTTCCTCCATCATATACTTCGGTTTAATTTTTTTCGACTTTTGTGGGTTTAGGCTGATTTTGCCGTTTAGGCTTTGCGCTTTGCATTCAACTTTGCTGTTTTTGAGTGGTTAGGGTTTAGGTTCCTACGGCTTTAGCTGGATGTGGCTTTATGTCTTTGGTTTAGCAGCCAGAGGTTTAGGGTTTATGGTTTTAGTGTTTGGGTTTTGCGCTTGAGTTTGGGGTTTAAGGTCAGTAGTTTGCAAATTGTGTTAACGTACAGTATTTTAAAATTTTCATTTATAAAATAAGAATAAACCCAAAACGATAAAAATAAGTTGGCTCGAAAGTATACAATATTAGATCTCTATAGAAAGATAATTTTATTTTTGTCAAGAATGGTATAATTAGTTTTATCTAAGCTATTAACTTTTAAATATTTGATTTTAAATATAAGGATGAAAGTGAATTTAATTATTTTTGATAAAAAAACGAATTGCTAAGATTGACACACTGATCTTTGGCTTTTATGCTGATATTATTAATTTCACCCCATCCCAACATTTAAATTGATAGTCATATTAACATAAACCATAAATCATAAATCCGATTTAAATTAACATAAACCATAAACCATAACCAATTTAAACCAAGACCATCAAACCGGGTCTAACAACTTATAACAAAAATAAAGATTGAATTATACCTTGTACATATGTGAATGACACTTTTGCCGATTTGAGATTAGGAAAGATTGAAATTGGAGATGAAAGAATGAGGATGGATGTTACGTGGTTATGGGATTAGTGGTGGCCAAAGAACCTTAAAACCCATAGAACCGGAACTAAAAATGCAATTTTAAGAACCGAGAACCGGATCGAAGAGCGTAGTTTTTCCTCGCTCGTTTCGGTCCGGTTTGGGTATTTTGTTCTACACCGATTGAACCGATTTTTAAAACACCCAAAAATTCAATTTCTTTTTACATTTTGTCTATTCTTGTCCCTTTGAATTATGACCTACTAATAACAAAATAAAGTAGAGTGATTAATTCAAGATAATCATGAAAGTAAAAACTAAAACAATTAATTTTGATACACCGTCGCTTAAACTTGCTTAAATTTGTTATCGACCAGTGTTACTTTGCGTTATTATATCAACACATTACAAAAATTGCAATCCATGACTACGAACCGTTAATCTAGTAATTGGTCGTTATATTACAAAATTTGTATTCATATCATACGAATTATTGATGTGCTAATAGTGTTACTATTGTTACTTGTTATTAGTTTAGTCCTGCTTAGTTCGTATCTCTAGTTTAAGCGATGACAACTATTACAAAACCTAAATGACACGTGCTTTCAAGAAAGGATTAATTTGGCATTCTAAGAAGTTGGGTATTCTTTGTTATTCAAAAATGAAGCTTGATTTTAATGTTCACGATTAGTTTTTACTTGAAAACTAGTATATTTGAAAGTTAAGGCGGTTCTGCTCCGAACCCATACCCGCAGCTCGACCCGGACCGAACCGAAACCTATTTACAATATTGAAGAGAACGGAGCCCGACCGCGCTTCCAAAATTCGGTTCTGTTGAGTTGGGTTCCCGGTTCTGCCTCGGTTCCGGTCTGTCATCCATTGCTCACCCTAATCGATTAGGATAGGTTGAAATAGATGGTAATCTTCGATTTTCGCTGATATTCAATGAAGGTTTACTCAAAAAAAAAAAAAAAAAAAGCGAATAAGGTTGAAAGTCAAAGACATATCTCAAAATGATTGGAGCAATCAATTGTATATATGACGCGCTTTTTGGCGTGGCTTTTATCCCATAACTTTAATGACATGAAGAAATTCAAATAAAGCCTTTTTATTATAATTTAATAATAAATATAAAAGCAAGCCCTAATAGTGGTCCGCTTTTATGTACCACCGTAAAATTTCATCATCAATCTCTTCATATTAATAAACTAGATTGTTTATCAAAACTTATTTGAGCTAAGTCGAGCGATTTTAGCATGTATGTTTCATTTTATTGCATAAAATTTATGCAACCCGAGTAGTCTTATTTAATCATGTCTGATAATTACCGCGATAACTCGAAATCGGCCTCACAAGAATTTTCTCGCTTCACGAGCCGCACGCTGCACCAACACTAAATTAGTTATGGCTAAAGTCAAATAAATATTTCTACGTAGTTGGAATTAATATTTTATTTTATTTTAATTGTTACCTTTATAAAACATGCCAAAAATTATATATTAACGCTAGTCAAAACATCAAACCGGACACCGTGACTCACATTTAAGCTCAAACGGACACGATATACATAACTAAAATTTGAGATCTTTCCTTTCTTTTTCTTGTAACCAATATACTCACAAGTACACCCATCTCTTTCAAAAACCTTGCTAATACATTGACCTTGGAACATGTTTGAGATATAAACTAATAACCATCATATATAACTATGCATTTGACTTTGAAAAAAACTCGTGTATTGTAAGAAGATTAAGATTTTTTCTTCTAAATATTGAAATGTGAATGTCGATATTTATGTACGTATGTAAGAAAGTTAACAAACTTTGGTAAAAAAAGAAGTCGTATTTTAAAGCGACATACATCTTTACAATACCTCTTCCTGAAGTGTTAATCACAAAAAGTATTATACTGCATATAGGAACTTTAAAAAACATGCCTTAACTGCATAAAAGAAAGGGTCTAATAACATATATCTTCTCCAAGTAAACCATTACAGCAAATGGTATACTATAAATTGGCAAATTAAACACCAAATGTCAATCCCAAAAGCAATCTGAAAACACAAAATGTCCGGAAACCAAATAACCTAAATAAAACAAAGTAGCCTTATTTGTGAAGAAGATATATGATGTCGTAATTTCATATTCTTCTATCTTGACTTGAAGAAGAGGCCTTTAGACATCCTCGTTTCATACTCCACTTCATCGAAATCATCAAGGTCAATGATCGCCGCTTTGCGGAGCTTCTGAACCATCTTCGAACTCGAGGATCGCATCATTTTCGTGTTTCTTCTAGGTTAAAAGGAGCAGCTTTAAATTCTTGCGAAGTTGGTGGATGTAACATTTGCAACAGAGTTTGAAGTACATCATCATCATCCTAAAAGGTCTTTATTTAGACAAAAAAAAAACAGACATGGGGGCATAACATGTATGCATTTGATATTTAAAAAATGCAGTTAGAACAAACCTCTGTGATGAAGTCTTTTTAAAGAACTTGATCATTTCAAAGATTATTGGACATCTTCACACCGATAAACATGATGATTGTTGCTTATGTTCCACTCAGATAAGTAAACCGAAGAGTAACTTTTTCCAACAATTCCATTTATGAGCTCTTCAGGAAAAATGTCTTCCGCATTCTGTGTCCATACTTCTTTCAATTTGTAGCATGGGACACCAACCAAAGTATTGATCATATCATCAAATAAAAGTAGAGAGCGAGCCAAGATCATCAATTACTCGTGACGATAACTTTGTACCTAAAATCATAAGCACCAAATATATGAATTAGTTTTTCGCTCAAATGGATTATGGGCCAATAAAATGACACATCTTTTGATGGTAAATATTGTAAGGTAATGTGTTAGTTCATACTTTGGTCCCACGCGGGTCATTTTTATGGTCCTTGCAACCCAAAGTCTGTACCTTTGCCTTTCCCGCTTTGATGACGAACGACCGTATTTTTGGATGCGATCCCTCCTCATCATCGTCAACTGGTTTTGCTATACCACACCGTTTGCAACCAATATACGTCCAACCAAACTCTTGTTGTATTTTGTGAACCTTTCCATAAACTAAGCATTCATATTCCTAAAGAAAATATTATAGGATAAATATTAATTTAAAATGGATACAATGAAGTGGTTGATATATGTTATGCAATGTCATAACCATGATGTGACGTGTTTTTTTTATCATTCTGAATTAACTGAAGCTAAATGACATTTTTGTTGGATGATATCTGAATGTTTAACAAAACACATGAAATATTTAAGGGAAATAACTTAAATTTTGATGCTATAATATAAACCTTATATAATGTTGCTTTGTGCCTAAAGACTACAGATTGCATCAAGGATATTCCAAGCATATTCCAAACACACAGTCATGTATGCTATTCTTAATGTATGTTTTTAAAGATAAAGTAGCATTGTCTGCACTACAATATGCTAAACCAATTCAATCAGAATTTTGAGTACCATATGCTAAAACATTGATTTTTATGCAACCTAAGCATATATAAGCAAACTCTAAGTAGTTGTTCTGCTACAAAACAAACAATTTGTACCGTAAAATCCTACTCCTTATAATTAAACTTAAATAACTGTAATCCATTAATATCTTACCCAAGCAGATTCACGAATAGAGCCAACCATTTTTTTTATTGCACCGCCAAACAACTCATCCTGTGTAAGTTCTTTCTTGACTGGACTATAGACACTTATAGCATGCTTGCTGGAATCATAAGCATCCACTTCCTGATATCTGTTATCAACAATTGTGAAATATAAGCATTGAGATTTTAAGGCTATAACATTGAAATACAAATAATATTATACCTCTTCCTGAAGGCATGGATTTCTGGCAAATCAAGATCAATATGCAATTTTAGTAGCAAAATACATTGCCGATGAAGGTTTTCCAAAGATGAATAATACGATCAATTAGTAAGGCAATGATAACAAATATACATCCAAGAACAATATGTACTTACTATTGAAATATTGGACTCTTGCAAGTTGAAGGATCATGACCACAGGTTTAGATGTTTCGATTTATCGAGATATGGCTTGAATTTATCCGCCCATTCATCAAAGAAACAAGACTTAATTGTCCACCACCGGTTATCAATAATTTAATGAGAATATGGTT
This sequence comes from Chrysanthemum lavandulifolium, assembly GCA_022545495.1. Taxonomy (NCBI): domain Eukaryota; kingdom Viridiplantae; phylum Streptophyta; class Magnoliopsida; order Asterales; family Asteraceae; genus Chrysanthemum; species Chrysanthemum lavandulifolium. The sequence goes on along the minus strand of CM040243.1, from coordinate 207,698,425 downwards.
GGAAAACATACGTATATATATGTATAGTGTAATATGTTTTAAAATATAGCTTAAAAGGAGTTAAATAGAAAGCATACTCCACATCTTGTAGCGTGACGCTTCTCCGATTTTCTCTTTTCCATACGACTCGAAAGGGAGTGGCTCAAATCGATACTACAAGATCAATGACATCTCAGAATTGAAAGGATAAAAATTGAGTATGATATATATGTATATGTATAGTTTAACGATAACTTAAAAACTATGCTAGATTTACTTACCAACCATATCCCTTTCACCAAATGCTTTGAGTGAAAGTTCAAATGGTTCAAAGCAAAACCACAAACATTATTGTTAAATGAGTTGACTCTAGGCTAATGTGTTTTCAAAAGCTAATTTTGAACTGTGGTTAAGCACGGAATTTGCCACCGTTCTCGCCAACCCCAAAATTTGAAATCTTATAGCAAGAGCCTTCATCAAGAATAGCTATGAAATTTTTCATTTCGTGATGTTCTAATACTCGCGGATCCTGTTACCTCGCAATAATGGATATAATATTGTGATGATATAATCCATTGAATTAACTAAAGTTAACGCTTAAAAGCATATTCTAAATACATCATTCATTACAAACACAAATTCAAACATAAGCAACATATATTAAAAACAGTAAAGAAACCTGTTGATCTTGCATAACAGTTTCTAAACCCCAAGTTTCATTGGGTTTTCCCTTTGGATGACTTTTCCGATACTAATGCATCCGCAATAATGTTAACATCATCCATCATAGGTCGATATCCGCAAGCAATGTGATTTGTTGCTCCATTGTTTCAACCGCACAAAACATAATATTATATTAGAATACTTATTACAACAAAGAATGACTAAAATTTTAACAAACAAACATATGCAATGATTCAAACAACAATGACTACATATGCAATGACTTGATATCTTCAATAAATTAATGAATGATAACTTCAAACAGCAATGACTACATATGCAATGACTACAAAAATGCCCTAATCAATGATAACTTAAAACAGCAATGACTACAAACATAAGATTCAATGTGTACAGTTACTGCAGATGTTCACATACATGTTATTACAGGATTCTAAGATGGTGATTTGATTTGCTACACATCTACTGAGTATTTATAAACTGAATATTAGGGTAAATGACACATTTAGGTTTACAACAAAGGCAAGGATTTCAACTATTAAATTTTTCCCTATAATCATGGATGATATGGTTCATTTTATTAATTAGGCTATATTTTTCAAAAAAAAAATCAAACTTTCCAACATTAAGGCCCATAATTTATACAATTAAAATAGTTGTCAATCATACAATATTTCAACCAGAAAAATTTATATGAACACCAATAGCAAACTGATTAAATTAACAATTAAAAAAATGCATTATAATTAAAAAAAAAATACGGATTGTATAAGTGTTTCAAAAGAACTCACCCCCAAATTGAATGAATACGGATTCCAGCATTATGTTCGGCGATTTGCACAACATTAGGGTTCCAACACATCCAACTATTGGGGGATTTGATTTTGGGGGAATTGTAAATAATTAGGTTGGGATATGATTGTGATTTGATAGGAAAAAATTTTGGTAACAGATTTGTGAAGGTCAAAGTCATTTAATGTGATTGATTTCGTTATTAATGAGTATTATGAGTGATTTGTGGATTTGGGGGAAACGCATACTGGAAAAGAGTATGGGCGGGAGTATGTTTTCATCGGACGGTTGTAATAATTTAGGGGAGAGTAAATGCCACGTGTAGTTTTTATAGATTTTTGGGAGGAGTGATTTGAACAAACCCTCCTTTATATGGGGGTGATATATATATATATATATATATATATATATATATATATATATATATATATATATATATATATATATATATATATATATATATATATATATATATATATATATATATATATATATATATATATATGTATATAGTACGTATATATACATACTAGCCTATAAACCCGTGATAAATCACGGGTGGCCTTAAAAAAGTTTGATATAAACATTTGCTAAGAATTTAAATTGTATCTAAACAAAATATAATTACATATCCATAATCCGTATAAGATGAAGCTAAAGTTTCCATTAGATAGCTCAAAATAACAAAGTTGAGTGGTAAATTTTCGATTAGTACTTCATGATAAACAACATTCAACATGCTATTTGACACTTTAGCCCTTGTCATATATCGAACCTTCTTACTTTCCAACTTTTGACCTTAGACACAACGACGTAGAGTTGGCATGTGATGACAACCTTCACTTTCGTAGATAGTTATCGCGAAACAAACGACTAGCGTGAACTCATCAATGATTGAACATGAATGGAATCCTCTTGTCAGAAGGACCGATAGTAGTATTTTCGACATTGATTCCTGATATTATATAGGCATCTATTTACCAAGTTTAAGAACCCCAAAGTCTTATTCCATGGAATAACTTATAGCTGACATATTCCTTTAAATGAAGGAAACACTAATCATTTCCTTAAAAAAATTATCATTTTAACTTTATTTCTTTATCATTTTGGTTTAGGTTGCCTCAATAACCTATGAAGAAATTGTATCAAGAAATGTAACCAACAGATAGGTTTTGAGTAACAAAGAATAAGATCGAATGAAAATTAACTTACCAAAGTAATATAATAATCACCATAATATCAATATCGTTACTTCTCATATGTATGAATAATGTAGTACTTATTTTAGGTATTGAAATTAATCATGTTTATATTATAATGTAAAGACAACTTACTTCATTAGAGGGAAAAGAGAGCCATGACTTGTGATACGGATCTTGAAAGACGATTCATCCAATATCATGCCAAATTGCTTCATTATACTTGACCCATCCAACAACTTAATACTTTTAGCCCATTGCTATACATAAATTTCATTTGGGGTCCTGCAATGAAATAGCTAAACATTATATCTTTTTACGTACGATATATCATACCACATGTTAAATGGTATACTCTTCTAAAACCTCATTTACCAATTGTGACAACTACTTATTCATATAACTCTTTTTTAGATGTAGGTCCATATACTTGCATAAGACATTATCACTAAAAATTGCAACATACACTTCCATTTATATATAACAAAAACAAATGAAATCTATATCTCATTTTATTGAAGCGGTTAAGAGCACACTTGTTATATTATATAAATAACTTATATAATAGCATATGCAATACAAAAAAAAATGTTATATATTATATATATACTATTTGTGGTTGGGGTTGTATCAAATCTATAATTATATATATATATATATATACTATTTGTGGTTGGGGTTGTATCAAAATGGTTTGTATGGTGTCACCATTTAATTGGTCCGTTTCTCTTGTATACAAGCTACAGTACCCAGAAAAAAGATGTGGCATGTTAAGATTGGCTGATGTGTGTTTGAGGTTTTACTGTTCACTGTATATATAGTTATATACACTATGCTACGGTAATGGCGGTAATTCTGCATAAGAACCTTCTATCATACTCCTAGAAAATTCCAACCATTTGATTCTTCTTCTCCATTTCATCAAAACCACTAACCTAAAATATTTTTCACCAAAAAAATAAGCCACTAATTCAGTTATCAAAAGGAACACCCATGACAACGCAAATCCAAATATCCATCAATGAATTCTCATTCGATCAGACCCACAAAAAAGAATGGGTTTCTTATACATGATGGGAAGCAGAGGCGTCGGTGTAGCAAGGATTCCGGCGGGCTCAAGAAAGGCGATCCACATCCTAATAAAGCTGGTAAGTGTCTCTTATCTCAAGGTTTAATCATATTTTTACGGTAGATTGGATTAGAATATGTTTATATTTTTTTCCGTTTGAAGATTCGGTTAAATAAGAGTTAGGGTTGCAACTTTGGGGTTTTTTTTGTGACGGCGTTTATACTCGATCCAAGAATAAAAGTATGTTTCTTCCTTTGCTACTGTTTTGGTGCATCTCAAATATTGAATGATTTTGGTTTGGAGTGATTTGGTCGTCTTTGGTTATGGATGAAGGTTGATTATTCGATATGTATATCCAGATTTTTAGTGTTTTAAAATGCTTGAGATACATGGTGTTGAAAAGGCTAATTAAGATTTTGGTGTCAACTATGATTTTCAGTGGTGTTTGAGATTGCTTATTAGTCAAAGAAAATCTCTAAATGTTTGTAGAAATTTGTCTTTTTCTCAAACTGTTTGTAGAAATTGCATTTGAATGCTCTGATGGAACCTGAAAAAATGTAGTTGAATTAACTTCAACTTTTTATGCATTGCCGTAGAGGATTCAAGGCTCTTGATGAAGTCATACAAGTTGTTAGCTAAAATAATGGCGCAAGAGAAGTGAAGGAAGTGGAACTAGCGATCAAGAAGTCACGTATGTTTGATATTTTATTTTGTCAAACAAACACTGATATTATGTTTCAAATTTTATTTTCATGTTTACTGTTAACTCTAACTCTTTTCAAAGCAATTTTATTAACATTTTATTTCTATTTACTTGATTTTCGTTTCGCTTACAGAGACAGAGGTGCATACAATGATTCTTTGTGCTCAGCAGTTTTTGCATTTTTCCTGTGACAACAATGGTTATCAGGTGCTTATGTTCTTAAACTCTTTGATTCGTTTTCTATAATGTGTAAAACAATCTAAATGACTATCTAAACAAAATGAATCCAAGGTGAAAATTGCTTTGTTGTGAGAGTTTATTCGTGAGTGTCATCTATTTTCATGGTAAGTTGTGTAAGTTTTGGATAATTCTACAATTGTAAATGGTTTTATGGTGTTTGGAAACGACTATAATGTCTGAGTATTTGGGAAAGCTTGAATTTGGTGCTCAAACAGGACCGCTTGCAATGATATGAGCTAATGTGTGATTTCACTTTTTTTTCTTTTGGCAGGGAATTGGCTAATTGTTATTTGATTCGCAATATTCTTTTTTCCTACGCCTTACTTGGGTAAGTAGATTTTGAACTATTCCTGTCAATCGATCTTTTTAGTACTTTTCACCCACTCAATATATTAGCAATCGAGTAGTTAGTTGTAATGGTGTTGATTGCTTTATTATGTGGTTATGATAAGGAGGATAAGGCGATGATCATATACGTTGGCTGCTCTTAATCATTGGGATGTTCTAGAGCCGCCAAACTGCCTCAAGATAAACTGAAAGACGAACAGCTCTCTAAAGATGAGATTAAAGCCGAGAAAGTGCCACATTTCGAGGACCCTGTGCCACCTCTAAAGCAAAGGTATGTGTTTACTGTCTACTTAGGATACGTTAGGATCAGGCCACCCTTGCTAAGATGCCCACGTATGTTGTCCGGACTAAAGAGTTGGTTTGCTTTGTGAACTTAAATTGACTGTCATACAGTCATATTAGATCGCCATATTGAATCTGCATGATTGAAACTAAATACATCTCCGTAACAAATATAGCATGTGTGGTAATATACATGGAATATTAGTTCCAGAAGTGCTTGATATCCATCTAAAACACTTTTCATTACTACTGTAGGTGATATTTTTATGAGGTAATTTGTAATTTTACTAAATCTGACTTTATGATTTTATTTTAACAGAAGAAAAATAATTTGAGTGGCCAAAGCAATCCAGATTCAAGGATAAACGAGGAGGTGATTTCCAAAGTGATATGAATGGTAAAAAAGAAATACATTTAACATTTGTTAAGGGGCTCAAAAGTAATTTGTTAAGGGGCCTGTTATCCCCTAATTAAGCCTCTTATTCGTTGTTACTTAATGATACACGCAATACAAAGTACAACAGTTAATTGATCGATAATGTGGTAAGTTTTTATTGGGCGGTTTGTCGTTTGGGAAAGACTGTTCATCATCCGTTTCCCTTAATCACTCTGTAATACACAAGTACTATATGTACGATACCATGAAACGATAACACATGTACACCAACTATGAAAGTACAATGTTATTAACAAATCTGAATAAGAAGCTTCTTGAACGCCCTTTCCCTTTAAATTAACCTTAGCCAAGAAAATCAAAACCCAAAGGAAAAAGGTGGAAAAAATCTATCAATTAACATCGAAGGGCAGATTAGCATCAGTGAGGAAGGTGGTTTTCCAAAGATCTGTGGTATTAAGAAGTAGGCACACATACATTGGTGCACCTTTGTCATACAGGTATGTTTGTTCACCACATATTGCTTTTACGTTTTTCCCATGCATGATAGAGTTAATCCATTTATTTGTTTATATCGTTATTCTCTTTACAGTTGTTTATCTTATCGTATATTTACTATAATTTTGGGTATTTTGATTGTTATACTTCTTGCTGATTCATGGACTTCCAAAAAATAGATGCTTCTTATGTGATTTTGCATTGCTTATGTACACACACTGTTGTTATACAAATTTTGTTGCTCATACATGTTAGTATATCATGGATAAGAAGGCAACTAAAAAAATATATATATATATTAGTTGACAGTAGCAATAAAGTATTTGCAGCCCCTAAAAAGAGTTATTGTCAGTTACGTATAGGTTTCTTAAGAGAAAATCGATCACAAAATCTACTGAATCATAATAATAGACAACCATCAGCGTGTCCTAAAAAGACTTATTGTCAAATGCGTGATGGTTTCTTAAGAGAAAACAAACCCCAACTTAGTATAAATGCCTATTCAGAGCAACCACCTTATACGAAGCCACATGCAAACTTATTAGTTAATGGAATTGGAAAGTTACAAACTTGCAAACCCCCTATGAAAGTAGCAGCAACACTGTGACAACAGACCAGTTACCAAGATGTTCAGAAATAAGGGTGTACACTCCATTTGTACATCAACAACGACAGTCGTGCCTGTTGTATAATAAATGAACAACTGCTAAACAACCCAGACATAGACGGTTAACTTTGGTGAACGCCTTCCTGGACACCTCCATCTACTCAGGTTTGTTCTTATCTTTTCTTCATGTTAACCAAATTTTACAACATCAAATAAAGGGCAAATTTAAATTGAATAACAAAAGGTGTTGCTTTTAAACACAAGCAAGACTATTTTGTTCATCCAAAATATTAGTACCCCAAGAATTACACAAATAAACTAGAAATGGGTGTGATTGGCCCAGATGTTTGTTGACATCATGTGTTTTTGCTAGGAATGTTTTGAGTGGACAAGTGAATGTTAATTTGCCAATTGCGTTGCCAAATGAAGCATTCTTATAGTAACTCACGTGGAGCTTAATTTGCGTGTTTTGGGTGATGAAATAGGTGCTGACATGGGTGGATTCGGGGTGCTGAAATGGGTCAGTTTGGAGGCTGAAATACGTATGGGATTGGCTTGCTGAAATGGGGGCTAAAACAGTTGCATTTGGGTACTGAAATGAGTGTTTGGAGCCTGATATCGGTCAGTTTGAGAGATGAAATAGGCCAAAATGGGTGTGTTTGGGGGCTGTGGTGGCAGCTAAAATGGGTTAATTTGGGGATGGAAATGGGTGTTGGATTGGAAGCTGAAATAGGGCCTGAGATGGATGCATCTGGCTACTGAAATGGGGACTGAAGTAGGTGCGTTTGACTACTGAAATAACGTGCTTGGGTCATGAAATGGACAGAAGTGGAGGCACGAGTGATGGTGGATTGATATCAGATACGTTGACCTCAAGGAAAAATTGGAATATTTCTTCAAGGTACGCCATTTATATACAAGACCTTGGTATTCAACTATGTCATTTATATACAAGATAAAGATGATGATATGCAATGAAATTTGCTATGTTGTTCATGGTTTATATTGTTATCTTTAGGTTCCATTTTGTCCAACATATGACTTTTTTTTAAACAACAGATACATTTTGGGATGGCAACATAAGTCACATAGGTAATACGTGCTCTTGCAACTAATATGAAGCTCATTAACTTAAACTAAATGATTATGGGTATGTTCCTTCGAGCCTAGAAGGGATATATTCAGTTGAGTACAATTCAGGTCTGTCAACTTTACAACCATTCTCGATCTGTATATCAGTTACAGAATGCAGAAAATCGTCACGGCACGCACAATCCAAAACCTGTACTCTTCTTTGAGCAACGCGTCCTTATACTGTATTAAACTGTAGTTGTGTTTCTTTTATGAGCTACCGATATTAGATATTCGCTTCGGATATGTTTAAATTAAGCCTCAATAGGGTTTAAAGGTGTTTGAATTAACTTATACTTTGGGCTTTTCAAGTTATTTTCAATTTTAACACAGCTCAAAAATGTGCTTACGTATCAGCTTACGGCTTTATTTATGTATGAAGTTTTTTGCCATTTAAAACTACATAGGCTCTTCAGCATAAGGTAATTCAAACACCCCAAAAGTAAAACTGCATAATGCCTTAGCTATGTAACAGCTTATGGCCTTATTTATGTTTTATTTTAGAGTTACAAATGAAGTGTACTTATGGAACAACTAGCCCTCTAATTTGTTTAAATACAAACTGGTAAGATAGGCTAAAAGACCTAATATATTGTGCAATATATCAAAGAGAGGATGTGATTCGTTAGTTTGGATACTTCTGTTATCTTTTATTTTGTTTTTAGTTGATTATTTCCATCTTTTGCTGATAAATATATTGCTCTTTATTTATTTTTAAATCAGTTGCAAGAGTTATCAATGGAGCTCACATCAAAAGCATAATGATCCACGCTCGACTTCGACATGTATCTAACCGCATCTGGATTTGAATTGATATTAGTCTGATTACGATGGAACAAGCGGTGGTTGATTTTCAGCCACATTTTATCCCATAAGGAACTTTAGAAACATGAAGAGCTTTACACTGCAACAAAATATCAAGGTGGGTTTACCATTCAAAATTCACATGATGCATAGTGAGCGTGAGTTAACAGTATGAATGACCCATGTTGCTAATGTTTCAAGATTTCTTTTCGGCCGCATCAGTATTTGTGGTGTTTTCACGCAAGTTGAGATTTTGTTTAGTGCATTTAGCTGTTGTATTGTTCATATAAAGTTAAACAAGTGTACATTTGGTTTGTATTGTTCATATAAAGTTAAACAAGTGTACATCATTTGATCTTATTTGTCTGTTACATGTAGGTTGCTTATTGTTGGATTAAACAAGATTTCTTTGACCCAATTTTGGTCATAACGACAACTAAAACAAATAAAACAATAATCTCAGGTTCACAAAAACGATACATGCTTTACTAAGCCCACTGCCAATGATTGTACAAAAAAGACAACTAATATAAATATTTACACATGGTCAATCAGCTCATTTCAAAAAACTTTCAATATACAAACTGTCAAAACTAAATATATTTCATACATTATGCATAAACACAACGCCCCCGCGGCAACGCGCGGGCTCACCAACTAGTTTAAACTAAAGGAAAACTGGTCTAATAAGTAATTAACCTTACTTCTACATTATAATGCTTCAAAATAGTTCTAATGTGAATGTGTAAAACGAACATGATCTTTTATAGAACAAATTAGAAGTTTACGAAAGCATTAAATTCGTGTAGGACTCCCACATAAGTGAAATATTTTTTGAAAACATACCCATTCAAGCATTTCGTCGAACAATTGATTGTCCATCAATTTCCATTTAGTGACATTCACAAGAGTAATTGAGTAAAAAAGCACATTGTTTCCTCATTTCGAACTTTTACATCTTTATTATTATTATTATTATTATTATTATTATTATTATTATTATTATTATTATTTTAATAATAACACTTTTATTAAAAACTCATAGGATTATAAAAATTAGTGGGAAGCCTCAAACTAATCGGAATTTCACACCTCTGAAGAATTAAAAACCAATCTTATTAAAAATATGAATCACGACGCCACACCAACGTCCCGGAACATGTAGAATCGTCGAACGCGCTTAAGAAGGTAACCCCATCTTTCTCAAGTTCTCCAAAAGAAGAAAGAAGAAGGGAGAAACCCATATCCAATATCCGCACATTTAGATCGTATTTGACACGCTTATTGCATTGCAAAGATCACCGATCGCACGCCCGTATAAAGTCAATCAACCCGGATTGCGCCAAAGGCGACGAACCCGTAAGATCAACACATACGCCACGCCCACCGTCCCAAGAGTAGAGTAATATGTCGGTAGGTCGTAGGATTTGTCCCATCTCCAAAAGCCCAATATCCACCTCCTTACGAAAGCGTAAAATCATAGGATTTACAAGAAATTAGTAGGAAATTAAATTATTATTATTATTATTATTATTATTATTATTATTATTATTATTATTATTATTATTTTATTATTATAACATCACTTTATTAGAAAATCATAGGATTTACAAGAAATTAGTAGGGAGGGAGATACTAACCCCCCACTCCTTTAGCTATAAAGCTAATCCTACTAAAAATACGAAGAAGAAGACGCGCTCCAACGCTCTCGAGTCATCGAGAATCTTGGATACGGCTCAGTAAGTTTAACCAAGATTCTTCTCAAGCTTCCCAAAAGAGGAAAATGAAAAGGGGAGATTATTATTATTATTATTATTATTATTATTATTATTGCAAAAGACGCTTCGGTGTATAGAAAAGATACATGAATTCATGAAAAAGCAATAAGTTGATTTCAAAATCAGTAGAATAAAATATTTGTAAATCAAAAACCATAAACCATAAACCAAAAAAAACTAGTAAACCATAAACGATTTATAAATCAGTAGAATAAAATATTTGTAAAGCATAAACCGTAAACCATAACCGATTTAAATTAACAAGATCCCAACATGAGTTTAGTTCAATAAAGATTGAAGAAAAATTAAAGATTAAATAAACCATTTTCAACCATTCGCTTTATTAAAACAATAAAATAAACTTTCACTTTCATTTTTAAAACTAAATATCTCACAAACCATCGATTGTTGTAGATTTAAATTAATCATACCATCACGATAAGCATAAAATTACCTTTAATTTGATTTCCATCATATACTTTATTTAATTTTTTCCGACTTTTTGTGGGTTTAGGGTTTACTGTTAAGGTTTAGGTTTTTAGGGTTTAGGGGTTTGACTTTTTTGGGTTAAGTTTTTTAGTGGTTAAGGGTTTAGGTTTCTTACGGTTTAGCGGATAGGGTTTATGTTTTTTTGGTTTAGCAGTTAGAGGTTTAGGGGTTTATGGTTTTTAGGGGTTTAGGGTTTTTTAGGGTTTAGGGGTTAGGGGTTTAAGGTTTGTAGTTTAGGGGTTGTGTTAACACAAAAGAGTATTTTTAAAATTTTCATTTATAGTGTAATATATCGAAACCCGCAAAAACGATAAAAAATAAGTTCATCGAAAGTATACAATATTAGATCTCTATAGAAAGATAATTTTATTTTTGTCGCAATGGTATAATTAGTTTTATCTAACTATTAACGGTTTTTGAAATATTTGATTTTAAATATAAGGATGAAAGTGAATTTAATTATTTTGATAAAAACGAATTGCTAAGATTGATCACACTTGATCTTTGGCTTTTATGTGATATTTATTAATTTCACCCCATCCCAACATTTAAATTGATAGTCATATTAACATAAACCATAAATCATAACCGATTTAAATTAACATAAACCATAAACCATAACCAATTTAAACCAAGACCATCAAACCGGGGTCTAACAACTTATAACAAAAAATAAAGATTGAATTATACCTTGTACATATGTGAATGACACTTTGTACAGATTTGAGATTAGGAAAGATTGAAATTGGAGATGAAAGAATGAGGATTGGATGTTACGTGGTTATTGGGATTAGGGGTGAGCGCGCAAAGAACCGACCCGGAACCGATAGAACCGAGAACCGAAAAATGCAAATTTTAAGAACCGAGAACCGGATCGAAGAGCGAGTTTCGGTTCCTCGCTCGTTCTCGGTCCGGTTTGGTATTTTGTTCTACCCGATTGGAACCGATTTTTTTTTAAAAACACCCAAAAATTCAATTTCTTTTTTACATTTTGTCTATTCTTGTCCCTTTGAATTATGACCTACTAATAACAAAATAAAGTAGAGTGATTAATTCAAGATAATCATGAAAGTAAAAAACTAAAACAATTAATTTGATACAATTTTGCCGCCTAAACTTGCTTAAATTTGTTATCAGCTAGTGTTACTTTGCGTTATTATATCAACACATTACAAAAATTGCAATCCATGACTACGAACCGTTAATCTAGTAATTGGCTGTTATATTACAAAATTTGTATTCATATCATACGAATTATTGATGTGCTAATAGTGTTACTATTGTTACTTGTTATTAGTTTAGTCTGGCTTAGTTCGTATCTCTAGTTTGGCGATGACAACTATTACAAAACTGAAATGACATGTGCTTTCAAGCAAAGGATTAATTTGGCATTCTAAGAAGTTGGGTATTCTTTGTTATTCAAAAAATGAAGCTTGATTTTTAATGTTCACGATTAGTTTTTTACTTGAAACTAGTATATTTGAAAGTTGGGCGGTTCTTCGGTTCCGGAACCGATACCCGCGGTTCTGGACCGGACCGAACCGAGAACCGATATTTACAATATTGAAGAACCGAGAACCGGACCGCGCTTCCAAAATTCGGTTCGGGTTGAGTCGGTTCCGGTTCGGTTCTCGGTTCCGGGACGGTTCTCGGTCCATTTGCTCACTCCTAATTGGGATTAGGATAGGTTGAAATAGATGGTAATCTTTCTTGATTTTCGTTTGATATTCAATGAAGGTTTACTCAAAAAAAAAAAAAAAAAAAAAAATAAGGTTGAAAGTCAAAGACATATCTCAAAATGATTGAGCAATCAATTGTATATATGACGTGGCTTTGCGAGGTGGCTTTTATCCGCATAACTTTAATGACATGGAAGAAATTCAAATAAAGCCTTTTTATTATAATTTAATAATAAATATAAACAAGCAAGCCCTAATAGGGTCTGTTTATGTAGCCACCTGTAAAATTTCACTATCATCAATCTTCATATTAATAAACTAGATTGTTTATCAAAACTTATTTGAGCTAAGTCGAGCGATTTTAGCATGTGCGTTTCATTTTATTGCATAAAAATTTATGCAACTCCGAGTAGTCTTATTTAATCATGCCCGATAATTACTGATAACTGAAATCAGTCTCACAAGAAATTTTCTCGTCTTCACGAGCCGCACGCTGCACTAACACTAAATTAGTTATGGCTAAAGTCAAATAAATATTTCTACGAGTTGGAATTAATATTTTATTTTATTTTAATTGTTACCTTTATAAAAACATGCCAAAAATTATATATTACACGTTAGTCAAAAACATCAAACCGGGACACCGTGACTCACATTTAAGCTCAAACGGGACACGATATACATAACGAAAATTTGAGATCTTTCCTTTCTTTTTCTTGTAACCGAATATACTCACAAGTACACCCATCTCTTTCAAAAACCTTGCTAATACATTGACCTTGGAACATGTTTTGAGATATAAACTCAATAACCATCATATAACTATGCATTTGACTTTGAGACATGAAGAAACATGTTCCCCATGCACACACAACTCATCTCATTTTTCTTCTTGTCCTTGTGACTGCCGAATACCACTCAAAAACCAAAGACCATTTGCTTGTTTCTTAAAATACCTCCTAGGTGCAAGCATAATCAAGGTCTCATGTACCAATGCTCAACAAAGACTCTTGGTCTTTAACCAAAGGGTTCTTCCTCCTTTCTTCTTAAAGACCCACGAGCCACAATGCTCATCACATATCTCATTTACAAAATCTCATTCAAAAACCTCTAAGTGTATGCAAAGCTTAGCCTTGGAAGTTTGGATTTCTCTTGGTTTACCCTAGCTCACGTCGACACACATACTCTTCCACACCCTCTTCAAACTCATTAAACTTTCAAACACTCAAAAGAAAACTAAGGGTACTTGATAACGAGCATAAGTGTTTAGAAGCAAGGTAATCGGGTTCACTTTGGAAAGCATATCGGGTCTCTTTCTCATCCTTGTCCGTGCGTATTCTTCCCCACCATTCTTGGTGTCGTAAGTCCTTCCTCTTTTCTTTTTCCGTATGTAGGACGATGTAGCTTCTTAACCATTTAAAAACACATCGATGCATTTTCACGACAATTGTACACGACCTCATTATAACAAGCTACGTTGTCAACCCATTTTGAAACCAACTACATTTCGAAACTAACTACATTTCAGAACAAACTAATAAACTTGAGTGGATAGAAACTCGTTTTGTTGACAACCCATTTCGAAACTAACTAATAAGCTTGAATGGATAGAAACTCGTTTTGTTGTTAACCTATTTCGAAACTAACAATAAACGCGAATGTAAGGCTTAGATTGTTTCCTTGGTACACTCGACATCTTTGTTAAAAATCACCAAACAAAAGAAGATGTATTGCACTTGCATGCAAAACCTTCGAACCATGGCTACTGAGAAGAATTATATAGCAAGTATAAAACAAATGGAATACCCGTTAAATAGAGTCACGCTACGAGAACTAACACAAAAGGACCTTTGGCTCGGTTGGTGGGCGTGGGTGATTGATCGAGGGGTGTGGGTTCAATCGCCTCATGGCGCTTATATTTTTTTGTTATAATAGTAACTTTCGTAACTTGACAAATCCATTCCCCCAACTTCGCACCTCTTGTCATTTTCTTAAGACCTTTATAAGCTTTATAAACTCATATTGATATCTACGATTTCAACCCTCGACTTTGAACCACTTAACACATTTTCTTAAAATCCTTATAAAATTTGAAACTTATATAAATCTTTACAACTTTGATCCTCCAAGTTCTACACTTAACGCTTCCCATCCTAAGAACTTCTTTGAGATAATAAATTTATATTTTCTACGAGTCTTCGTCACATAAATAAAAATTGATACATATTTCTATTTGACAATCACATTTAGAAAATATTATACTTTTCTAAATATAATATTTTCCCACAACTTAGATAAATATATATTGTACATATGTCTATACTTTTCAAAACTAAACAAAATCAAATAAATAAGTTGATTTGTAATTATTTTCCACTTTAATAAATATACTCGAGCCAACTCTTATACTGAATGTTTCAGAACCGTCCCACTCACTTCCAAGAGCCAAAGACTTATAAGCATTTCAAAACTTATCTAAACTTAACCATTGCCAACACAAGCAACAATAAACTCAAACTCTTGAAAATACTTCAACTGCTTTTCAATACATTAAATCATGGATAAAAACAATAAACTAAGACTTGCCATGTTAATTATAGGTCGCGCGACTGCATTTCGTGCTCATACTACTTGACCTTACACTACTCGATACCATTTGCAAAGGCGAGTTCATAGCCTCGCCTTTACTTATTTCCTTCAAACCCCGCGAGGAGATGCATGCTATAAACTAGAACACAAGTCTTTACTTAAATCAGATGCTTATCCGATCATTATTATTATAGCCTGTTGCTCGCCATAAGTCCCTTACATCATGAACCATTAATCACTGCAGTGAACGCGAATATTGTGGATAGTACTATGGGAATTAACGACCCGACTACATTATCGGAAATAACCGGGCGCACTATATTTGGTTAACTATGGAATTGGCAATTCCATCTCCGAGGGCAATATCATTACTTACGCCAAGAATTAGGTGTATGCGCTAGTTTGGTGTCATGAGCTTAGTGCATAATAATAATCTATGTTTTCCATGGTGATTGTATTCAAGCAATTATCATCTCTTACTTGTGTTCAACTTATTATTTAAACCTATGAATATCACTCAACTTTTGTTGACTTTTTAAGCATGTTCATCTCGTGTACTAATTAGAATATCGTGAAGGCGCAATGGATGTCGTGGACACTTGAAGTGGTGTTGTTTTCAATTAAAGTTATCATTTCGTAACTATTTAAACTATCTTTGTGTAACTTCAAAACATGTGGTATTCCTTTTGTGTTTCCAAAACACCGAGATTTATGAAATGATAACTACTTTTTATTAAACGCCTCTCGAGAGCCGCTTTCTATAACTTATGACTATGATCCTCTAAGTAATACCCCAAATAGTCTTCCGCCGTCACATTGGGATTTTGGGGTGTTACAGATTGCATCGAGCCTAGGTTATAGAGAACCAACTTGTATTTTCAAAACAAATTGGACTATAACCACGCTTTCAAATGGACCGCTTTACACCACCACTTCACGCCCTCCGCGCTTACTGCACTGATAACATGTAGGAGATTCACTTAGCGTGATACTACATGACTAGTAAAACTTTGCATGATAAAAACTTATAATGCTAGCTTTCATTTGGTTAGGCATTTAGATTTGCGTGGCGATTATGCGCGACTAACTAAATCTTATTTATCGCATGGCTTTATTTACTTATGAGTGCATATTTTCTTTTGGTTGTTACAAGATTATGTCGTCCGCTACTCACCCTATCGACCGACATCCGACACCGAGATGGAGGATGCTATGTCTTCCGCCTACTCCCGCCTCGCTGCACCTATGTCCTCTCGAGATCGAGCCCTTCGAGGAGGGTGAAGTCGTTGTCACCCTACCGCTTTGACCATACCGGCGCCACCCGCCTTTGGTCCTCCCACTTATGATGATATTTGAGTCACAGCGCTGTATCATCACCGATGTTATGTCCCGCATACACTCATCCACCGATTCCGTATCTTCTATCTCTTGCCCATCACCATCGCCTATTCGCCGGCGAAGGCGAGCCAGGTTCTCAAACCCCACGAGCTCCGCGCCGTTGGCCACCCATTCCGTACCGAAAGAAGGGTGCTACCTTCATACATACCGCCGAAACGAGTAAAGGCACCCATCACTTTTGTTCCACCATCCGACATACCATCATCCTCTCGCTTCACCATCACCGCACTCGCACCACCACTCATACTGCTTTCACCACTACCACCACCTACCACATTCATTTACTGCACCACCACCGCATCGGTTTCATCCTCATCCTGCACCATCACCCTTGGTGACACACCGAGCCGTGACATCTCGAAGAGAGCCTGCCTCTCACCCACACATTCGCACTCCATATTACTGTGCTATGTTTGGTACCTCCGAGCCGAGAGCCCGTAGGAGGATCGATGCTAGACGTTGGTCATACATGATGCCGCCATTAGTCGATGGAGGTCTGAGGAGGCGCACCTAGCGCCGCTGGAGCTTGGGGAGCATCGGCTGTCACACGAGACTCTTCCGCTACGGAGAACCCTTCATCATACCATTCCATTGATAGCTGCCCGAGTTCTACGATTTGAGGATCACCGAGGATGTTGTGGCATTCGCTGATGAGGTTCCGCTGGTGCGTGTCGAGAACATTGAAGATGAGGTTGGAGAGCTCCTTAAGTGGAGGAATCACGATGGAGAGAGAGCTTGATAGGATTGGTGCCTGAGTGAGAGAGCTAGTGGAGCAGCATGTGATGTGAGGAGGATGGAGTCGATAGATTAGGACCACCGGATGTGAATGAGATGTTGGAGGGGTCAGCGACGACAATGTAGAGGATGACTATCATGGAGACCGTACACGCTTTGGAGCGTAGATCGGAGGCACGAGATGTAGAGGCGGATGAGTCGGCGAGCTAGTCCATGACCCATGCCGATTGAGGAGCACACCGACAAAGATCTAGATTGGTGATTCATCTATTTAGTTTTCGGTACCTTAGCCCGCATGTGGCACTAATAAAGGCCTTGTATTCGCATGTTTTGTAAACTATCGAACAAGCTATTTATGCGACATTGTATGGTTTTGTATCACTATGTATGGATGATAGACATATGGCATTATGGTTGTTATTTCTTGATGTTCTCATGTATGATGATCTTTCTTATTTATCAGTGTATGAATTGAAGTGATCATTTATATATATTTCCTCGTGTGGTTCTAACATATTGTGATTCTTTCTCATAATGATTATACTCTATTGATATAATGTGATGATCTCGACTATTATGAAACCATTTCTTTTATAATAATTCACACTTATGTTGAATGATTCTAAAATTTGAGTGTATGTCTTTAGAAAAATGGCAAGAACAAGAACTACCCCTACCTCATCAAACCGCCGAGATGACCCTCAAGCACCGGAGGTCGGTTACTAATGAAATCGGTCTCGCTTTTCGCAAAGACCGGCCGGGGCGCTCGAGCAAATGAAGCCCCAAATCAAGCCAACCGGAATGAAGTCGTGGTAAATCGCAAATGCGGATACAAGGAGTTCATGAATTGCAAACCTACCTTCTTCAAAGGAACTGAAGGCGCATTGGCCTTATTCATTGGTTCGAAAGATCCGAACTCGTATTTCTTTAAGTGATTGCTCGTAAGATTGCAAGGTGAAATTTGCTACCGGTACTCACGGAAGATGCATTGTCTTGGTGGAAGGCTCATGCCCAACCTATTGGCATGGAAGAAGCCTACAAAACCACTTGACCGAACTAAAGCAATTGATGATGAAGCAACACGCCCAAGGACCGAGATCAAGAAACTTGAAGATGAATTTCGTTAATACAAATATCGTCATTAAACGTTATTTATATTTTTGATCTTTGCCTAAGTTTTGTTAACGACAAAAGTAAATTTAATTTATAAAAGCTTAAAGCTTGTCAAGTTTATTAGATATTAAAACAAGCTTTCTCAAACAAAATATTCATCATTCAAGCATTTACATTTATGATTAGTAACATCTTGATATGACTCTAATCATTATGTATGATAATAGTTTGTAGAATGTGTTAGGTTCTTAAAACCAAACACTACTTAAGCATTTGCATATTTCTATTAATAGTAATACAACATATTGACATCATGTATTACATCATGGAGATCATTGAAGATTCCATTAGATATTTTGTAAGATTTGTACTCTTCATATCTTGCACAATCTTACTTAGATAGAGTCGACTTTAGGCAAGATTTGATATCTTGACCGTCCGATCAAGCGGTACTAATTTGGTACACGCGGAACCCTTTTAAGGGGTCCGCGGTCCGTGGATCGCCCCGTCTAAATTGGCTATAAATAGCAATGCCAAGCCAAGTAGTTTCTCATCCCTTTCTAACATACTCTCATACATATCTCTCTAACCTTTCTAACTCATTTATATCATATTAGTGATCTCTTTGTAGCAAAGAAGATCAAGTCATATTCAAGCTTCAACGAGAAGTTGGAAGTCTTGTTTGTTTAGTGTTGTATGATCTAGTGTTGATTCATACTTCATTGTTGTATCAAACCATCATAATCTTGTGAGTGTGAGTGGTTAGTATTTTAGTCCTCAAAATACATTGTGTGTGGGAGAAGTTGTACCTTGGAAAGAACTCGACATCTAGCTTAGTGTCGGAAATAGTGTAAGCGAAGTGTAAAGGTTTTCTCCACGGTGAAAGGAGCTTGTTGACTAGTGAAGTTAAACTCGAGTGTGAGACTCGGGAGTGGAGTAGGCAAGGAAAAAGAGTCCTTGTAGGCCTAACCACTATAAACAACTTGTTGTGGTTTGATCATTTCTTTCCTTACTTACTTATTACATATTGCTTGCATATTTCATTAATATACTTAAGATCAATATCAATTGATCTTTCAATAAGTTTCAAAACAAAGTTTTTAATTGGTAAACTATTCAACCCCTTCTAGTTTTCTACAATTGGTATCGAGCCTCGTTGCTCAAGAATTTCTAAAATAACTTGTATTTTATAAACTTGAAACGATCCATGGATTCTCGAAAACTTTAAAGAAGGGCAATCTATGCAAAGACCACCACTCTTGAAACCAATGGATTTATCTATTGAAAACCGTTTTGAAACATATGTAAAATCAAAAGATATAGATCTTTGGTTTATTATTGTTAAAGGAGATTTTAGTTCTACAACAAAGGATATTTCCGCTGATGAACAAAAGAAATTAGTTGCTAAAAATAATGAAACTAAAATGATGCTTTATAATGCTTTACCTAGAAAAGAATATGAAAGAATTTTATGTGTGAAACCGCTAAAGATATTTGGGAATCTTTAATTGTTACACATCAAGGTAATTCACAAGTCAAGGATAACAAAATTGATCTTCTTGTTCAACAATATGAACAATTTGTTATCCTCAAGATGAAACCATTGATTGTGGCTTTGCTCGCTTTAACACTATCATTACATCACTTAAAGCACTTGATGAATCTTTCGTAGTAAGAACTTTGTCGTGAAATTTCTTAGAGCACTCAATCCCAAATGGAGAGCTAAAGTGACCGCTATTGAAGAATCAAAAGATCTCTCAATAATGTCACTAGACGAGCTAATTGGCAACCTTAAAGTTCACGAAATGGTAATGGAGAAAGATTCGAGATCATCAAAGGAAGAAAGGAGAAGATCAAACTGCTGTTTTAAGGCAAAGGCGAATCAAGCGATGATGGTGAATCTTGTCTCGATAGTGAAGATGAGGAGTACGCTATGGTCGTTAGAGATTTCAAGAAGTTCTTTAGAAGAAGAGGAAAGTTTGTAAGACAACCTCGAGAAGAAAAGAAGCCATTCCGAAAAGATCGGATGATAAGAAGATTAAAAGTGAAAGAAAGTGTTTTAGATGTGGTGATGCAAGTCATCTCATAGAGAATGTCCCAAGCCACCTAAGAGCAAAACTCAACGAAGCTTTTGTAAGTGGTGCTTGGAGTGATAGTGAAGACGATGAAGAATCAAGCAAGGAAGAGATCGCTTAATGGCACATGAGTCAAATGAGGTACTTTCCGACTCTTCTTATTCTTCCATAGATGATGACACCTTGCAAAACAATATAATCAATTGTGTGAGCTAAGTCAAAAAATCATAACTAAAATAAATTTCTAAAAACTAAAAAGGAGTTTTTGGAAAATGAGGTATATGAGTTAAAAGAAAAAGCAAAACGACTTGAAAAAGGAAAAGCAAATGACAATGATTGTAAATCATGTCAAGAGCTTAATCTTGAAATAGAAAAACTAAAGCTCACACAAGAAGTTTTAATAGAAAATAATTCTAAGTTTAAAAGGTTTAACAAAAACATCGCTATTGCCGATGAAATAGTTAAAATCCATAAAACACCAGGAGACATGAATGGGCTAGGGTTTAATGAAGTATTAATTCCTAAGAGTCAAAACAAACGGCCGAAAAGGACGAACATTCTCAAAATCTGCCAGACAAAGACGGACCGCACGGAACCAAAAAAGGGTTCCGTCCACAGTGCAAAATGGTACCGCGGGTACTTCAAATGTAACGTAACGCTCGCAATACGGACCGCATCAATTTGTTAAAGTAACAAAGAAAACCAATGATAATGTTAAACTAAAACCAGCCATTATATCAGGAGTAGGACTTATTAAAAATGAATTTAGATCAAAAACTACTCAACAACAACATAAAACTTCTTTTGCCAAACGCCCCTTTCCTAAGAGCAACCACAACATTCAACCTAACTACCAACACAACGGTTGGAATCAAAACCTTCCTAGACCATATCAAACTCCAGATTACATGTCATGGAACCCTTATCCATCATTTCCATACATGAATCAAATAAATGGTATGTTTAACCCAAACGGACCCATGAGATATTGGGGACCAAATGTTTGAGTTATTCGCTTCTTAGGTATGTTTGAAAGTTGGATTGGAACCTGATGAATGGATAAAAGATAGTGATGCTCACGACACATGACGGCAACAAAGTCTCTTCTCATCATACCAAGAGTATGACGAGGTAATGTCACTTTCGTAGCAATCTCAAAAGCAAAATCATTGGCAAAGGTACGATTGCTCATAACTCTCTAACTATTGAAAATGTTGCTCATGTGGATAGGTTAGGATTTAATCTACTTAGTATTAGCCAACTATGCGATAAAAAGTATAAAGTACTATTTGATGAAAATGGTAGTAAAATACTAAAAGATGGTATCACCATAGCTAAAGGAGTTAGGAAAAATAACATATACGCTATGAAAATAGATAAAACATATAATGACAAACTTTGCCTAACAACATTAGACGATAGCTCATCTCTTTGGCATAGACGCTTATGTCACGCTAATATGAGACTTATACAAAACCTATCTTCAAAAGAGTTAGTTAGGAATTTACCAAAACTAAAATATGACCAACACTTTTGCGACGCTTGCAAAATTGGTAAACAAACACATAGTAGTCACAAATCTAAAAATATGGTATCTACATCTAAATGTCTAGAATTATTACATATGGACTTGTTTGGACCATCCGCTATAAGAAGCTATGGAGGCAACTTATACACTTTGGTCATAGTAGATGATTACTCAAGGTTTACTTGGACGTTATTTTTGAAAACCAAAAATGAAGCTTTTGATAAATTTGAAATACTTAGCAAGAAAATTCAAAATCTTCTAGGTGTCAAATTGTGTCGATCCGAACGGATCATGGTCGTGAATTTGACAACGAAACTCAATTTGGAAACTTTTGTGATACAAATGGTATAACACATAACTTTTCCGCCCACTTAACACCTCAATCAAATGGAGTAGAGAACGAAAATAGAACAATTCAAGAAATGAGTAGAACAATGCTTAATGAACAAAACATTCCTCAAAAGTTTTGGTGTAACGCTGACACTTCTACATATATTTTAAATAGAGTCCTAATACGTCCTTTCCTAAACAAAACACCATATGAACTTTATAAAGGTAAAAGCCAACATTAGGATATTTTAAAGTCTTGGTTGTAAATGTTTTATTCTTAACACTAAGGATTATCTCACCAAGTTTGACCCAAAGTCTTATGAAGGTGTATTTCTTGGTTACTCTCAAACTAGTAAAGCTTACATTGTCCTAAATAAAGAAACAATGATAGTCGAGGAATCATTGAACATAACATTTGACTTAAAATCCACCTCCTCTAAGACATCACCTTTGGTAGATGATGATTTAGTTGAAAGTCAAATAATTGAAAGACAAATTAATAATAACAAGGAAGATGAACCATTAAATAAGGAAATTGTCAACATAAAAGAATCTAAAAGTCATCCATTAGAAAAGGTCATAGGAAAACTTAATCAAAGAACCTTAAGATCACAAGCTCAAAATCAAAGTAATCATTTTTGTTTTGTATCCACCGTTGAACCAAAAACCATAAATGAAGCAATAAAAGATGAATCATGGGTAATGGCCACGCAAGAAGAATTAAACCAATTTGTTAGAAATGATGTTTGGAAACTAGTTCCAAAACCCAAAGATCAAACTATAATTGGAACAAAATGGGTCTTTCGAAACAAAATGGACGAAAATGGTATAGTATCTAGAAACAAAGCTAGGCTTGTTGCACAAGGTTATAATCAACAAGAAGGAATTGACTATGATGAAACTTATGCACCGGTAGCTAGACTTGAATCTATTAGAATATTACTTGCTTATGCATGTGCTTATGATTTTAAATTATTTCAAATGGATGTTAAAAGTGCTTTTCTTAATGGGTTTATTAACGAAGAAGTATATGTTGCTCAACCTCCCGGTTTTACCGACTTTGAGAAACCACATCATGTCTTCAAACTCAAGAAAGCATTATACGGCCTTAAACAAGCACCTAAAGCTTGGTACGACTGCCTTAAGACTTTTCTTATTGATAACAAATATACTATGGGATTAGTAGATAATACTCTTTTACTAAGAAAAGGAATCGCAAATTATTATTGTTCAAATATACGTTGATGACATTATATTCGGATCAACTTGTCAAGAACTATGTAATGATTTCTAAAATCATGCATGACGAGTTTGAAATGAGTATGATGGAAGTAGTTAAACTTCTTTCTAGGACTTCAAATTAAACAACTAGAAGATGGTATTTTCTTTAACCAATCTAAATATATAAAAGACATGCTTAAGAAATTTGGTCTTGAAGAATCCAAACCAACTAAAACACCCATGTCTTCGGACACTAAACTCACCAAGGACGAAGAAGGTGAATCCGTAGATAACACTAAATATAGAGGAATGATTGGTAGCCTACTCTATCTTACGGCTAGTAGACCCGACATTATGTTTAGTGTTTGTCTATGTGCTCGCTTTCAAGAAAATCCAAAGGCATCACACTTAGAAGCATTAAAAGGATTTTAGATATATTAAGGGAACAACGTGTTTAGGATTATGGTATCCCAAAGGAACGGGTATAGAAACCATAGTGTATGCCGACCGGATCATGCCGGTGATTATGTCGATAGAAAAGTACAAGTGGTATTTGCACTTTTGTTGGACATTGTCTCACCTCATGGTTTGCAAAGAAGCAAACGGCTTTAGCTATCTCTACCATCGGTTCGAATACGCCTCACCGGAAAAGCATGTCAACAAGCTCTTTGATGAAGCAAGCTCGAGATTACGGAATTCATCTCAACGATATTGTGATACTTTATGACAACAAAGGAGCCATCGATCTCAAGAAGAATCCTGCTCAACATGCTCGCACAAAGCACATTGAAATCATCATCACTTTCTTCGCGACAATGTTCAAAAGGAAACATTTCAATCGAGAAAGTATCCTCCAAGACAACATTGCCGACATCTTTACTAAACCTCTTAAACGAGAACCTTTAATCTTCTTAGACTTGGTTTAGGGTTAATGGAACCAAACATGTAGGATAAACATAGCCTAAAGCATTAGAATAGTCAAACCAAAACAATTTTGTCTTGTATCTGCCATCAGTAGCTACGGCACCAAACGACAACACGGACGGAACCAAAATTTGGTGCCGCCTCGTCCGTGGTGTCTCATGTACAAAACAAATTTTATACATAACATCTTCTTCCTCACAACCCACTTTACCAAAACGTAAAACTTAAACCAAGCTCATTATTGTCATCTTCCCACTTACTAATCATCAAGATAACATCATTGTAAGTATCCTAACTACATTTCATCTCTTAATTCGAGTCTAGGATTCTTATTTATGCACAAAACTATCACAAATCATTACATGGGGTTTTATGTATGCTTTATACCAAATATGAATTCAATTGGCAAATTGCATAACTAGTCATTGAAATTAGGTACTACATTATCATATTGCATAAACAAATCATGTTTTCCCACTAATTGATAGATAATAAATATAAGGCCTTATTCAAACAACCAAACACCCCATGTCAAAAGTTTTGAAAAGCTTCTCACTTGTAGGAAAACATTTTTCATTGCTAATACAAATAGAAACGTTAGAATTTTCATCACTTGCATGCTCTTGAATACTAAAGGTATTGCATAACTAATATGCACTCCCTTGTATATTCAAATGTAGCCACATTGAATTAGGAGCATTTGGGTTATCTCATGGTATTTGCCAAACACTCCACTAAAACCATTTTGTGCATAAAATGAGTCGAGATAACCGCAACTCCAAATTGTTTTCATATAGGCACACACTAGAATCAAAAACGTTAAAATTTATCTAAATTTTTTTCTAACATGTTAATTTTATCCTTAGGAATAACCATGGTAGCCGCAAGATTCTATGATCACAAAGACACTCTTAACTACATTCCCAAACACCACAAAACCAAAGGACTCACCAAGGAACAAGTAGAAATATTTAGGGTCTAGAATCTAGGTATTTCCACGAGGGTAGAACCATTCACCCAACCTTCCTTGAGCATACCAATCTTCGTGAAGAACTAGCCGCCATTCAATTCGATTGTCTTCTTGACATTGATGAACCAATTTGTCCTAGGTTCAGATTAGAATTCTATGCTAGTGTGACCGGTTTAGTGATGAAGATGATGAATTTTGTCTTAGCTTTAGAATCAACCAAAATGACTACACCATCACCCTAAGTGAATTTGCTAGAGTACTAGGAATTCCCAACCGAGGAACTTGTGTCTACACGGATAAGTGGTCACCACCGCCTTGATGCAATCAATGACCGCTTCTCTTCCTTACATAACCCGCTTAGCCGATAAGGATGTCATCCGTGAACACCTTTTAACCCAAAACGGATACAACCCGAGTCACCCGAAAGGAAAAGAGGTAGACCGAGATCCATATGGAATGGAGCTCAATGAACTTAAGCACGAATTTAAGAAATGGGAGGAGTTACTTAGAGCAAACGCATTAGCACCATAGGGAATAGGGATCACATAAACGCTTGTCTTTGTCACATGCTTTACAACTTGTTCACCCGACAACCATTCAACTTAGCCTACTACATAGCTAGGAGAATGATTGATATTCCAACTCAAGGATCCGTTGTTCTTCCATACGGGATGCTTCTCACCCGTCTCTATAGAAACTTCGCCCAATTCCACCAACCCCAAAAGGGATGCACCTTCACTATGATCTCATCCTCACATCTTTGTACCTTAAGTGATGCTCGAGTTGCTAAGACTAAAGGCAAGAGAACTAAACCTCCAACTCCTTCATCATCATCATCAAATAGCTCGAGGATGGTCTTCCAAGCTCGCCTTCCACCACAAGAGTATTACACATCTCTTCCCGAGATTGAGAATGAATCGCCAGAATTCAAACAAACTAAGGGAATGTTCAAGTGCCTTGGTAGGATGATGAACAAGATTTACAAGAAGTCGGACAAATAAGGGTACTTTAAGGAGTGTTTGGAACAATGCTTTATCATTAATGTTTGTCGCTATTTAGTTGTTTTTATTATGTAGGATGATAATATAACTTAAAACAATGGTGTATGCTAACAACTTATGCGGGGGATAGCACAAGTATGCTATCAAATTTTACCCATTCTCACTATATTGTGAAAATCAATAAGCCTTGCTCAAAATCTATGCTCCTCTATGTTTAGATATGTGTTATTTACTTTTCCTAACTAGAAATGTTTAGTATAACAGCTTTTAAGAAAAATTTCGTGTTTCGAAATTTGCCCGACACCTAAAAACGAACTCGTCCAATTTTCAAGACTCACGGATCCGACGGCACCAAAATTTTGGTACCGCCCTTTATATCTTTGGTACCGCCATACCAGACAAAGGGACTGCACGGCACCCTTTTAGGGTACCGTCCGTGTGTATTTTGGTGTCGTGGATTCTCCGTAATTTTCTCAATTTCGACTCTTTCGTAATTCCAAATTATCTTCCATCACTTATAAATCAATCTTAACTAGTTTATACCGTTATTAGAACTAGTATTATTCACTAAGGTATATAAGAACCATTTCCACCAAAATTCAAAATTTGAAAAATCCACCCAAGGAGCCCTTTTGCATAAAGGAAGGAACCAAATTTTGGTACCTTCAAACCGTGGGTAATCAATATTAGGAAATTCCACTCACTAGAACACATTTATTGCATATCTTTTCTTCTTCACTCCATCTTCTTTGTATGGATTGACTTGGATGATATGACTAGCATTCAACCCACTTCCAAATCATTAGGAACCTCATCTCTTCAATGGTTCAACATCAAATCAAACCTTTTCTCAACAATTTCTTACCTCTATAAATTGAAAGGTTTTACCATGAGCATCCTCACACCTTCTTCATTCTCACTACTATCTAGCAAATCAAAACCCAAGTTAAAAATGACTAAATCATCACCAAAACCTTGCAAGAAAACCGCTAGAATGAGCGTAAGGCCTTGTTGTTTTGTTAATCTTAGCTCATCATCCGAATCTTCACCACTCACCATCTCATCTCCCATTAGAGATGATACACACCTTACCTTAGCTACACCCACTTCATCACACATTGTGATCACCACTCCACCACCATCAAAAGCACCTACTTCACCTCCACCGGCACCCATCCAAACATCCAAAACACCCTCACCACCTTCACCAAGGTCTCCCACTCACTCCCATGGAGTTATTTTCTACTCCACCAACATCACCAAATCCTTTCCTAGAGGACTTGGAAGACTTGCCTCCTAGGCCAAGTCATCCACCACCATTGCCATCCTTGGCACCATTGAGCTTAATCGCTTCATGAATCACCTCGGTCATCTATTGACCCAAACGCCCATTAGGGCCAAGACCTCTCCTTTTCCACCCCATTCACAAGGACATTCATGGTCCTTTATACGGGATCATCCACTTCCATCATCAATGTCCCTCATATTGAGGACATTCCGAGAGCATGGGATGACAATCCCACTGAGAGGAGATTCAAGCCGAACTCCACAACCTCCACCAATTCAAAGGCATGGTGGATTCTCACTTAAGTGAGACAATGCAAATGCAAAGTGCTTTGCTTGCATCCATCATGACCACTCCAAACATCCCCAACACCACCAACACATCCACCATTCCACCACCACAACCTCCGCAAACTTTCTACCCTCCAAGGCATGGTTGCTCAACTTAGAGCAACGGGTCAAACTGTGGAACGGACCCGGATTATGGTCCATGACTTCCACGAAGAAATGAGGTTCATCCTCAACCACATTCTCGAGCTGCCTCAACGCTTTTTCCCATCCACCATCACTTTAGGATGGTTTTAGAATAGTCTTTATTTGCTTTTTAGGATAATTTTATTTTCTTGTACTAGAAACACATCATTGTGTTCTCTTTTCATGATCTTTTCTCATGAAAATTTTAACTAATGAATGTTGTTTATTATGTTGTTGGTGGCATTACATAGTGTTTGGAAATGCTTGTGAATGATCATTATTACTAACAATTTTTTTGTAGCTTTATTTTCACAATCCATGTATCTTCCCATTAAAGCACCCAATTTAGGGGAGCTTTGAACAAGGGAGATAATAGCTCGCTCATTACATTCAAGATAGCATCTTCTTTTGTTGAGACAAAAGGGGAGAAAATATAGAACTTTGAAACTACTTATAGTTGACTTTCCGAAAAAGTCAAGTCAGATACACTTGACTTTCTAAAAGTCAAACAGAACTCATTGATAATACTTGACTTTTCTTAAAGTCAACCGCATACTTTGACTTTCCGAAAAGTCAAACATCATGCATCAACTAGTGAATTCTTCGACCTACATAAAAAGTCAAAACTCATACACTTACATTATCATTTCCTTTTCAAAGTTCTAAAACTAATATTTTTATAACTCTTGTACAAACTTTGTTTCTTTTATAAAAATAAAATTTATATTTTGTCCTCAACAAAAAGGGGGAAATTGTTAATACAAATATCGTCATTAAACGTTATTTATATTTTTGATCTTTGCCTAAGTTTTGTTAACGACAAAAGTAAATTTAATTTATAAAAGCTTAAAGCTTGTCAAGTTTATTAGATATTAAAACAAGCTTTCTCAAACAAAATATTCATCATTCAAGCATTTACATTTATGATTAGTAACATCTTGATATGACTCTAATCATTATGTATGATAATAGTTTGTAGAATGTGTTAGGTTCTTAAACCAAACACTACTTAAGCATTTGCATATTTCTATTAATAGTAATACAACATATTGACATCATGTATTACATCATGGAGATCATTGAAGATTCCATTAGATATTTTGTGAAGATTTGTACTCTTCATATCTTGCACAATCTTACTTAGATAGAGTTGACTTTAGGCAAGATTTGATATCTTGACCGCCGATCGGGCGGTACCAATTTGGTACACGGGCGGAACCCTTTTAAGGGTCCGCGGTCCGTGGATCGCCTCGTCTAAATTGGCTATAAATAGCAATGCCAAGCCAAGTAGTTTCTCATCCCTTTCTAACATACTCTCATACATATCTTCTCTAACCTTTCTAACTCGGCTTCATATCATATTAGTGATCTCTTTGTAGCAAAGAAGATCAAGTCATATTCAAGCTTCAACGAGAAGTTGGAAGTCTTGTTTGTTTAGTGTTGTATGATCTAGTGCCGATTCATACTTCATTGTTGTATCAAACCATCATAATCTTATGAGTGTGAGTGGTTAGTATTTTAGTCCTCAAAATACATTGTGTGCGGGAGTAGTTGTACCTTGGAAAGAACTCGACATCTAGCTTAGTGTCGGAAATAGTGTGTTTAAGTGTAAAGGTTTTCTCCGCCGGTGAAAGGAGCTTGTTGACTAGTGAAGTTAAACTCGAGTGTGAGACTCGGGGAGTGGAGTAGGCAAGGAAAAGAGTCCTTGTAGGTCGAACCACTATAAACAACTTGTTGTGGTTTGATCATTTCTTCCTTACTTACTTATTACATATTGCTTGCATATTTCATTAACATACTTAAGATCAATATCAATTGATCTTTCAATAAGTTTCAAAACAAAGTTTTTAATCGGTAAACTATTCAACCCCCCTTCTAGTTTTCTACAAATTCTATCATCTGACTACTAAGGGCAATGATCTCAAAACCTACTTCAAGCGTTTCCAAGAATTGAAAGCTCTATGCCCTTCCATGATTTCTAATGAAGTTAAGTTGCTGGAAAATCTCATTGGGGATTACCCAAGCATCGAGGGCAATGTTATCGCATCAAAACCCAAAACCGTGGAAGAAGTGATCACAATTTCCTACCAACTCATGGATCAAGTCCTCGAAACATGGATCCGCAAGGCAATAACGATAACAAAAGGAAGTTTGATGACCGCCGAGGCAACACTTCAAACAACTACAACCACAACAACTCTTTCCATCACAACAATAACCGCAACAACAACAACCAAGGCAAGAATAATCACAATCAACACCGCAACAACAATCCCAACCCATATCACCAAAACCAAAACAACCACCACAATCAACAAAACCGTAGACAAGAAGTTGTGAGGGCTTATGCCGCTACACCCGCCATCGGAAGAGGCTATGCCGACCACACCTTTGTGCACTCGATGCAACCGCATCATGCGGGACGTTGTACTATTAAGTGTGGAAGTGTAACAAAGTGGGCCATACCCACAAGGATTGCCAAGCCCCGCATCGAAGTAACCTCCAACCCATGGGGATAACTTGCTTGATGTGGAGAAGTCAAGGGCATGTCAAGAGTAGGTGCCCAAACCGTATGGGAACAACAACAACAACAATAACAACAACAACCTGCTAGAGCAAGAGCTTATGTGCTAGGAGATGGAGATGCACAAGAAAACCCTTGACGTCACATGGCACGTTTTCACTCAATCATCATTTAGCTAAGGTGTTATTTGATTCTCGAGCCGACAAAAGCTTTGTGTCTTCTAAGTTTGCACCCTTACTAAAAAGTCACCCCAACCGCCCTAGATACCACATATGAAGTAGAGCTAGCCGATGGAAAAATAGTAGGAACTAACACTATCCTTCGAGGTTGCAACCTATCTTTATCAAACCACCCATTCGATATAGACCTTATGCCTATCCAACTTGGTAGCTTCGATGTCGTCATTGGCATGGATTGGCTATCCAAGAATCGCAAGAATCATCTCAGGACGAGAAAGTCGCTCACCTTCCTCTCAATGGCAAAACTCTAATCATTCGGGTGATCGTAGTAAACCCGATTGAATATCATCTCGCATCGTCAAAATCGCAAAGTACATAGAAAAGGATGCCACATTTTCTAGCACAAGTAACTGAGAAGAAGAAAGCGGATGAGAAACAACTAAAGACGCCCCCGTGGCTAGGACTTTCCAAGTATTTCAAGACTTGCCTCGGTCTTCCTCCGATTCGCAAGTAGAATTTCAAATCGAGCTACGCCGGAGCGGCACCGTGGCACGAGCACCTTATAGATTGGCACCCTCGAACTACAAGAATTGTCCGACCAACTTCAAGAATTGTCCGAAAAGGATTCATTCGACCGAAGTTCTTCGCTTGGGAGCTCCGGTCTTATTTGTCAAAAAGAAGGACGGATCTTTTCAGTATGTGTATCGATTAGCGTGAGTGAACAAGCTAACGGTGAAGAACCGATATCCATTGCCTAGAATCGACGATTTGTTTGACCAACCGCAAGGGTCAAGCGCCTACTCCAAGATTGATCCGAGATCCGGGTATCACCAACCGAGAGTTAGAGAAAGAGATATTCCAAAACGCTTTCCGAACACGATATGGCCACTATGAGTTCCAAGTGATGCCATTTGGTTTGACAAACGCACCAAGCGGTATTTATGGACCCGATGAACCGAGTGTAAACCTTACTTGGACAAATTTGTGATTGTGTTCATTGATGACATTCTCATTTACTCCCGCAACAAGGAAGAGCATGCGGAACACTTGAAAGCCATTTTAGGCTACTCAGAAAGAAGAACTGATGCTAAGTTTTCAAAGTGCGACTGGATTCAAAAGTTCAATTCCTTGGTCACGTGATAGATAGTAATGGTCTTCATGTTGATCCTTCAAAATCAAGTCACAAAGATTGGTCATCCCTACTACCCCTACCAAATACGCCAATTTTTAGGTCTTATGGTTATTATCAAGATTTATCAAGGATTCTCGAAAATCGCTAAACCTCTAACTGAGTTAACCCGAAAAAGAAGAATTTTGACTGGGGCAGGAACAAGAGTTAGCCTTTCAACTCTTGAAACAAAAGCTTCTAAGCCCCTATCTTAGCCTTACCCGATGGAGTGGAAGATTTTGTGGTTCATCGTGATGCATCACACCTAGGGTTAGGTGCGATTGATGCAAAGAAACAAGGTGATCGCTATACTTCATGACAACTCAAAACTCACGAAAAGAACTACACTACCCATGACTTGGAATTAGGAGCCGGGTTTTCGCCTCAAAATATGGAGACATTACCTATATGGAACTAAGTGTACGGTGTTTACCGACCATAAAAGTCTCCAACACATTCTCGATCAAAGGAGTTGAACATGCGACAACGCCGATGGCTAGAGTTGCTTAGTGATTACGACCGAAAAATCCGCTATCACCCCGAAAAGCGAATGTCGAGCCGATGCTCTTAGTCGAAAGGATCGACCTAAACCTCTTCGAGTAAGATCTTTGGGAATGACAATTAAGTCACCCTCCCATCAAAATCCTTGAAGCTCGTCAAGCTCTCAAACCCGAAACCGTCCCAACGAAAGAATCTTTGGAATGCCGGAAAACGAGAACGGTTTTATGCAAAGATCGGATGGAACTTTATGTTTTGGCGATAAGTTGGATACCACTTTGGGGAATACGGAACTCATCATGCACGAGTCTCACAAGTCTAAATATTCCATTCACCCGGATCCGGCAAAATGTACCAAGATCTCAAGAAGCTTTATTGGTGGCCAAACATGAAAGTCAAATTGCAACGACGCTGGGAAATGTCTCACCGTTTCGAGTCAAAGCCGAATGTCAAAACCTTCCGGATTGTTAACTCAACTCGAACTTCCAGCTTGAAGTGGAGAGAATCACTATGGATTTCATAACCAAACTACCAAAGACGCTAGAGGTTACGACACCATTTGGGTCATCATTGATCGCTTTACCAAATCCGCCATTTCCTACCCATCAAGGAAAATGATGAGATGGAAACCCTTGCTCAACTATACCAAGGAAATTGTATCCCGTCATGGAGTACCAATTTCCATCATTTCGATCGCGATAATGCTTTACTTCACACTCGAAATCTCTTCAAAGGCCTTAGGTACTGCTTGATATGAGTACCGATATCACCCTCAAACCGATGGCCAAAGCGAAAGGACTATCCAAACCTTGAAGACATGCTTCGAGCTTATGTGATCGACTTTGGAAAAGGTTGGGATAAACACTTACCGCTGGGGAATTCTCCTACAACAATAGTTACCACGCTAGCATCAAGGCGCCCCATTCGAGGCACTCTATGGTCGAAAGTGTCGATCACCGCTTCTTGGCCGAGGTTGGAGATGCCCAACTCATCGGACCCGAGCTTGTCCAAGAAACGATCGAAGATTGTACAAATTGGCCAACCACTTCAAGTCGCTAGAGATCGACAAAAGAGTTACGCCGATGTTAGAAGGAAACCCATGGAATTTCAAGTTGGTGATCGAAGTTATGTTGAAAGTATCACCTTGAAAGGAAAAGTTCGATTCGAAAACGAGGAAAGTTACACCTCGATACATTGGCCTTTCAAAATTCTCGAAAGAATTGGCCCGTTGCTTACAAGCTTGATCTCCCTAAGAACTTAGTAGAGTACACCCTACCTTTCACGCCTCAATCAAGAAATGCTTGTCGGATGAATCTCTTGTCGCTTCACTAAAAGAGATTAAACTCGATGACAAGCTCAACTTTGTCGAAGAACCAATTGAAATCATGGATAGAAGTCAAGCGACTTAAGCAAAGTCGCATCCCTATCGCCAAAGTTAGATGGAACTCCAAGAGAGGACCGAGTACACGTGAGCGCCAAGACACCATGCGTGTTAAGTACCCACATCTCTTTGCAAATTCAACTCCGACGACCATCAGAACTAAAATTCCATGGACGGAATTTCTTAAGGGTTGGTATCAGCCACCGTAAAATTTCACTATCATCAATCTTCATATTAATAAACTAGATTGTTTATCAAAACTTATTTGAGCTAATTCGAGCAATTTTAGCATGTGCGTTTCATTTTATTGCATAAAAATTTATGCAACTCCGAGTAGTCTTATTTAATCATGCCCGATAATTACTGATAACTGAAATCAGTCTCACAAGAAATTTTCTCGTCTTACGAGCCGCACGCGTACCAACACTAAATTAGTTATGGCTAAAGTCAAATAAATATTTCTACGAGTTGGAATTAATATTTTATTTTATTTTAATTGTTACCTTTATAAAAACATGCCAAAAATTATATATTACACGTTAGTCAAAAACATCAAACCGGGACACCGTGACTCACATTTAAGCTCAAACGGGACACGATATACATAACGAAAATTTGAGATCTTTCCTTTCTTTTTATTGTAACCGAATGTACTCACAAGTACACCCATCTCTTTCAAAAACCTTGCTAATACATTGACCTTGGAACATGTTTTGAGATATAAACTCAATAACCATCATATAACTATGCATTTGACTTTGAGACATGAAGAAACATGTTCCCCATGCACACACAACTCATCTCATTTTTCTTCTTGTCCTTGTGACTGCCGAATACCACTCAAAAACCAAAGACCATTTGCTTGTTTCTTAAAATACCTCCTAGGTGCAAGCATAATCAAGGTCTCATGTACCAATGCTCAACAAAGACTCTTGGTCTTTAACCAAAGGGTTCTTCCTCCTTTCTTCTTAAAGACCCACGAGCCACAATGCTCATCACATATCTCATTTACAAAATCTCATTCAAAAACCTCTAAGTGTATGCAAAGCTTAGCCTTGGAAGTTTGGATTTCTCTTGGTTTACCCTCGCTCACGTCGACACACATACTCTTCCACACCCTCTTCAAACTCATTAAACTTTCAAACACTCAAAAGAAAACTAAGGGTACTTGATAACGAGCATAAGGGTTTAGAAGCAAGGTAATCGGGTTCACTTTGGAAAGCATATCGGGTCTCTTTCTCATCCTTGTCCGTGCGTATTCTTCCCCACCATTCTTGGTGTCGTAAGTCCTTCCTCTTTTCTTTTTCCGTATGTAGGACGATGTAGCTTCTTAACCATTTAAAAACACATCGATGCATTTTCACGACACTTGTACACGACCTCATTATAACAAGCTACGTTGTCAACCCATTTTGAAACCAACTATATTTCGAAACTAACTACATTTCGGAACAAACTAATAAACTTGAGTGGATAGAAACTCGTTTTGTTGACAACCCATTTCGAAACTAACTAATAAGCTTGAATGGATAGAAACTCGTTTTGTTGTTAACCTATTTCGAAACTAACAATAAACGCGAATGTAAGGCTTAGATTGTTTCCTTGGTACACTCGACATCTTTGTTAAAAATCACCAAACAAAAGAAGATGTATTGCACTTGCATGCAAAACCTTCGAACCATGGCTACTGAGAAGAATTATATAGCAAGTATAAAACAAATGGAATACCATTAAATAGAGTCACGCCACGAGAACTAACACAAAAGGACCTTTCGCTCACCATGGAGCGGGTGATTGATCGAGGGGTTGTGGTTCGAATCGCCTCATGGCGCTTATATTTTTTTGTTATAATAGTAACTTTCAGAACTTGACAAATCCAGTCCCCAACTTCGCACCTCTTGTCATTTTCTTAAGACCTTTATAAGCTTTATAAACTCATATTGATATCTACGATTTCAACCTCGACTTTGAACCACTTAACACATTTTCTTAAAACTTTATAAAATTTGAAACTTATATAAATCTTTACAACTTTGATCCTCCAAGTTCTACACTTAACGCTTCCCATCCTAAGAACTTTTGAGATAATAAATTTATATTTTCTACGAGTCTTCGTCACATAAATAAAATTGATACATATTTCTATTTGACAATCACATTTAGAAAATATTATACTTTTCTAAATATAATATTTTCCCACAACTTAGATAAATATATATTGTACATATGTCTATACTTTTCAAAACTAAACAAAATCAAATAAATAAGTTGATTTGTAATTATTTTCCACTTTAATAAATATACTGAGCCAACTCTTATACGAATGTTTCAGAACCGTCCCACTCACTTCTCCAAGAGCCAAAGACTTATAAGCATTTCAAAACTTATCTAAACTTAACCATTGCCAACACAAGCAACAATAAACTCAAACTCTTGAAAATACTTCAACCGTTTTCAATACATTAAATCATGGATAAAAACAATAAACTAAGACTTGCCATGCTAATTATAGGTCGCGTGACGGTACTTCGTGCTCATACTACTTGACCTTACACTACTCGGATACCATTTGCAAAGGTGAGTTCATAGCCTCGCCTTTACTTATTTCCTTCAAACCCCGCGAGGGAGATGCATGCTATAAACTAGAACACAAGTCTTTACTTAAACCAGATGCTTATCCGATCATTATTATTATAGCCTAAGTCGCTCGCCATAAGTCCCTTACATCATGAACCATTAATCACTTGCTAGTGAACGCGAATATTGTGGATAGTACTATGGGAATTAACGACCCGACTCGGTTATCGGAAATAACCGGGCGCACTATATTTGGTTAACTATGGAATTGGCAATTCCATCTCGAGGGCAATATCATTACTTACGCCAAGAATTAGGTGTATGCGCTAGTTTGGTGTCATGAGCTTAGTGCATAATAATAATCTATGTTTTCCATGGTGATTGTATTCAAGCAATTATCATCTCTTACTTGTGTTCAACTTATTATTTAAACCTATGAATATCACTCAACTTTTGTTGACTTTTAAGCATGTTCATCTCGTGTACTAATTAGAATATCGAAAGCGCGCAATGATGTCGTGGGACACTTGAAGTGGTGTTGTTTTCAATTAAAGTTATCATTTCGTAACTATTTAAACTATCTTTGTGTAACTTCAAAACATGTGGTATTCCTTTGTGTTTCCAAAACGAGATTTATGAAATGGTAACTACTTTTTATTAAAACGCCTCGAGAGCCGCTTTTCTATAACTTA
This sequence comes from Chrysanthemum lavandulifolium, assembly GCA_022545495.1. Taxonomy (NCBI): domain Eukaryota; kingdom Viridiplantae; phylum Streptophyta; class Magnoliopsida; order Asterales; family Asteraceae; genus Chrysanthemum; species Chrysanthemum lavandulifolium. The sequence continues at coordinate 207,661,088 of CM040243.1, read as the reverse complement.
TGACTATGATCCTCTAAGTAATACCCCAAATAGTCTTCCACATCACATTGTGATTTTGGGGTGTTACGCTTTAGTAACTAGGAAATGAGGGTGTTATAAAAAAACTTATTTTTCTTGATGAGAAAATACGCTTTTGTAGTTAAAGAGTTGCTTACCAAATGTTATTATAAAACAAAATGTCATACCTTAAACAACGGCTAGTTTTGGCAAACGTAATCATATTCACTGTAGGTGGAGGAGGAGTGGGCACGGTAGTGCCTCATGAGTACATGAACCCGAGCGAGTACACCGCCTCGACCTCGCCTGCAGAGGATTCGCCAGAGCTCGAGCGAGTATCACGATAAATTTGAAAAATCGACCGCTTAAACCCAAATAACGGCTATATGCAAGGGAAAAAAAAAAAAAAATCTTTAAAACCAAATAACATACACTCATTTTTTCAAAAAACACACACTAATCTCTCCAAAAAAAATAATTACCCCACCTTTCAAAAAAAAACACACACTAATCTCTCCAAAAATGTCTTCCGATTCTTCCGAATACGTTATTCGTTTTCGTCCGACGAGCTATCCACGGTAGCTCGTTGCAACATATGCTTCAACTAGCGGCTCAGTATCTTGAAGACACGGCAAGTTCTAGCCGAACTAGCGTAAATCGTCATCGGAAAATAGGTCTTCAAACTTTAGAGAATGATTGGTTCGTTGAAACACCAAAGTACAACGACAATTACTTTAAAAAAAATCGAATGGAGAAAAGCATGTTTTTGCAAATAGTGGGTGACATTGAAGCGAGATACCCATATTTTCAAGAAGGCTATGACCACGATTGAAAGAAAGTTTCACGGCGAAACAAAAAGTCACATCGGCCGTTAGGCAACTCGCAACCCAATCCCCGATGAGTATGATGAATATTTATGCATGTCCGCAAGAACGCCACGGAAAGTCTTGATTATTTTGTGAGGCCATCATTGAGTTGTACGGTCGAGAGTACTCACGAGGCCGACAAGACACGACCTTGCTCGCATTTTCCGTGCCCATGGCGAAGCATCACCTCCCGGATGCTTGGTAGCATCGATCGCACACACGCCGATGGAAAAATTGTCCTAGACATTCGAGAGGCAATATACGAGGTGACTATGGTGTTCCCACTATTATGCTTCAAGTCACACAAGATATGTGGATTTGGCATGCTTTTTGGTCCACTGTGGTCAAACAACGATATCAACGTATTGAATCGGCCCGACTTGTATCTTACGTGATCGAAATGGAACGGCGATGAATAGTTCATTCCACGTGAATGGACGCTTACAAACGCGCCACTATTCGCGATGGAATATATCCTAAGTGGTCCACATTAGTTAAAGCATACCCGTATCCAACCGACCCAAAGGAAAAGAGATTTACGGGTTACAAGAGGGCGAGAAAGGATGTCGAGCGAGCTTTTGGTGCTCTCAAAGGAAAATGGAAAATTTCGATCGACCTCTCCGAGCTATGACCAAAGCGAAGATTGCCAATCGTGTTCACGCGTGTGTTATTTTGCACAATATGGTTATAAACGCGAGGAGGGCAATCTCACCGGTTCATATAATGGATGAGCCGGTCCAACCAAAGGTTCGACGACGGTGGTGGTAGCGGAGTTGTTAAACGAAGTTCTCCATGACCGCCTTCGATATGATCTCACTGAGACGTGAAGACGTCAATACTCTGCCGCATCTCGATGATTAGTGGGTTTTTTTATTTTAATCTAATTTTTTTAAGTATTATGTTATGTTTCTTTTTTAAGTATTATGTAATGTATTTATTTTTAATGAAATAGTATGTTTTAATATTAAAAAAAAAAAAAAAAAAAAAAAAAGATTAGTAGTACCACCCTCCACTTAGAGTAGTGTTAGTAGAAATCGGTAGCTTTGAAATGGAGGCTTTTATCAGATAAAGCTGACGTTGCACCCGCAGACAGCCAGTACCATTCGTCCTCTCTAAACGTTTTCATGAATGAAATATAATAAACTTAGTCCTCTGTCTAAATTTAGAAACCAAAAGGGGGGATGAAACAGACAAGCCCATAAAAAGCTAGAGGGATTTTGTCTCCACTTCCACATTATATGCACATATTGATGTCATAACAACTTTAAGGTGTACTACATACATATGTACTAGGGTGTGTGTGAGAACTAATTAAGATCAAACATAATTACTCAACCTATGGAGCTACTTAGTTTAAGATAATCAACTTAGTTATATATAATATCTAAGTGTGTGTTATTGTGATGGGGAGCATTAATAATATGAATAACGTGTTGAATAAGATTACGAAGCTAGAAGAAAGCCATGCTTACCTTAAAGAAGAAATATCAGCAAAGCTTGTGATCACCGGTGAGCGTAAAACGTCACCTAGTCAAAGAAGTAGAAGCACTGATGAGAAGGTGACGGAAGGTGAATGTGCGAATATATTGCAGTCAATGGGTCAGGCTGTGCATATTTTAGATCTTGACTATCGAATAATATACTGGTTAGTCATATGAATTACAGTATTAGTTTTATTACTTATGTGGAATTCATTATATTCATCTTCAGTCAAAAAAAATTATTTTTTATTTTTTGAGGTGAACAATTGTTTTGGTGGTGATATATATGGTCTTTTTTCTCTTATTTAGTAGTTACCCTCTTTTTGTGCATATTTTTATAAAAAAATAGTTTGCTCTTGCTTTAAGTCGCTCCAACCTATAAGACTTGGCATCCGTAAATGTATTGTCAGGAACAACGTATAATGAAAAGACATAGTTTGCCAAAACCTTTAATCACAGGGTATACGCCGCTGCTAGTTCTTAATAAGTCATTCGGGCTTGTTAAATCCTATTTATTTTAATTTCCAGTACATGAGTTATGGATTTTGAGGATGACCAGAGGGATTTCATCAACATGTTATATATGCAAACATCTTCAATTTTGTCATTTTTGAGCCTGAAAATTGCAACATCAGCTTTACAAAGAATAATATTAAGTATAAACACCATTATAGTTTGTAAATGTGTGATTTCATACCAACCATGGAAAAATTCTAAACGCTAAAGACCAACACTATTGACAGACAATGTTTGTCCAAAATAGCTCCTTCTGTCTTTACTTTATCGTTTTTGCAAGAACAATCATTAGTTTTAACAAAAAGCCAAGCAGGATGCAAATAGAAGACAATATTGAAGATTTAAAGACAAAAATGAACCTGTTTGGTTAATTGGAATGGCACAGGAATCAGATGGCACAAAATCTTTATGGTTATACTGTTGCTGAAGCTTTAGGGAAAACCTTCGACATTATAACAGGACCTGATCATTCCAAATTAGCTAGACGTATCATACAACAGGCAGCAAAAGGAGAGAGCTGGTCTGGGACATTTCCTGTTAGAAATAGAGATTGGGAAATGTTTACTGTTATCTCTACTCTCTCACCATCTCGTGATGAAAATGAAACTATAATTGGGCTTATATGTGTAACAACTGATGCTCGCCTATATAAAGGATTAAGCCCACGATCCAGCGCTGTTCCCAGGAGGTTTTCTTCCGCTAAATTGGGATTTGATCCTCAACAACCTCTACAAACTGCTATTGCCTCAAAGATATCGAATATGGTTAGTTGTTTAAGTGTTTTTCATATGTTAGATTTGGTGATTCACATTTTAGACCATTGATTCAAGGATGTCGATATATTGATAAACAGGCTTCCAAGGTTAAGTCAAAGATGAAGACAGGAGATACTAGAATGGATTTTGAGCACAGACAAGATGCTTCTTCATCACGCGAGCATTTCACTGGAAAGTCCACAACAGATTCTAGTAGGACGAGTGAAAACAGACCCGGACTCCAAAAAGTTTTGTCTTCAAAAGCAGTGGCATGGATGGGCAAAAAAGGGATTTCATGGGCATGGAAGGGAACTCTAAACGAAAGAAATAGTTTTGGTTGGCCTTGGGTACATAAAGTTCAAGAACAAGAGTTGGATACGAGCTTCAGTACTTTAAAAGTAGAAAGTCAACTGTATGAAAGTGCAAGCTCTAGTAATAATAATGAAGCTATAGAGTCGTGGTCATCATTTGGTGGTGGAAGTAGCTCTGTGAGCACTGACAGTGATTTGATTCATAAACTCGACATCGGTATAGGTAACTTAGATGTCAAGATCTTCTGGGATGATTTGATTATCAGAGAACATATTGGGCAAGGTTAGCAATGCACATGTAAACAATTAATACTGTTTCATCCCTAAAGATTGCTATAGTTTTGTATTAGGACATCCCATGGAAATTGCATTAGTTCCATCTCTAAAAACTTTGCTAGCTACAAATCCTACAATGAACTATTCTGCAGTGATACATTTACCGGTTAAGCACTTTCCTAACTGTTTTTGAAGTAATATATTTACCGGTTAAAACCCTTTACCCAAAAAAAAAACTATCATCTATTATGGTGAAACTATGCGGTTTTATACTATTTTTGGGTTCTTTGGTACTTTACTAGCTATATATATTTTTGCAGGTTCATGTGGGACAGTATATCATGCGCTGTGGAATGGATATGTATGTTTTCCATCTTTCCCTCTATAATATCTTGTTCCAAACGTGCATAACAGTATGTTGTCTTGAGTTGATTTGAGTGCTAATCCTTCAAAAGGACAACTAAGTTACGAGACATCAATGTTTCTTCATGATATGCAGGATGTTGCAGTCAAGGTATTTACCAAGCGAGAATACTCTGATGATGTGATACTATCCTTTAGAAAGGAGGTAATTTTTTCTAGTTCTGGTTTCACTTTGTTCTTTATTATAGAAATTCTGAAATGTCAAAAGATTTGTCTCTGAATGTTTAAATTTATTATTTTTATGAATTGAAGATATCTTTAATGAAAAGGCTTCGACATCCAAATATCTTACTCTTCATGGGGGTCGTAACTTCACCTCAGCATCTAACTATTGTTACTGAGTTGCTCCCTCGGTTGGTTCACTAATCCCTATATCTGCAATGTTGCATCTTAGTTGGATTTTGTAGACCAAATTCGATATCACCATCTCTTATTTTATTTGGTAGTGGAAGTTTGTTCCGGTTACTTCAGCAAAATACGGTCAAATTAGATTGGAGACGCCGTGTTCATATGGCTTTGGATATTGTAAGTAGTTTGGTCACATATTTCCAAAATCGGTTTATAAACGTAGTATCTTATTTATTGTTTGTTTCTATAGGCGAGGGGAATGAATTATCTCCATCATTGCCAACCACCAATAGTTCACCGTGATTTGAAGTCTTCAAACCTTCTTGTTGACAAGAACTTGACAGTGAAGGTGTGTGTGTGTTTCGTTTAGTTTTGCAAAAATATTTTGTTTTCTTTTCAAGCCATATGAATAAGAATAAGATGAACTAAATTGTTTACAATATGATAGGTTAGTGACTTTGGTCTGTCGCGTATCAAACATGAGACATACTTGACAACAACGACTGCGAAAGGAGCGGTACTCAATGAGACTACTAACTTTTAATTATTTTCGGAAAATATTTAGGTTTTCAGTTTCTCAACTTTTTAAGCAATATTCATGTATCCTTTTCTTGTTAGCCTCAATGGATGGCTCCAGAAATTCTTCGTAACGAGCAAGCAGATGAAAAGTAAGGCCGTATCTTATTCTTTTTCTATGGATGTCTGAATTTGACTTTATTTTTTTATTATTTTTTATTTATTTATTTTTTTTAACCCAAGACAAACAGATGTTTATGCAGAAAAAAAGTATTAACATGAGTCGGGTCAGTTTCTAAAGTTAAACTCTTGTTAGAGAATTGTAGGTCTGATGTATACAGTTATGGAGTGATATTGTGGGAAATTGCGACTGGTAAGATCCCGTGGGATAACCTCAACTCGATGCAGGTATGCTTTTCCTTCCATCTGATTACATGCTGTTTAAAATCTCTATTAAACTTTGACTTCTAAGGTCAAACATGGCTCTTTCTAAGAATTTGACCTTTAAAGTCAATGATGTACACAAAATGCAAACATTTGTGATTACAATTATGACACTTGCAGGTTATCGGAGCTGTTGGTTTCATGGATCAGCGGCTAGAAATTCCCAAGGATGTCAATCCACAATGGGCTTCTCTTATCGAATGTTGTTGGTCCAGGTTGTTCTCCTATTCAATCTTAGTACGCAATTAAAATTTCCTCCTAGTTTACTAATTTTCTTTCACATCTGAATAGAGTTAATTGCATTTTGGTCCTTGTGGTATGGCTAAATTGTAGGTTTGGTCCCAAAACTTTGAAAGTGAATGATAGTCCCCATTTTGAAGTTTGATTGCATTTTGGTCCTGATCGGTGTGAATGACCAAATTACCCTTGTCTTCTCTCAATAAGACAAAGGGTATTTTAGTCATTTCACTTTATCCGGGACCAAAATCGCAATCCAAACTTCAAAATAAAGACTATCATCAGACTTTTAAAGTTTTAGTGACCAAACCTCGCAATTTAACCATACCACAAGGACCAAAATGCAATTAACTCTATCTAAATATACAAAGCACTAAATAAACAACTTAGACAATTACTAGTACTAAATACACAATTTGTGTCCATAAGTTATATTGGTGAATCTTGAGTAAAGTCATAAAAGTTCAGATGCACTTCTTTTCGCTAAGGTAGACTAACAACATTCTTGATTCTTTTTTTTTTTTTTTGCTCAGTGAACCACAATCCCGTCCAACATTTCAAGAAATACTAATTAAGCTCAAAGATCTGCACAAAAAGTTTTCAAACCCCGATAGAAATAAGTGATCGTATACATACTAGGAGGTCTCACATTTGTGATTTATATAAATTGCTCCAGGGCATTGAGTTTACTGGTAATATTCAACATTCTTGAACAAGTACTTGTACATCATACAATCGAACTTAATTGTACAAGCTTAATCACACTGTTGGAGCAATACATTTTGTATGGGAAAGATACATTATCCTTATATTATTAGATGCAATATCGATATTGTTGATGTCTCGTTTCTAATGGCTGGTAGTAGGCAGACATTAATTCACTGTTTTGTGTAATGCTACTTGAAAACATTGCATACAAACAACTTAACTAAACAAACAAGAGTAATATGTCCTCTAAAGCCGTACCAAATCGCATGCTTGCCTTAAATAGTTGAAAGTGCATAGATCGCCTCTAAAACAAAGCTTTTTGCAAATTTTGGTCCCTAATTTTAACCGGCGTAAGTAAATTCGTTAAAAGTTACACGCTACCCTTTGGCTAAAAATTATTGCAACGTTCATCCTTTAAACTAACTACCGCTTATAATTAAAAAAATTCAGTTTATTTAAAGTTTTTCGATTTTTATATACGCTTTTATATATTCTTAGATATTTTTATAAGCGTTTTTATACGCTTTTACGCACGCTTTATATCGCTTTTTTTTATATATTATTATATAATTTTTATACGTTTTTATAAAAACATATACATTTTTATATAAGGTTTTAAACGCTTTTTTATACGTTTTTGTATATGTTTTGATATACGTTTTTATGCACGCTCTTATATACGTTTTTGTATACATTCTTATATTCTTTTAATAGTTTTTATATATGCTTTAATACGCTTTTATATATGTTCTTATATACTTTTTATTTACCTTTTATACGCTTTATATATGTTCTTATGTATGTTTTATATATGCTTTTATATGTTTTTATACATGTTCTCATATAATCTTTATACGCTTTTATATATGTTCTTATATAATTTTATATACGCTTTTATATGTTCTTATATACTTTTATACCTTTTATATATGTTTTTATACATTTTTATATATGTTCTTATATATTATTTATACATTTTTATATGCTTATATACGCTTTTTATACATTTTATATACCTTTTTAATGTTTTATACATTTTATATACTTTTATATAAAAAAGTATAAGAACGATAAAAGTATATAATAACATATATAAAACGATACACAAATATATAAAACAACGATACAAAAACGATATAAAAAGTATATAAAACATTATAAAAACGATATAAAAGCATATAAAAAGTATATAAGAATGTATAAAAAACATATATATGAACGTGTAGAAAAACATATATAAAAACGTATACAAAAAAGTACATAAGAACGTATAAAAGTACATAAGAACGTATATAAAAACGTATAAAAAGTATATAAAAACATATATAAAAACGTATATAATCGTATATAAAAACATATAAAAAAATATATAAGAATGTATAAAAAACGTATACAAGAACTTGTATAAAAACGTATGTAATACGTATGTAAAACGTATATTAAAACATTTATATAAAAACGTATATGTTTTTATAAAAACGTATATAAAAAATTGAAAAACTTTAAATAAACCAAAAAAAATTAATTATAAACGACCGTTAGTTTAAAGGATGAACGTTTCGACAATTGTTGAAAAAAGGGCTAACGTGTAACTTCTAACAAAATTTACTTAACACCGGTTAAAGCCAGAGACCAAAATTTGCAAAAACGTTTGTTCTAGAGACGATCTATGCACTTTCAAACTATTTAGGATGAAACATGAAATTTAGCCAAACCTTAGGGATGATTTCTGCAATTTACTCAACAAACAATAAAAGTCTATTCTGTTTGGTCAATGTTTGTCAATATGCAAAGGCATCGCTTGTCATGTTGATCGCTTGGTGTGGTTAAGGGCAATTTTGACACGAAACCCATTATCGACGACACGACACGACCGGTCTTAACAGTTCGTGTTTGACCTTTAACAGTTTCGGTCTTAATGTGTCCGACTTGTTAAGACCTGTTAGTACTGTTAAAATTAAAATACCCTACTCATTTATAAACCGCCTCCCCATCTCTCGCTTGGTTGCTTTCTAAACAGCTTAACTCATATAAAAATAAGAAAAGGAGAAAACTCTCTCTTCCTCTTAACTCCATAGCCACCGCCGGCCCAACCACCCACCACCACTCCACCGCCGGTCACCTCACCTCACCACTCACCAAACAACCTCTCCTTCCTCTTTCCGATCCCATACATCACGCGCCCTACGCCTGCCCCGTCAACTTGAAAATCGATGGGAACCATAGACGAGGTAAACATGTCCTTATAAAGTTACTTGTATTGACACAAATGTGCCACAATTACAACATAAGGCATATGGGTTTTACCGCTGAGATTTTCATATGCTTTGTCAAGTAAAATAACTAACTCGATCTTGTTAAATTTGTGATTTGTTTATATGATAATCTAAGAATCAAGTAGATACGAAACAGAGTGCCATGGAGTCTACATTTAGTGCTAGCGAAGAGTATTAGATCAACATCAAGTTCACTTAGTAAAGAAACTCTTGAGGCCCTTATTTGCACAAAAGATTGGTTGTTTGCGTGTTCAAATGAAGTCCTCTCAAGAGCTCATCAAGATATAATGTCGATGTCGCTGATGGTGGTCTTGAATCAGTAAGCCAAACTCACCAACAATCCCGATTCCCGACACACTTAAAGATTTGTGAACTTTTGTAATGTTAAGGTTTATTATCATTATGTATTAGTTAAGACTTAAGATTTGTGAAATTGTGATGTGATAATGTTCTCAGATGTTTCGGGTCTATAGTTCTTTCTATGCATGTTAAGTGTTAATGTGTTCTTATGGTCTTTAACAGTTAACCTGCTTATTTTCGTGTCGTTGTTCGTGTTTGACCTTAACAGTTCGTGTGACCGTTATGCCGCTCTAGGTGTGGTATGGTCGATTAGACGATAAAAGAAAAGTAACTGTTGATCATCTCGTATCAAAAATAATGTATTGTTCATAGTTATATAATGAGGAGGAATTTTCAAACGCTTACTCTTATTTTGATGCTTACTAAGGGACAAATCCTACCATCTATTTAGTTTGATCTAATGGTTGGGATTAACCTAAGATTTAATATGTCTAAACCTAAGTCAACGTTTTTTTTTTGTCTTTTTGTTTTCTCTTTCTTTCTTCTTTTTTTTTTTTTTTTTTTTTTTTTAATTATTCATGATTTTGTTATAATCATGTTTTTTTTTTTTTTTTTTTTTTTTTCTCAATAAACGCTTTTTGTTAATATTCACGCTTAATTTTTTCAAAATTCGCATTTTTAATATTCACGCTTTTGTTTGTTTGTTTTTTTAATTCACGCTATTTACGCTTTTTTAATTCGCTTTTTCTTCCCTTCATACGTCCGTCCGCTTCAACACGCTTTCATCTATTTTTCGTCCGCTTTCATACGCCGCCCGATTTCACACGCTTTTTCCGCTTTCATACATTTGTCCGCTTTTACACGCCGCCCGCTTTCTTACGCTTTCCCATTATTCATATGCCGTCCGCTTTCATACGCAGTTTTACGCTTACACATATTCGTCCGCTTTCATACGCCGTCCGTTATTAAATGTTTTCGCCGCTTTTAAACGCTTACACGTCTCAATATCACAAGTGATATTCGAATAGTACAAGTGATATTCGAATAGCACAAGTGATATTCAATATCAAAAATGATATTGTGAATATCGCAAGTGATGTTATGGATATTCTCAATATCACAAGTGATATTCTCGTGATATTCTATCACTTGTGATATTCTCGAATACCACAAGTGATTTTTTGAATATAACAAGTGATTTTCAACTAACGTTTGTAACACGAAATCATACGTGATATTCAAAATATCACACAATGATATCAAGAAAATCACAAGTGATATTGATAATATCGCAGTGATATTCATACTATCGCAAAGTGATATTCGTAATATCGCAAACTCATATTCGTAATATCACAAAATGATATTCATAATATCACGAGTGATATTCGAAATATCACGAGTGATATTCAAAATATCACATAGTGATATTCACAAAATCACAAGTGATATTCGAATATCATTAACGTGATATTCGTAAAATCACAAAATGATATTAACAAAATATCACTTGTGTTTTCGAATTTCACAAAGTGATATTCGATAATCACAGTGATATTCTCAATATCACGTAAATCACTGTGATAGTCGAAACGATGAAAACGAATCGAAAACTTAAGAAAATGGACGAAAACGTAAGAATACGGACGATTCGATGAAAACAAAGTAAACGTATGAAATAGTAAAACACGATGAAAACGTATGAAAATGGACTAAAATGAAATAAAAATGATGAAAACGGCAAAACGTAAGAAATGGATAAACGATGAAAATGATGAAATCAAGAAAAACACGAATAATAAAAAAACGCGAATTAAAAAAAACGTTAATTAAAAAAAACGAATAAGAAAAAAAAAAAAAAAAAAAAAAAAAGAATAAAAAGAAAGACAAAAAACAAGAAAAACATGGACTTAGGTTTATCTACTAAATCTTAGGTTAATCCCCACCATTAGATCAAACTAGATGGATGGTGAGGATTTGTCCTCAGTAGCATGAATTTATGGTAAGCAAAATAAAGTGCCTCATATAATGAGAGTTGATTTGCATACTCAAAAATGTTATTGGGATATTTTAATGTACAAGTAGTTGAAGCATAGCGTTAAAACTGTACAAGTATTTAATATACATAGTAGGGTATCTGCGCGTTGCAGCGGCGGGTACCATAAAATTAAAATATTATATTTTTACCGTGACAATAACTTTATATAAAAAGAGATTTTTTTTTTATTTTTTTTTAATATCTTTAATCAATAGCCTAGTATTTCATATAAAAGTATTAGTGCACCCACATATAATCGCAACAAAAACAAATATGGATAACTCAAAAATCATTTGCTCGATACCCGAGCAACTCGTAGTACTCGCCCAATATAATTTTTTAACAAACATTAATCTGCACTCCATTATTGAAAATAACCCTAAATTATACTAAGACTAATGTTACCTTATTCTCTTATTCACCACCACCTCTTATCTCCTTTCTCTCATCTCAATCTCATAAACTCACAAAAGTCACCATCTCATCTTCACTAAATTTTAAAACCGAAAATCCCACCACCAAAATTCGGGCGTTTCTAATCCAAACGACAAATACAAACTTGTCACTGGTGATTCTTGTTTCTTGTCTTCATATCAATTACAAACATAATAAGCACCCTTATATTTCTTATTTTGACCCACAAAAGGAAAACAATAATTCCTTTGAATCTTGTTTGTGACTCGCAAACCGTGTAGGTGTTTTCAATTTTGTTTTTTCCAAGATCAATGAAGGGTTTGTTGGATCTTTAAGGATCTATGAGTATTTCAAAACCAAAACCGAGATTTTGTTCTTGTTCTTGTGTTTATTATTATTTTTGTTTAAATTTTTTAAAAGCGTGGGTTTTGTTGTGGTTTGTTGTTGGTTGAAGTTGTAACTATGTAGTTGTTGTTGATGAGATGATGGGTTGTATCATTTAGAATAAACATAAAAGTTGGTTTACTGCAAAGAAAAGAAGTGGAGTTGGAGTAGTTTTATATATTTGTGCTACATTTGTGTGTACATCGTGCTTAATGATTTGTTTTTATTGGTGAAGGGGTGTATTAATTGTAAGTAAGAAAGATAGTGTTTTAAGATGCGAATTATTTGTGCTTAACATACTTGTAAATAATGTTTTTCACTTGTATTTGCTTAAAATCTATATTAGGAAATTTTAAAATTTAATAGGAGGGAAGTGGTTATATGCATTATAAGTAGTATAGATATAGAGTGTCTCAAGCAAATTTAAAAGTGTGCAAATCAATTCCCTTATTTAATATCAAACATGTCACAGAAAACATACTTTTACAATATGAGACGAGTACCTATGCATAACGATGGTTTATAATGGCAAATAATAATATTTGTGAACTTGTGGTTATTGTGTGACCGTTGATGCAATGCTTAAGAGTTCAGTTTGTAGTCACTGCAAGAAAAAACGTCTATGAGTTAGAAACCAAAAGGGTAAAAATTTGAGTATTAAAAAATATGGTTAATGACATGTAATAACAACGTACTTTCTTATTTGTTCACATATCAGGTACGAACCCCCAAAAAATACCACAATACCTATCTAACTTTTAAATTTTGTTTCATTATCACATGATTTGTTGGATATTGGATTTCACTTACATATCATAACATTCACACAATGGGCATAGAGATGATTTTAGAGAGAGAAAGTGGGACATTCTAGTAAGAGAAACTTGTAGAATATTAGATTACCAAAGAACATCCAACCCTCTACCTTGCAAGGTAGAGGGTATTTATAGGTTACAAACTAAGCGACCTCCTATCGGCACGTGGATCGGGGATACGATGGGTAAAGACCGACCTTCCTCCACGGTGTTGCACTAAACTATTTTACGCTACTAGACTAACTAATTAACTACATAGAAGCGTAAATAACGACAAGTCTACGAGCTAACTTATGCTAGATAATAGTTGGGGTGACCGACTCTTCAATCTTGGAATTTTCTAATTCCTAACAATCTCCCCAAGGGAGGTCACCCCATGTTTTACATTTCAAAACCTAGCATTCTATTCTTGACTTTGTTCTTGAGCTCGTGAGACATTAATTCTTCAACTTCATAATCTTAGTGCATAAGTAGTGCAACTTCAAAGTCTGCATAGATTTGTACTTTAAAGTGGAGGTCATTAATGATCCATGAGATAAAAATTATGAGCCATCTTTTGAGATCATCGACTATCAAAAATCTACGAGACATCCTTTGTGGTGTTGGTAATATGTGATGTTGTGACTTTAGGACCGACATGCTCACATTACGGATCATGAAATCTTCTCATCGAGTTAGCGGAAGCATTTGTTGAATCATGATATTGGCGGCGTAGCGAAGCTTGGAGTGAAAATATCGAGTCATTGATGCACTAATCATGATTTCTTTGAGTTGAATGTGTTAAGTGAGCATGCGGCTATGGATTGACCGCTTCATTACGATCATTACAAGCGTCGGGCGTACACGCATACAACGATTAGCAATAAATCGCACGAAGTGTCTTTGATCACTTCGTTGAATTGAGTACACGCCCACGGTTCCCGTTGATCGATACATGTCTTGCTGTGATCGGTATAATTCAGAAGAATTTCCTTGACGGGTTTCGCGGTGCTCTAGTTGTTCTCAAACCGAACATCTCAAAGAAGACAACACGGAGTGAGTGAACGGAATTTTAAGTCCACCGATTGATGAAAAGAGATTTGAAAAACAATCGTGTATTGCTCAATAGAAATTGTTTTGCAATACAACGAAGGTTTTATTGAAAATCAATTATCAATCATAAAAACACCTTTTGGTTTGAAAAATGAGTACACGGTCGATGTGCTAAAGAAAAGAGTTTTTAAGCACAAAGACCGGTTTTCAAAGGTATCCGTCAATCCATAACTGAACCGAGATTGATTCAAGAGATTGAATCGCCCCATTGTTTACATTCGGTTGTCACATGGTTGATCTATATAATAGATCTCACATGCCACCTACCGGGAGCTTGTTTGATGTTGGCTCGAAGGCTTTCCATCTTCATTGTGAATATGTATACACATCACTCGGATGTTACGGCAATACCACAAGGATAATGCGTGGGACTCAAGATATAATCTCTCTTTCCACATTGTGTGAAGCAGAGAGTCTTCATTGAAAGTGTCCTAATGAGATTTATTGATGATCTCGTGGCTCTAGACTCAATTTGTGCATATTTGGATCTGTCGGGAGACTAGGGAGGGTCTCCTTCTTCAATATCAACCATCTCTAAGAGAAAGTCGATAGATAATGTCGGTTCCCGTGAGAATGAAACAAGTCCTTTTAAGAGGAACTTGAGTGGTTTGGAAAGTTGAAGTGCGATGCGTCCTTTGGGTCCATGACGTCTTGTCTTCAATACCGATGTTACCATCGGTAGCATATGAATTGAACCGGTTTACGCCTAAGGTTGAATAAATGGAGGGCTATTTGTTTTCACCCTTTCCTCATTCAATTCTTTTTAATTCTTCAACCCCTTGATGCTTACCGAGACTTCATAGCTAGAACCTTGTTGGGTTTATTCGATTACTAGCTCGGTCTTAGTCCGCACTCTTCCCATATCTCATTTTCTCCTTTTATCATCATACCTAAGGACTTCTACACTAACTAGTGGATTGTCCTGGTAGATCCCTCCGGATTACGGCGGATCATGGGAACACATACCTAACCTTATCATCCTTATATCACCGTACATAAAGTAAAGTTGGTCGGTCTTTTTGGTATTGTTCATACGCCATTGGAACCAATTGAAAACCATTTGAAAATCAATTCGGATACTTGTGATATATTATCAAAGCATTTTGTACTGAATTGTTTTGATATTTTAGAACAAGTGCTCCCCTCAACATGTGCATCAAGTATTTGAAATCGTTTTGCACACGGAGGCAAGAGAAAGAATTAACTTCTTTGATTACCATTTTCTAAAGATATCAACATCACTTCCCACATCAAATCAAGTAGATATAGCATTTCGGAAGGATGAGGTTTTCATGATTTTGCTCCCCTCAATATGTGCCTCGAGATTTTGAAAAGAGTTTTGCACATACTAGAGGAACCCTTTAAGTGCATACATGATTACCAAAGGATTTAAAGCCATACAATCGGTACCTTAGAAGATTAAAAGTTGTGTGCCACGATGACATGAATTTAATGAAGAGAATTCTCCCCTTAATATATGCTTGAGATTCGAAATTGTTTAGCACATATTAGAGAAGTATGCAACAAAAATTGGTCATCTTATCTTTTAACATCTTTCATATTTATATCACATTTTCTCCCAGATCAAAATCTTAAATCCTTTGAGATTTTGGATCTCAAGTAATTAAATGTGTATGAGGTAAAATATTTGTAGGAGAAAATGTGTCCGGTTTTATATGATCGAAATGGACAACACGGATGTTTCCTTTTTGTTACAAGGGAAACCACAGTCTGATCCTAGCACTATTACATGTATTACGATTGTTCATATTTAGTACACCACATATTACACATATTTAAAACCACAACATAAACGACTTCCGAAGATGTCTTCATTCGATCCTCACGAAGAAGTTTGTAGTGACCATCACGAAGCCTTCCACCAACAAAACTTTCAAGGCTGCGGAAGATCCTTCGTGTCTTGAGTCTTCGTCGATTGCGGCAATGAAGTGTTCACACCTCTTCACGTCATCATCGGTCCAAAGATAGTCTTAACCCAAGATTTCATATCAATTTTGACTTCTTTCATTACGGTGTCAAGTTCTTCTTCGACCAATTTGAGAGTACCATCACTAAACTTGTAGAGCTCACATAGGCGCATAAGCATCGAGATCCATATCATCGGGTGAAGATGGCGGCTCTAGGGGTGTCAAGTACTTTATATTCGTGATGAAATTCATGCCCGTTGCATTCCATTGTGGACTTGTAAGGTTGATCTGGTTTGGTAGCTTTCAATGCCAAGTGAAAGTCCTCAACTCGTTTTCGAATGACTAAGCCCACGATCCAAAGAGTGGCAGTGCAGAGGGCCTTTTCTCACGGACGGTAAATGCTCAAGGTGTCCTTGAAGATTTAAGAGATAGAGATCTTGAAATCATTTGGCGAAAGATGTTTGAAGTCGTTCTCTTCAATAGTATACACTTTGAAGTCGCTCTTTTAAGGACAATCTTCTTCAAGTACTCATATCCATAGATAGGGAAGATCTCTACACTAACAACACTTAAGATTTGCGACTTTGATCGACATCATTGCGTCTTTTATCGACACCATGTCTTCGATGTAGAACTTCTTCTTTTGAACCACCGGTGAGAAATACCATAAGAAGCGGCAATATCATACTTTTGTTCTTCATCGACCCATAATTGATCGGGAACCATCTGTTCAAGCCCCGATCGAGTAGGTTGCAACTTTCATCTTTGATATTGATAGAGCGGGTCTTCTTTCGTGAGCGAGCACACGAGATAGTCAAGTCGTGATTGAAGAAGAATTCGGCTGAATGGTCATCGACCGGTTCACCACCAAGAGGAAGAGATTTGTTGACATTGAAGCGGCGGTTGCTCAACGACTTGGTCATTCGACATCTTATGGCATTCTTCCATCGATATTGAAGATGATTTGCATCGAGTGGAAGACTTTGACAATTTCATAAGCTTGTCCTTCAAGATCTCTTGGAGTTATGGATGAGATACTCTTCCGTTCACAAAACCATCTAATAAAACTTCCCATATCACCGGTGTAGTGCGAAGAGAGTCTTGGTGGAACTTCATAATTATTGGTGATAGCGATGCCCAATTGTTGTCGGGAATCATAGAGTCGACTACGGGATGGTCCATGTGGGTTACGGAGAAGGAGGTCTATCTTCCACAATGCGACTTTGAATTGTGTCTCTTGAAGGTGCTACTCGGATGTGCTAGTGCGATTCCGACCATGTAAGTATCAAACCAATCTTGATGGCTTAGGAATATGCTTCGTCGATGCATCATCTTCATCTCGGTTACGAGTCGGCCATGACTTGCGACTCTTCGTGAACCATTTGATCATCGAGAATTGAGGTGGATGTGGATGTGAACCTTGAATCAACCGTCGTCCGAGCGTGATTTCTTCTTAGTACTATGTTCTTTTGTAGGACTGATTGATTAGAAGGTTTTGGCGGTGATGATGGTGGTTGTGGTGGAGGTGTGTTGGTTGTCGTAGAAGGATCACCGACTCCGAGTTCAGCGCCCGTTGGTGGTGGAGGTGGAGGAGGATCTTCTGGTTCTTCATCAATGATTCCATCACAATTGTTCTCCTTTTCTTTTTAGCTTCTTTTTCCCGGCGTCAATCATAAACCGCTCATAATTGTCGAACTTAATGGATTCTTCAAGTGCCTCATAGAGTTTCTTGTGAACCTCATGCTTGTCCTCTTGACTTCATACATCTTTTCACAGGCGCTCTCATATACGTGATAGGTAGATCCTTGAATCGTCTAAGAAGTGGAGCCTCCATTGCCCATTCCACAACATCCTTGACTTCTCCTTCAATAGCGGCGGTAACCCCTTCATCGAAGTTGAGGTGCTCAATCTATAGACAC
The DNA here is from genome assembly GCA_022545495.1 of Chrysanthemum lavandulifolium. Taxonomy (NCBI): domain Eukaryota; kingdom Viridiplantae; phylum Streptophyta; class Magnoliopsida; order Asterales; family Asteraceae; genus Chrysanthemum; species Chrysanthemum lavandulifolium. The sequence continues at coordinate 207,643,044 of CM040243.1, read as the reverse complement.
GATCCACAAGAGAATCAACAGTTTAGGAAGTTGCCTTTCGAGCTTCTATCCTTTTACGGCTTTGTCCGATGGTTGATCGGTGGTGAGGATCGGTGGTGGTGAAGGCGGTGGAGCATCCTCATCGGCAATTGTAATGACGAGTTCGGGGTTGGTGATGATGTTGGTGGTGTTTGTGCAGTTGATTGAGTAGGTATGGGAGGTGGAAGTGCGGTTGATAGTGAAGATCTACATCGGAGGAATAGTTGATGTATCTTCTTGAATGTTGACGGTATACATGGATTGTGCAAGATATCTAAGGATTTGTCATTAATGAATTGATCACCAAAAGAGAAATCGAATCAAGATCCTTAAGTGAGGATAGAGAGTTAGTAGACATTTTGGTTCATCCATCTTCAAGGTCTCATCGGATCTTGTCTCAAGGTTCTCCTGCGAGCCTTTTGCAGCAGGCGTCAACATTCAAGCGGAATGAGTCTCACTAAGTGTAGGAGTTTCTTTAGGCGTTTGAGACACTTTGTCCACTCAGTTGTTCTTTAGCATGAGATGATTATGTTCTTCTCTTGACTCATATTGATTGGTGGTGCTTGATGGAGATGATGAGATAGTTAAAAGCATGTGAAAGCGACTTGTTCGGTTTCAACACTTGCAACCCCTTTTCCTTTGTCATGTGTTATTGGGGTTGTTTGTCGAGGTAGTTGATCGGGTTCTCTTAACACAACTCCACCTCTTGGTGCTTTAACATTCGACTTTCTAGGCTTTCTTTGGATTCCAAGTTGCGGATCGGCATCATCCTCATCGATTAACTTGTAATATTCCTTGGTACCTCAGTGTTCTCACCAATTTCCTTTTCCACTTTCTTCCTTTTTACTTTCTGCTTCTTGGTTGTGGTCTCTGAATGTTGTGACCTTTCAAGTCTCTTTTTAGGAAGAGAGGCATAGGATGCTTGTGAGGCTGACTTGGATATGGGAGCATTTGGTTGTAGAGGAGAGGGTGTGACATCAGCAGAGGATCTGGTAGCTCTTTTCTTGTATTGCTTGAAGTAGTCCTTCTTCTTGATATCTTCTGTGAGAAGACAATCAGGAATTGGCAATCCAAATAGTTCATTATCCATACCTCTAGGAACATATTTCGGTTTCCTAAAACATATTCATCTTACGCATTGTGTAGAGTTGATTCACTCCTAGGATTGAATTTGTGTGTTTGTTGTAAATCTTGGATAACAAGCTTAGAAAATCGATCTTTGGGAATTACAAGCTTGTTACATTTCTTTCGACCTTGAGCATTGTTCGGAAATAGGTTCTATCGAGATATGAATGTGTTCATTGATAAAGAAATTCTTCCCAAATACGATCGAGACATTCACATCAACCCTATTAACGATTCCCATAGGATTTGCAAGATAGGAATTCTCACTTTATCGAACCACGAAGTTTTCCCGGATAAGCACAAGTTAAGAATGGTTGTAATAGCTCTCCGGGGTTGATACATGTGTCGGTGATGATGTCGGATGCTCTTGAAATCTTGTTACGATAACCCAACCCAATTAGAAAGACAATCGGATCGTCGACACCGGTGGAGATTCGAGCGAAAGTCGAGGTTACATGGGGTGATTCAAGAGCCTTGCTCGAATATCGAGAATCAATTGTGAACTCCCTATCATCCGGTTTGCAAGAGTATTGTCTTGTGATTTTGTCCCATTGAGCGGTGTTCGAAATTGTTGAATGTAAATGGTAGGAATTGAGCATTGCTTGGTAATTGCTCAGAAGAAGTTTGTGTTTTGAGGATGTCAATAGAAACTTTGAGTATCGGATTTTGTTGAAGCCTTTGTAGGTCCACATATGATTGCTTTTTCCAATAACGACCCATTGACTCACAGGAAGGATTTCTTCGTCTGAGAGAACTTTGGATGATGCCGAAGGGGTAACGCTCTTTTCTGGGATTGAACTTGCCATTGATGTTCTGAGTAATCATACAATCAACAGTAATGAATGGGAACAGGTTAGATGATAAATGATAAGTGAGACAACATTGAGAGCACCCTTATGACATAGACACATAGAAGTAGTAACTCAGAAGGAGTCCCCAAAACACATATAGAGAAAGATTGAGTGGCATAGGTTTCAAATATATGACAACTTTCAAATATATGACAACTTTCATAAGTGAGATATTTCAATGAAGTATAATCTTACAGATAAATAATCACATGACGAGTGATAAAGGGATTAATAGGCAAAAGAGTGCATTGCAAAGGGATCATGACATGAGCCAAGATACAAATGTAGAAGTGATATAACAACTATGCATGAGGAAAAGGAAACATTTGGTTGTCGTGAGAGAAACCAAGTACCTTTTGCCTAAACAGACATGTCATAGCAGATTACATGGAGTATGATGACTCAACAAGTTGAATTAGTAGATCCTAAGTATTGTGAGAATGAGATCAACTTTAGCAATAAACCTTTGAATCATTTTAATAACCCTCGACCCTAAGACTAATTCTCAACATGAAAGAGAGCAATGTTGCTAACATGTAAAGACAAGTCGCCATCACAGTAACAAAGCCAAGTCGCTACAAAACTGTTAACTAAGTCGCTAAGGTCACTAATTCGCTAACTTGTGAAGACAAGTCGTCATGAACAGTAACACAACCAAGTCGCTACAAATTTGTTAACTAAGTCGCTAAGGTTACTAATTCGCTAACTTGTGAAGACAAGTCGCCATGAACAGTAACACAACCAAGTCGCTACAAATTTGTTAACTAAGTCGCTAATGTTACTAATTCGCTAACTTGTAAAGACAAGTCGCTAACAACTAACTCGCTACCCAAGTCGCCAGAATAAAATATGCTAATTCGCTAAGTTGAACGCTATCTCGCTATGAAGAACATTCAAGCTAAGTCGCTACCAAGAACATGTTAAGTCGCTATCAAGATCATTCATAAATTCAACAGACAAACCACCCAATCCACCAATCAATCATTATCCTTACATGGTAACACATTACACATCAATCACAATAGAATACACCAACACTTAGAATACTTGCAATCATAATAGTCAACAAACCAACACGATTAAATGAACCGTCGAACCTAAGAGGAATCCAGCGATCACGATTACACGAGATGCACGTGCGGATGCGGTTAAAGTGATAAGTTAGAAACTTAACCCTAAGATAAGAGGATTCGAGACAAACCTCTTGCTAAACGCTTAAGAGAACTAAGATAAGAGGATTCGAGACAAACCTCTTGCTAAGTCGCTAGGATGAGCAATTAGACGAAGAAAAGAAAATGAGAGAGAGAAAAACTTATTTGAGAAGAGCGGTAATTCGCTAGGGTATACAAACTATCTTTGGCGGTTATGACACATTTGGTCCTCGTGGTTTTAGAATGAGAGGTAATACGCTAGTGCAACACAACTTTCACATATTAGACAAGTTTGGTCCCTATGGTTTTGAGGAAGGAGTGGTAAGTCGCTAACACATTATAGACTAAGTCGCTAGCATAGATTATCACAATGATCACCATGAATCAATTAATCATTTAGTCAAATAAGCATTTAATACTAGGCACTTAATTACGTGGGTACACAATGATAATCACATGAGCAAGATCGACCACAACCTACAAAACCATAACCCGATAGTTACAAAGGCAAAACACGACCTCAACTTACTAACGAGCAAGCATTATAACCAAAGACGAAGCCAATGGCATAGATAGTCAAGAAAAGAAAAACATATTCCCAATCTCCCCTCAATCAATGTCATCAAAGACCATTGATTGTCATTAATCAACCCGTTATAAAGAAACAAGAATATTTCAATTGTTCGAACTTCATCTATGATCCCGTGCCATTATTGAATGACATTTCTAGGACCGTAGATGTTATCGATAACAATGAATGTATTCTTTATTAGATTGGGAAAAACATGATAAAATTGTAAATGTAAAAGAATGACATAAAATTAAAAATTAAAATGAATGTACTCTTAAATTTTATTTTTTTATTTTTATTTTTATTATTTTTTTTTTTTTGTGGAAAAACTTGATTTATACACAGATATAGAAGAGTGAGTCCTGATTCAAGATGAAAAGGAGTCAAAGTAAGAGGTACATCAACTCGGCATGCTATAGCTCTGAATGAGCTATGTTCATTTCGATGGGAACCAAGTCATGAAGTTCTGATTGAGTTGAGCATTGTACACGAAAAAGGCGAGAGCACATTGTCTTTGGAAGCACATGTAGACTTGTACATAGAAGGGTTAGTGACATGTTTAGTCTCACATTTGGATGCATCACGTTATAACACAGACGTATCATTAATGGGGATCCTATTAGGTTCTACATTCTTGAAAAGTTTACTGTGGGAATCCACTGAGGCATGATCTAGGAATGTAAGTTCGTTTAAGTCCTGTAAACTTAAAAAATCTCCGTGGGAATCCATTTGAAACCACAAGTTAGTTGAGCTAAATGAGTGCACAACCTTGTTTTGACTATTTGTTCTTTTGAGATCAGAGAATTTCTTAGGGATTGATCGGTCAAATGATGTTTTGCATGAGAGCTAGTTAAACTTATTGCATTTCGATCTGTGAGAGTTGACCATAAGTCCTATGTTTGAGATTCATCATATCCGAACTAGGCAATGAAGTGGTGGTTTTGACAAAGCAGACATATTATCAACTTGGGATGTAAGCTTAGATTTCAATGGTTTAGCTCTTTCGGACCTAAAGGCATTAGGTTGTTTAATAACTGTTCGTTTCAAGTGGTTACGAACATTTGACTTTCCCAAAGTTGAAGGTTTTGCAAACTTAGTGTTCATCCTATTTCCAACATACTTCACGAGCTCATTTTTAGGGCAACAATATTGAAGCTCTTATCCCGAATTTGTGCTTTGAGGTCATCAATGTCTTTCATCAAGAGGTTAGATTGATTGACTAACTTAGAGTTTGTTTCCTCAAGGTTCTTTCTTAAATGCTCATTTTCTCTTAGAAGGTTGGACACACATAGAGCTAGTTCGAATTTCTAGATTCTAGTGCATCACTCATCTCATGACGATCATATTTACGGGCTTACGAAGAAGTGATTTGATTGCCTATGGTCGAATCTTTGTCACGAATCTGGGATTTTAAGCGATTAATTTCAAAAATTCTCTAAATTCGGAAGTTCACGATTAGTACGGTTTTTTGCATAAAACATTTCATCTTTTGTTGTATTTCAATTTGCAATGAGATCGGTGTTTTCAAGAATTGAAAATTTGTTTGAAAGCTCATCATATACCCTTTTTCAATCATGTTACTTGCATTAGATTCGAGCAAAACAAAGACGATTCCACATTGTTATGTTCGAGTAAGAGTCATGTACCTTTTATGAGAACTTGTGTGATCGGATAAGTGTACCTTATTGATTGATACCTTTTCGACTCGAGACTTTGAGATCGATCTTGTTCTCTTCATCCTTTTCCATCACAACCGAGATTACGCAATCGGTGTCTTCTGTTGGTTCAACTGGAATGAAGCATGACACGTCATCATTGCTCCATGGAAACTCTTGGCACTCATTCAATTCATTCGACTTGTTATTCTCATTAGCGACTTCCTTGATGTATGTTTCCATATTACTCATAAGTTGAATAAATGAGTTTACGAACTCATGAATTTCCATTCCGTGTGTTTCTTGAAAGATATTCCGGTCATGATATCATCAAAATCGAGGAGTATTCTTCCGGATAAGTGGTGAAATTGATTGATGATGGTTTGGAGAGCGACATGAGAATCATCGATTGAGAACTTTTCTTTGGTAATTTGAAACCTCGATCGTTCTAAGTTAAGTAAAGCAGTTCTTGTCAAAGTGGGAAAATCGACGAAGGATGGCACAACTTGTTCGATCCATGGTTGTAGATAAGAGTAATTTGAGAAGTCGATGAGATGTTGAAACGGCTCACCGGTGCATTCCATATTCTTAGTATCATTTGCGAGACATTAAGAGTGACTTATTTGAGTTGTTACGAATAATCGATCTTGAATCATTAAATGTATGGCATTCGGATAAGCATTACATTTCACTATTACGTGTTGTGTCATAGAGAGCAAGCACTTTGGTGATTAAAGGATCCGTGATGATGACATTGTGTTATTATGCATGGGTGGGCGATATCGACCCGGTTACATCCCGACAGTCTCTAGAGATTTGGTAGACATGTTAACGCTAGCATAACTCTAATTAAGTAAAATAGATTCTTTCCTAAATCGTTAAATCAACAATCACCCAGTCGCTAAAGATAATAAGTCGCTAACACCACTAAGTCGCTATAGTCCCAAGTCGCTAGACAAATGCAAGTCGCTAAGTAGTAACTCGCTAAGCATCAAGTCGCTAGCAAAATTTTGGCGACAATTAAGCTACTCAGTCGCTAAAGATACAAGTCGCTAAAGAGCAACTCGCTCTGAGACCAAGTCGCTACCACTGTCGCTACCCGTAGTGGAGAGTCCACTACTTGTCTTGTAAATCGCTAGATCTAAGTCGCTAGGTCTAAAGCGTAACTCGCTACAAATTTGTAAAGCAAGTCGCTACGAAGAAAGTAATCCGTGAGTTAAGTCGCTAGCAAGAAAAAACCACATAAACATCACTTTTCAATCCAAAACAACCCAACCAAGATGATTTAAGCTTACCAAATGAAAACCTACACACTTGTGATGATTCTAAACATAAAAGTACTAACAAAATCCAAACTTTAACACAAGAAATCAACCAAATGATGCAAAACCACTAAACTTTTCAAACTCAAAACCACCTAAAACCACTAGAAATCCAAAGATGTGCAAGATATGATCTAACCATGGCTCTTGATACCAATTGTTGGATATTGGTTTCACTTACATATCATAACATTCACACAATGGGCATAGAGATGATTTTAGAGAGAGAAAGTGGGACATTCTAGTAAGAGAAACTTGTAGAATATTAGATTACCAAAGAACATCCAACCCTCTACCTTGCAAGGTAGAGGGTATTTATAGGTTACAAACTAAGCGACCTCCTATCGGCTGTGGATCGGGGATACGGTGGGTAAAGACCGACCTTCCTCCACGGTGTTGCACTAAACTATTTTACGCTACTAGACTAACTAATTAACTACATAGAAACGTAAATAACGACAAGTCTACGAGCTAACTTATGCTAGATAATAGTTGGGGTGACCGACTCTTCAATCTTGGAATTTTCTAATTCCTAACATCTAAATAATGTCACACAAAATTGGTTTCATCTGAAAATAATTAGACTGTGAACGTGCAAGGAAGAACTTCGGGAAGAATCAAAGGTTTTCTCCTCTGCAAAGCTATCAATGCTTTGATCAAGATTTTTAGCAGTCGATCATTATATACGATACCACCAGACGCGCCCCAGCTTCAAGCGAACTCACCCAAGTTTGTTCCTCCTTCGTTTTCTGTTCCCGATTCAATCTTCACCTTTCCTGAATGAAGAAAGAGAGTGAAAGAGAAGATATCAGCACAATAGGTACAGAGGGGAGAGAAACTGTCTTCGTTCGGTTCGGCAAAAGAAATCCGAGAAAAAAAATATGAAGAACACTAACTAATTAAGTAAATATATAAAAGCTATCACCACCTCGAGCAGTAAAACAAAGCCGTTATGGCTATGTTACTAACATAGACAACTATGAATGGTATTCATTGACAGGAGTGACCGCTTTCTAGTCGTAGTTGATACCGCTGCTCACTTCAGCATACAAGGAAGACCTTCGGGAAGAATCAAAGGTTTCTCCTCTCGCAGCTATCAATGCTTTAGTCAAGATCTTTAGCGTCGATCGCTCATTTTCTCTGGAGACATGGCTTCAATTCAATCATTCTCTCGGCTTGAACCTCTTTCAAATTTGGTAGGGTGGCAATTCTCGACACGACACGATAAATGACACGGTTAAACAAGTTTGGGTTGAAGATAAACAAGTTTGGGTAAAATAAAGGTCAACCCATCTAACATGTTTAATAAATGGGTCTTGTTTGAGTTGAGTAAGTATTAAACATGTCATCCTATGAACCCGCTTAAGTATATAAGCGTAAAAATACAACTTGAATTTCATGTTGCATTTTGATTAAAAAAATTTTATGTATCTAATATGACAATGAATTACGATTATAACTTGAATATCATTGAAATTGTTGAGTGGTTATTTGTATGTTATTTTTATTAATTTTAACTCAGAATATCATTTTTCGATTTAAACTAGATGAATCATAAGGCACTCACCTTATGATATCATTCACATAATGAATATCTAAGAGATATGTTAGGCGTTTTATGTCTAAACTTAGAGAGAGGAAAATTGTAAAGAGAGGGAGGTGGTGAGAGCTAAGGAGAGAAATATGTGCATTCAATAGAAAACACACACTAGAATAAGCCTCACACCTTGCAAATGAGCAAGGTTACACGTTTAAGAACATAGGAGAAGCCTTATGTGCTTTGGTGGGCTTGTGGTTGGTTAAGGACTTGGATTGGAAGTATGCATGGACTAGACTAACATAACTTGTTACATATTAGCTTATCCAAGTCCACAAGCCCATTACTTAATCAATAACAAGCTATTACAAGTTTACAAGGTTCCTAAACATAAATGGCCATCACTTTATAAGGCTAACAATCTCCCCCTAAGGGGTGGTCATTCTCAAAGATGCTTCTTTATGACTTGGTCTTCTATAATCTTGAACTTGAACCTTGTGTGACGTGCTAGAATAATCTTGATTCTTTGTTCCTTCATGATTTGTGATCTTTGAGTAAAATCTCTCATCCTTGCTTTCCTCTGATCAACATCTTCATGTTTCTTCTGCTTCCTCCAACATACTCATATGACTTGAAAGTATTTGATCTTCATATGTCTTCCTCATATCTTCCTTGAACTTGTTCTTTGACTTCTTGAATATTGACTTTGATGTTACTCTTTGTCTTGATTACTTTATCTTGAAATTTCTTGACTTGATCTTGTTTAGGATGAAACATATTAGTATGAGTATGTTGATGTGAAGATGTTGATGTATATGGCGTTGATGCATCCTGAACGGAGTTCATTATCAGTACATGCACATGTAATGAAGATAATAATGATGTTAGGTCAATCGATCATCGTTGACCTTTTCTTAAAGAATTGTTCCGCTAATATTATTTTACTGGTGAATGTCTTGATTTCATTCACCTTATGCGGGTAGAATTAACCTCCCGATCTGTTTAAGGACCGATATCAATACATTGGATGAATCCAAGTATAAACCTACGTCATCAGGACTCGATTCATATGAGGAATCTCCTTAGTAGGTTTTCCAGCTCAAAGTGCTAGGTAATTCTTTTTAATAATTTCCCCACTTGTCGTTACCATGAGTTGGATGCCCTCAAGAATGCTCACAACAATCCAGGTGAGCCGTTGGAGTACATGTAAAGTATCACTCCACGACTGTAGACCATTTGAAGGTAAGTAACCACCATGCTTGATCCATAAAGTATTAACTAGGAGACCCACTATCAATTATGTTTAATGTTGACATTGGTGGGGTTTCAGTTCAATCATCGAGGATCACTACGTCATTACCACTATGAACGGTCTAGAGAGATTATTAGGATCCGTGAAAACTCTTAAGTACAACTTGTGTTCTTATTTGTGAGCAAGAAGTGTAAAATGGCATGTGTCCTATGAGATTTTATTTTTTAACTCTTTTGGCTCTAGATTCAACTTGTGCATTTTGGTTTTAGTGAGCGGAGGTCGGAGCAGATCGCCACCTTTTCAATATAAACAAATCTTGGAGTGAGAGGTCGATAGATTACGTTTTATCTTTGTGAGAAATGAAATCATAATCTTTATGAGAAACTTGAGTGGTTGTGGAAGGGTTATGTATTGCATCACCGGGTACATGATGTTTGTCTTCAATATCATAATCATCTTTGTAATTAATGATGACATATATATTGACCCGGTTTCTGCCCTAAGTGTATGGAGACTTTTCATTTCTTTTAACCCTTTTATAACTTATTTCTTTTTCATTGTTCAACCCCTTCAATTCGTATCACGTCGTCCTTATTGTTACCTTATTGTGATTGTTCCAGTAACAACTAATGACAATGATAGCATTTCTTCCTTTTCTCACTCATTTGCTTGATCTACGAACTTCTACTCTATCTAGTGGAATGTGCCTGAGTAGGTTCCTCCAGCTCTGGCTGGACTATGGGATATAAATCTAATTTTAAACCTTATATCTCCTCAATATTTTTGGTGAGTTTTGGTTGGTTTAGTTATAATCGTAGCCATTGAAACGAATTAATAAAAACCAGTCAAAGTGTTATAAGAAATCTTGTTTTGTTAACACCTTGAAAGTTTTTGTTTTTAAAGAACTACCCTTACACATGTGCTTATGTATTTTCAAAGATTCAAAAGATATTGCACATAGGGGAATGAGTATGCACATTTGAAATTAAGTGATAAACCTTAAACAAACAAGACTTCGAGGGACATGATTACATGGCTGGTTAAAGGGATCCATTATCATGTTTTAAGTGACAACTATCCCTCTGAAGCAACTTGAAGTTATTATCCGTCTAAGTTCAAGTCTATTAAAAATGATCAACTTTGAGTCCAACCTTTTTGGGATACAACCAAGCTTGATCATATTTTTAATCATGTTTTCTTCCCCTGAAAAATAGCATATTTGTGATATTTTATATATTTACTGGTTAAAAGATATTCTTTTAGAAAGCTTATAGAGAGAAAACGTGTTAGCATGAAAATTGGAAAATTTTACACTTCCCTTCAATTAAAGAGTATTTTCAAACTTTTCATTTAAAATTGATGAAAGGTTTTAAAGGATTTATCTTGAGCACAAAAGTTTTGAAAGATTTTGAAGAATCTTGAAAAATGTGCTCAAGATGATGATGATTTCTTACCATTTTTAGGAGTAGCACACTGAAACGTAAATTAGGATCCTTTTGTTTGAAGTCCGAGTTGTGCGCTGAAATGTACACAAGCCATACATGAAGTACGAGTTATGAACCAATTGTCCATAAGTCATAGAAATTTTGAGAAACGACATGTTTTGAAAAACATTATTTGAATAAATGTCAAATCTCTTCAAACATATTTACATTTATGTATCATTATTGAATGATATTTCGAAACGTAAATAATATCAATTATATGAGAACATGTAGTAGAAGAATATTTTTGGTAAATTCATTTTATATTGTTTTTGTATTTTTTCAATTTTATAATTTTGTATATTCCTTTTGTTTATTTTTCATATTTGTATTTTCTTTTTTCTAAGAATATTTATAGTGAAACTTTTGAGTTAATTTCAAGAAGATTCGAGAAGACGATTTAACTCTTCGGGAGTTAGGCTTCGCATTTCAATTCAGTTGACTAGATACTTAAATCATTTTTCTAAGGGCTTTTGTAAATAGGTCAGCCAACTAGTAATCCGTCTTTACGAAGTGAAGCTCAACTGTACTTTTTTTTACGTGCTCTTTGATGAAATGGTATTGGACAACTATGTGTTTTGTATGAAAATGCTAAGAAACTTGTAACACCTTATTGATAACATGAGCATACCATAAATCCTCTTAAAATCATCACAAGATGATTTTTTCCTTGTTAGGGAAACTAGTCCTACTTTTTCTTTTTGATGAACTATTTGAACACAGACAGACCTTGACAGATCTTGAGCACTCGTGGATCGTTAGTGTTGCCTATGTAATCATAAGCAAACTAATAGAAAATCTCTACAACCCGTATTTTATAGCGGAAAGTAAATACAAGTTGTTATACTAAGAACACTTAGATCCTCTATGGATCTTTTTATTAACTGAAACTCTATGTTTCAGATCTATATTTTATTACAAACTATGAGGTTCCTTTTATAGACAAGGAACCCTAATCTATTACTACTCAATCGACTAAACATGCAAGTATGCATTTAATGACTAAAACACTAGATAATATTGATCAAGAATAATACCCATGCTAACCTCAAGCGGTTCAAGAATAATGATGGGTTAGCATTTAAATAATACAACGCATGCTCGATCCTAGTCGACTTCCACCTTCAAGAAGAATACAATCGCTTTTACACTTCAAGAGAATCTTCTTCAACATATCCCGCTTCTACTTTAGCGAATCCTTCTGCAGATTGATGAGAAATCCTACTGCGATAATTCCCAACAATCCTCCCTAAACCGAATTTGACTTGTTAAGTTCCAGTTTCCTACCTTGATAGATCTTGAGACTACAAGATTAGAGGATTGTTCTCAAACATCAAGAGTAAAGAAACTAACAAACAAACAAAGAAAACAAAATAAAATCCTCCCGAGGCATATGCCTCCCTTAAACTTTGCGTTAAGGGTTAAGCATTCCATCGACCACAAGGTGTTGAAACCTTGGTCCATCAAAAGCTTTAGTTAACGTGATCGCCACATTATCATCTCGTATGAATTTTAGCCACATTAATCAAATGTTTTTCATATGCATCTCTTATAAAGTGGTGTCGATTTCAATATGTTTGGTTCTCACTGTGAAAATCGGATTTTTGACAATGCATATGGTACTGATTATCAATAAAAAGAGTTGTGTTCATGAAGTTATACCCATAATCCAAGAATTGGTTTTGAATCCAAAGCACCGTCCACAAAGTTTGCATCAAGAACATACTCGCTTTAGTAGTTGAGGTAGCCACAATCGTTTGTTTCTTGCATCGCCAAGAAATCAATCTCGTTCAAGGAATTGACCTCTCAGTTGTGGATCTCCTATCGATTTGCACCAAGATAATCACCGTCACTATATGCTTCCAACTTAAAAGGAGACTCTTTGGGTACCAAAGGCCTAAATGAGGTTGGCCTTTGAGGTACTTAAAGATCTTCTTGATTGCATTGAGATGGGAAGTAAGAGGAGTGACTTGATGTCGAGCAAACACTCACAAGAAAGGTAATATCAGCCTTGAAGTTGTTAGATACATTAATGAACCAATCATTGATCTGTATAAATGAACATTCAAAGGTAGATCTCGATCATTGTTGGCTTTTGTTTTGGAGCTTCATAAGGTGTTGTGGCGATCCGACACTTTCCATACCGAATTTCTTCAACATGTCCTCACATATTTATCCCGACCGATAAATATCCCATCTTGTTTCTTGAACTTGGAGACCCAAAAGAAAGTAAGTTCCCCATAGCACTCATCCGAAATTCTCCCTTCATCGATCCTCAAATTCCACACCAAGCTTCTTTAGTGGATCCGAAATGATGTCATCCACATACACTTTCACAAGTATGATGTCTGCCGAGTTCTTCTTCGAAAAAGAGTCTTATCAATGGCACCTCTTCTCGTAGCCATGCTTGGTGAAATGATGAAAGCCTAGCATACCATGCCCTTGGTGCTGATGAAGTCCATAGAGAGCTTTAACTACTTTGTAAACATGATTAGGATGATCCGGGTCTTCAAACTTTGGGTTGAGTGACATAAACTTCTCTTCTATCTCACCATCTGTAAAAGCACCTTTAACATCCATCCGACACAAGATGAAGCCCATGTAGGATGCATAGGCCAAGAAAATTCAATGGCCTCTACTCTAGCAACATGTGTAAACACTTCATCATAATCAATCCTTCCTCTTGCAGTAACCTTGAGCTACTAATCTTGCTTTGTTTTAATAACCACACCCTTGCATCTCTTTGTTCTTCGTAATCCATTTAGTTCCAATGGCATATTTGCCATCCGGTAATGGTACCAAGATCCAAACTTGATGGTTTTGAACCGTCGATTGCCTTGCATTGCCTCAATCCAACTAGAGTCTTCAAGAGCTTGAGAGACACTTGGTTGGTTCTACTGAGAAAGAAAACACGCAAATGCAGACAATGCTTGTAGTCCAGTGATTGTCTCTTTGCCGATTTGAGACATAGGAGAAAAGCAACTCGTCCAAATTTAGGACTAGAGATAGCCCTTCGAGTTCTAACAGAGCTAGAATGTCACCAATAATGTTGGATTGAGGTGAGTTATGTTGATTCTATTAGTACCGAGGGGTTGACTTCAATGGTAGGTTCAAGATTAGACACAGTTGGTACAAAGGTTGTGTCATAGGAAGGTGAGGTGAAAATGCCGATTGGGTTGATGATTTCCAAGATCCAAGGACTTGGAAAGCGAGTATAATGGTTCACCAAAGTCCGTGGACACTCTAGTAGGAATAGGAGTAGTAATGAGACGAGCCAGCAGATTTGATGACGATGGGTGAGATCGCATCGATGTCGTAGAAATATGGTTTCCACCGACGACCTCATTTGCAAACTCCCAATCACCTTCTCGCTTCAAGCTTAGCCGCAAACTCTTGAGTCCTAAGCCTAGCAAGGTCCACAACATAGTGTGAATCATCTTCACTCTCAATGAATTATCTCTAGAAGAGTTACCGCAACATTGTTAGGGGAGAAAGAAGGCACAAGAATGGGTTGTTCATCATCTTCAAAATCACTTCAGTCGACATCCAAGGTACCGCATTGTTAGTGGGAGATTCTTGAGCCCGCACTTTGGTTAGCCATATGTCTAGTATACCCTGATAATCGCTTAGGTAGTCAAGGTCAAAGACCACACATGACCGCATCCTTGAACATTGGGCTTATCTTCCGGTATCTCGGGTTCAAAGTCTCCTCTATCTTCTTGGCGATAACTTGTACACTCAGAAGCCTTGCTATTTGTTGAATAGCCCACAATATAACCATCATCTCGCTTTCTCATCAAACTTCCCCAACGGATCACCGTGTTAAGAATGGTCACTTGACAACCAAAAGGTTTGAGGTAATGAATGACCTGGAACCTTCCCAAAGAGAAGTTCATATGGGGTTTGAGGTGAGGTCTAGTAATGGAGACCACCATACACATAGCAAGTTGTGCCAATGCCTTGATCCGAACATAGTAGGCAATTTAGAGTCTCAAGCATTGATCTTGCAGCCTCTATCAAGGTCCTATTTTTCTTTCACCTACCCCATTTTGTTGCGTGGTTCTTGGATTGCTATAGTCCCTTTTATCCCTTTAGACCTCTGAGTTCTATAATAATAGCATTCTTGAACTCATCCCATTATCACAATCGAATTCCTTAACCTTCTTGTTCAACTGATTTTCAACGAGGGTGATGAAGTCTTTCAAGATCGGAGTTGTTTCATCTTTAGTCCTAGAAAGAACACCCAAAGAAAACGCTATATCCATCGGTGATAACCAAACAAAAGTACTTGTGATCAATGCTTCGACTTGAGTTGGACCAAAAGATCCATATGTAACAATGAAGAGGCTCGTAGATAATGCTCACTGCAGTGACATCTTTGTAGGAGGCTACGTGTTGCTTCCCTTTGTTGCATGCAACACAATTATGATCATTGGAGAAAACTTTGGAGGTAGACCTTCAACAAGACCCCTTTAGAGTGTGTTTATGGTCTTGAAATTCACATGAGCCATTCTCCTATGCCATTTTTTCGACTCATCCAATGATGCTTTAGCCAAGAACAAGTGAGGTCACCTTCGGGATGAACTTCATTGAGGTTGAATGTATAGATTGTGAGTTCGAGGAACTCTCGGAGAATTGAAGCATCTTCGAAGCTTGAACTCTTTAGAAAGTACAAGACATTCATCTTCGAGAAGAGTACCTTGTTCTTGGTGTCACAAATTTGTGAGACCGAGAACAAGTTGAAGTTCTGACGCTCCCAACATAGTACACATTTTCAAAGTTCAAGAGGGGTGTCTTGATGGTGCCTTTCCCAATTCTACCATCACTTCCACCAAAAGTAACATTGCCTCCTTCTTCAATAGGAACAAAATTGTGCATCATATCTCTATTACCGGACATGCTTCTTGAACAACCAAGATCAACAATACCAATATCTTTATGCTTAAGAGGATGATCCTACGAAACAAACATATATACAAAAGAATGTTAGTATCTGAGAGGAGGCTCAAGTCATTCTTGACTTGAACCTTGTGGATCATAAGATTTATTTCAGCGATGAGAAAGATCCACCATTGTTCTTGGGTTTCCATTGAAATTTAGGTCCCTTTTATTCCAAGAACAACTCGCTGAGGACTTGACAGAAGATTCCCAACACCCTTTCCCATGATTCATAGAGTCAACATATGCGGGCCAATAACCATGTTTAAAATATGGGCTAGTAGGTTGCATATATAGGTCTATTAGCCGATCTCCTCCAAGGAGAGTCAAGATAAGTAGCAATGGGACATAAGGTGGAATATTCTTAACATTGGTCCATACTTGGTCTAGGTTTCACGAGTAGCACATACACCCGCCTTTGCTCATAGAAATCACAATCCTTAATTAAATGAAGTTTACTTCCACAAACAAAACATGTCTTCCTTTTGAAGATTTATTCAACAAAGTCGATGTTCTATTACATGTAGAAGAACTTAAACCATAAATATTAAAGGAATTGTTTTTAACAGCACAAATTATGCAAAGATTTAAAAGACAAGTCTTTAGGGAAACAGGGCTTGAAGTGGATTCCTCAAAGACTATCCTAGAAGGCTTGTAGATAGACTTGGGTGCGAGGATTGGGTGTAGGCTCGTGTGAGGGCTTGGGAAGGTCCGACTTATCACTTGGATCATAGCCGAAGTAGACCTTGATCCGGTGAATTGTCACCGCTGTCGAGAGAGACAAAGTCATAAGATGAAGCATCGTTGTCCGCAAGTCTTTGACTTTTGCCATACAGATGGTGTGATCCATCAAAGTCAACGCAATGGATAGGTCGGTGGGCATGAATTCACCTCTAATAGGTCCAGGGACATCATGCAAATCACCTTCTTTTTAAAATGTTCTAAGCCCGCAGTGTAGATTTACGCCCATCTTGCCTAGCTTCCAATCCTACATACTTTGAAAGCCTAAACCTATTCCCGAGGTCACCGATTGACTACTATAAAGTGCTCTAGCTAGATTGTCACCGATATTAACCATTGTTTATGTCTAGCTATTTCCTCAACAAGTTTCTCTTTAAGCTCTAGATTCTCAAAGAATAGTATCGCCTTTTCTTTTTCAAGTCGTTTAAAGTTAATATTAGCAATATCTAGATCATATTGTAGCACCTTAATCTTTTCTTCATAAGCTATCTCGATTCTTTTGAAACCAAACCTTTGTCTTTCTAATGTTTTAACGAAAGTTTATAAGCTTCATTATCAACATAGCATTCATTGTATTTAGGTTTCATAGTATCATAAGCTTCTTTAAGTTCATTGTATCTATCACTACAACCTAATATACATTGTGTACACCGAGAAAGTCCCATCAAGGTAAACCGATCATGCCTATCTTCTAAAGTGCATCCGCCAAGAATCTAAGCTTCTCTCAGACAGTGATTCCTCATTCACGTGTTCATGTGCTTGACCTGTTCATCCATGGTAACTAGAGTCAAGTGCTAGCTCCTTCTCGATTCGGTGATAGGAAATGTAGTTAGCTCCTCTCCACTCTTCCTCTTTGCATTCCCTTGAAATGACCCATCCGGTGACAAGAGAAACACTTGACCTTTCTCCTGTCAAAGCGAGTGGATCCTTTCCTTGAAGCCAAACTTTCTTCCGCCTTCTCTTCAAACCTTTTGATGTTCATCGAAAGCATGGCCACCCGCCATTTTGGCTTCATCTCCTCCATCTCAAGTGGGTCCACTGGTCAAAATCTTCATATACAAGATGTCACTGAGTATCATAATCAAGAACAAACGAATGAAGAACATCCTCCAATATACTACCGCTTTAGCTTGAGGATATGATGGAGTGGGACGATAGGATGATGATGGTAAGTAAGATGGACTTGAAGCATGCATCATCATATTTGAGTGAGATGTCCCGACAAAGGCAGATGACCGTAAGAGGATGCACGGTAGGAGATCTCGACATCGTGTTCAAGAGATTTGAGCTTGTTGTATAGCTCATCAAAGTGAGTATGTCCAACCCACCTTTAGCCTTTAGGCTATACTCACATGTAACCATGATGGAGGCAAAGATCAAGGAACTTTGAATTGCAATCATCATTGTCGGGTTTAGCATTCAATGGTTTAGTGACTCGTAATCTTGTGAAACCTCGTCGTATCCTCAGGGATACCTTCTTCGAGATATTGAACTCTTGGAAGTGTTGTCTTAGCATGGACTTCCTCATTCTCCGGACTCTTCATTTCCACCAAACCTTGCTTTAAGAGCCATCCAGATGTCCTTTGCATCAACCATGTGGTGAAAATCACCCAAGTGATCTTCGTGAATAGATTGAAGGAGGATGGTTCTTACTTTGTGCTCTTTGCACAACTAGGATCTCTTGACTTTTGGGAGGAGCAATGGTAAACTTACCATCAAGATCCGGGATAGTCTTCTTCGATCGCTTCCATTCTTCACAATCTCCCATGATTCCAATCAATATTGAGATCCAGCTCGCATCTTCGTGGTCCACAAATCATACTCTTCCTTTTCGGATAAGGAAATTTACCATTATTGTTGGAGAGACTAAGTTCTTTGCATGAGGTGGTGTTTTGATGTTGTTGTTGGTGACTTGATTCATCATCGCCCGTGCATGGTGAATATGTTTTTGGTTGTAAGGGGTGAGGTAAATAAGGTTCTCGATCGTAGAGACTCTCCCGAGGCTCGATACCACTTGATGAACTATTTGAACACGCATGCACCTTGGCGGATCTTGAGCACTCGTGGATCGTTAGTGTTGCCTATGTAATCATAAGCAAACTAATAGAAAATCTCTACAACCCGTATTCTATAGCGGAAAGTAAATACAAGTTGTTATAACTAAGAACACTTAGATCCTCTATGGATCTTTTTATTAACTGAAACTCTATGTTTCAGATCTATATTTTATTACAAACTATGAGGTTCCTTTTATAGACAAGGAACCCTAATATATTACTACTCAATCGACTAAACATGCAAGTATGCATTTAATGACTAAAACACTAGATAATATTGAGCAGTACAATAATACCCATGCTAACCTCGGGCGGTTCAAGAATAATGATGGGTTAGCATTTAAATAATCTGACATGTCGATCCTAGTCGACTTCCACCCTTCAAAGAAGAATACGGACTTTGCTTTTACACTTCAAGAGAATCTTCTTTGAAGATATTCGCTTCTACTTGATGAATCCTTCGCAAGATTGACAAAGCAGAAATCTACTGCATAATTCCCAACACTTTTCCTTCCATAAACCACACACAATCATGTGTGACATGAGTATTGTAAAATGTTATAGACTTATAGGCTTACTAGTTTATAACCCGCCCAATGGGCGGGTTCGCTTCATAACATTGCTTAATTAAATGTAAATGGACATACGTAATAATGAATAACGGAAAATATCTTAAACACAAAAATTGTAAAGAAAAAAAGAAAAGTGTTCACGTAATATATGTAAAAGAGCAATGAAAAGTGAGTTGATAAAATGGATGGTCCTTATTTATATACGACATGCCCAATGGGCGGCGAGCTTCATAATGATCATTTACGAATATATATGATGATGAATGCAATAACCGATTTCCTATTGTTAGTACAATAACTACATTCGCCGTCGTTACATAAGTTGTAATAGTCGGGTTAACATGCTTTGAGGAGGTCATTTTACAAAGAACCTTGTTGAATTGATGAACATGTCTTCTTGTTTCTTGAACATCACTTCAAATTTTCTGTGAAAAAGAAAACAAAGATATATGTAAATGGCTAAATGAGGTTGCTGAAAAAGGTTTATCCTTTTTTGGATAATTATGATAGAAGGTAAAGCAGCCACATTGGTTAACAAAATTTATAGAGATCATAAATGAAAATAAAGATTAAGTGGAAATATCAAAGCTAAATGGTAAACGATTAGTCGCTTAAGCGGTATAAATCAACATGTACATACTTAACTATACATGTATTCTATGAAGGTAATAGTAATGAATGCATAAAAAGTTATGAGCGAGCAATAATTATGTCTCAACACATTTAACTATCGATATCGTTGAAGTCTAACCTTTTGTTGACTGAACTTGGTGCTCCGTCAAAATACTATGTTTTTGTTAATTTGATTTTAGCTATTCACCCAAGCGTGTTTGCCATTGCAGAGTCGTATTTTGTATTTACTAAAAGAGCGGCTAGATTCTATTTTTACAGTGGCTTTCGACTAAATTGTGCCTTTGTTTAGCCAGCATGCTTGCAAAATTTGAAATTTTACAAGTGTTACATATGTGGTAGATTAGCAAAACCATAAGTCAATAAATAAAATGAGCAATAAAAACAAACAAACTGCGCACCGCCAACAAGGACATGGTCACCCTCTTCACACGGAAATATGGTGAGATGTGAGTAGGGATGTTGGTGTCTCTTATCATATCTCGTATAAAGCAAGTCGATGTAAACACAATTAGATGCCATAGCAAGTCGATAGTAAGTTAGCGTCCAATAGTATTTAGTAAGGTTTGCAAATAGATAAATAACAACTATTACGAATATTGAATAATAAACAAACCTTGAACTTCTTGTTAGAATCGTACATGTTTTGCTATCACGAAGCGACTAATCATGATGCATACTTTGGATGGATCTACCCATGTCTCTAGTTAACTAACATCACCCCCGCAATATATTAAGATGTCAAAACTTATGATTGACTTAATTAAGCAATAATATACATTTTAGTGTAAAAGTACCTATATATTATAGTATAACAACACGCATCACCGATTTAATCGGGTTTGCAGATACGTAAGTTCATAAACAGCTTTTTAGCTTTGTCATATGTTTACTCATTTGACCCCTTTTAATGTAAGCACCATATAAAGTTATAAACCTTTCGATGATAAAAGATGTTTATTCCCAAATATCGCAAAGATAAAAGTTGTTTATTAAAGATGCATCACTAATTTGAAACCTATTGTGAAGAAATACACTATTCCATTCGGTTCCCGTGATCGACATTGTACAAATATTATTTTTTGTCAAAAGTTCATAGCCAATAACAAAAGTGGAGTTATGATTAGCAAATCGCCTACTTCAAGCTATCAATTAAAGTATATGCATATAAACCGATTTTGAAACACGCTCACTAACTCTTAACGTTGCCACAATATCCAAACCCATGAAGATCAAATGAAACGTACCTTTTAGTGTGTTGCAATTCTCATCTACTCCTATCACTTTGCGTGCCATTATCCCGTACCTCAAAAAGTTGTCAACGAACACAAAAACTTTTCGGATGCAATTTCTTTGGTAAAAGGGCACCGTAATTCTCCCAAACCTAATCACAATCTCCCAATCCATATATCTTTGGTGCAAAATCATTAAAAAGACGTCATTAATAAAACATAATGACGATAAATAAATCACATATAGATCATGGGTAGAGGAGATTAGAAAGAAGGGTTATTTACTTGTGCTAAAGTAGTTCTTTGAGAACGACATAGTAACCGCTAGATGGCTAATATCAATGTTATGCACGTTGGTTTCGGTTTTGGTGAGCCTACACAAACATTAGAAGCTTCTGTAGCATGTGAACTATTTTCTTGTATGCTACATGATAGGAAAAATCATTTAAAAACACAAAGTAAAAGACACTTTTCCTTTAAATCTTAACAAACATCAACTCAAAAGCTAATAATAGCATTAAAATCCACCCATTTTAGCATTCAAACGCACCCATTTCAGCATTCAAACCGACCCGTCGCAGCCCCCATTTCAGCACCTAAACGCCCCAATTTCAGCCCGAAAACTGACACCCATTTTGAGCCCCCAAAACCACCTATTTCAGCCCCTAAACCCGCTCGTTTCCGATCCCATTCCGGCCCCCAGACGCACTGTTTTCACCTGCGGTTTCAGCAACTAAACCCACTCAGCATTTAGTAAAAAATAAAGCCTCAACCAAAATGACACTACACCATGACTGAGACGCTACACTTGCTTAAACAAAGCTACAACGGATTAAGCAAGTTAGAATGGTTTTCATTTTTCAACAACTCGCTTCCATAAAATATACATATAGTTTATTGTGACATTAATCGTAGAAAGAACTCTAAAAAATGCGTTTAAAATTTATTACTAACTTTTACCTTTGAGATGAAAACCGGTAGGCTCACGACATCGAATTTCCACATCGCTCACCCTATGCATTCACATGATCCCGATGCAAACCTCGGGATCCAAAAACCCGACCATTATATAGAAGAAACCCACCTCCCAAATGAAATTTCAGCGCCTTGGTCGAATTGCGATTATGATCCATAATCTTGCTCCCATCTAAGTTCTGAAGAAAGCCACTAACACACAACATATAATTCGCCTATAAAATATTCGTAAACGGCCGCAACTCTACACAAATAAACCAAATCAATAAACTTTCCCACTTCTCAATTCACCTTAAACAAGTTCAAAGATTTGACCTCATCTTTAAACCAACAGTATTTATCATCCTTTCTATAAACAAATTCTTGATATATAGAAAACCCAAAATAAAAATCTAAAATGAAAACCTTATAAGAATTGAAACCCATAATCAAAACTAAAATCAAAACCTAAAAGAAAAACCAAAAAAAAAAAAAAAAAAAAAAAAAAAAAAAAAACCCCGACCCACCCATGTTTGGCACCTCTAGTCACAAAATTTAATCAAGCGTAAAAGTCCGACATGATAACACTACATCAAGTTGGTCCGCTCTTGAGAATGGCGCTGAGGGTATGCAAGTAATTAGCTTAAAAGTACCGAAATTTTGTACATACCTTGTAGGACCTTAACCATCAAGATAAGAAATAAAATCAACCAAAGATTACAACTTCAAAAATTTCAGATTAAACTATTAATCATCAACAAAAAATCATTAATCATCAACAATACAACTTCAAAATTTTCAAATTAAACCATTAAGCATCAACAAAAATCAAACTCTTTTTATCATCGATAAACTACTAACCTTCAATAGATCCCCAATTTGAGTTGAAAAGAAACTTAATACATGAACATACAAAAATTATTGAGATTCAAAAGATCCCAAAATCGCACCTTTAGTGTATCATCATTAATTTTCGCTTGGTTAATCTGCTCAATCAGATTCTACCTACAAAAATATAAAAAAAAATGACCAAAATAAACAAAAATTTCTTGAATAAATGAAGATGATGAGGAAAAGAATCATAATTTTTTTCCAGCAAAGTATCAAAAAATAGTTAATTCATCGATGCATAAATGAATATATGATGAGGAAAAGAATTTGATGGTAATGTAACAGTTTGTATTTGAATTATTCTGATTTGATAAGGTTTTGGAATGTGCAGCGAATGTTGAGGGAGGTTATGAATCACCTTTGACTGGCATTGAATTTTAGTGTAAAAGCTGCATATATGAGTAGAAACTGAAGTATATTAGTTTGGAAGTAGAAGATAAAACACAAAAATATGGATTGCCTTAGTGGTAGAGGCGTTAAGCTGTTAATGTTGAGACCCATGTTCGATTCTTGGCTGCTACAAAAATTTTTTTTTATAATGTAACCAGATGTAGTGCCATGGTGGCATTTCCACCTCATCATAGAGGTGCCATGTCAACATTAAAATGCCTAGTAAGCATTATACATATGGCATATGTAGTCTCATATATATGTATAGATGTCTATTTATCCTAATCTTGATTAACAAGTTAGGGTTTTCTTATGCCTTAGTACCTCTTATGCCTTATAAGTACCTCCTATTGTAACATTATGAATACATCTCAATAATAAGAATTTTCTTCCTCTCTCATTCTTGTGTTCTTGTTCATTACATTTACAACACGTTATCAACACAATTGACATTAAATGATTAAGAGCTAATGAATAAGAACCATTTTTTTAATATATTCACGGTTTTTAGAATTTTCAATGATTGTCAAGAGGTAAATCTAAAATTCAATTGTTTAATCATACATATATATGTCCAGATCGTAAGCTTTTACTAATATAAAATCACACGAATAACTTTTTTGGTTTTCTCTAGTTGATAATGGTTGATTTACATAATTAAATCTGAAAATAAAAAATGATTTGTGAAGAGTCACTTATGGATTTAATCTTGAGTTTAAATGTATGCACATGATTTTAGTTAACGACAATAGTCTCTGGTATTATATCATGATTATACATATATGATACTCCGTATATACTTTGTTGCTCCATTAAGTGTTCTTATTCATTCATATGATATACTAGCTAAATGACCCGTCAAATTGGCGGGTTTTTCAAAATGAACAAACAAATAAATAATATTTTGTATATTGTGCAATTAGATGTTGAGAAAAAAAAACTACACGAGTATACATTGTAAGAAAGAAAAACTTCGTACAAATTAAACATATGTATGATCTATCAGATAGTCAAATATCTAGAAGAGAATACAAAGGTACCAGGTCAAATATCATAGTTTTTGAATTTGATGAATTTAATATTGTTGTGAGAATCCAAATACATGTTTGATTCATTTGTAGATTGATCGAGCTGATCTTTACTAATTATATCAGTAAGAAGACGTGAAGTGTAAGAAAATCATCAACATATTTAAAATAAAAATGCTCATAAACTTTTATATCACGTCATGAACTATGGGTTATAGTTACATTTACACACAAACCAAAATCCGTAAAAAGAGCTTAAAAAACTTAGAATTTAGGTGTGAATTGTGAGGTTTATTCGTTTAATATTTGTTGTTTTAAAATTCATAACAAAAGAACCTTGTTAATTTTGTTTATCTCATACTTCTTTCATGGGGCATGCAAGGTCAAAATAGACTATAAGAAAAGAATGAGGAAGTATGAAAAAAAACTTTCAAATAAGGTCTACTTGAGGGCAAGTAGAGTTCAAGTGGGGATATTTGATAACATCAAATAGTCCCGAATATTAAGTGTCAATTTCCGATAATGCTCGTTATTTATATCATTTATATGGATTTACGCTTGTTTTCCATTGTTTTCCACTTCGGGTAAATTACGAGCATTGGAGCTAAAGAAACGATGAAATGGAAACATATCTAAAGATTTATCACAAGATGCTATTTTGAAGAAGTTACGGCGTAACTCATCCCTCACATTACGTCGTAACTATTGCGTGACTCAAGATGCCAACTTATCGGAAGGTTACACAGAACTCCTCCCAAAGGTTACGACGTAACTACATTAGGTCAAAAGAGGTTCCACGCACCGATACTTACGCCGTAACTCATCGCATCTCTTACGACATAACCGAGTTTATTGAAGACTACGGCGTAACCACTCATTAGGTTACGCCGTAACCAGCAGATCTAGTGCATTTTACGAAGAAATAGAAGGTTACTACAGAACTCCTATATGGGTTACGCCAGTAACCCGATCCGCCTATAAATACCCCACGAATTCCAAAGATTTCTAATCATCCCATTTCACACACAACACTGAGAACGTGGGAAAAAGCTCAAGCGGTCTAGAGGAGCATACAGAGTTGTTTCCAAGGAGAAGTCACTCCATTACGATAAGCATTAGCGTTTTATATTTCTTTTACTTTCAATTCATGTATTTCGTACCTTTGAATATTGAATTGATTTGCATGATTAATATGAGCTAAGCACCTTTGGTGCTAGCCTAGTTATGATTCCTTAATTGTTTTATTTGCGTTTACCTTTACTTCAAGACAATTATTTTAAGTGTATGCATGCATAGTTCATTGGTAGCCACCCTTGGTTCGGTAGTTTTGAATGGCGGTAGAGGCCAATTGCCTAGGAGATATGACCAACTGACCCTAGGTGAGCCGGATTTGAGACGGAAGGGTAAGATATGACCAACCGACGACCCTTTCTACTTGTGCTATTTGACCAACCGATCACCTATCGTTTGGATGAACTTAAGAGTTGGGGTGTAGTGTCTAAGTTCCTAACGGTCGGGCACTCACTATTTTGAATCTAGCATGTAGCGGTACTTAATGACTTGGCTTAGGGACCGGGAACAACAGGACTTATGACGGTGCTACCGATTTCTCCTGTGGTGGCATCTTTCTTGATAGGTTAGGCAAATTGACCAAATGATGTCCTCTCGAATTTGACCCCACCAAGTAATTGGAAGTAAGTAGGCGTAGACATAACTATTTGGGATGATTAACTAGGTTAGCACCACTTTCTCTATGATTTCCCTTTACCATTTATCCGCTTTTATTTACTTTATTCGCATTAGTAGTTTAATTAATTGAATCCTATCAAACCATTATTATTCTCGTGACACTAGACTTAGTAATAATCCAACACACATAGCTCTTGAGGCGACATCGGCTTTACCATTTACTACACTACACACGTACGCGATGACATCGCCCACTAGGGTGAGACCATAGGTATTGAGAGACACTATAAATTTAAGACCGATCAAGAAACCCGCATCACCCCCTAATAATAAATCAATCTACTTTGGCATTTTCGGTAAAGTTGTTTAAGCTCCGTCTCTATTAATATGAAAATGAAAACCGGTTGGCCTTTCTAGCAAAACCTTGCCTCATGCGTAATTAAACAATGTTTAATACATTCTTATTTTTTAAAAGTTAAATTCTGGCTAAAGGTTTCTTAATTTAGTCGTTTGACTTTCTTTTCTCAAAGTTGATATATAAAAGTTGTTTGTTGAGACTTGAGAGTTCTTAATTGATCGAGAAATGGATACTTTTTTTTCTTCTCATTGATGCATGTGACTTAAAAGGAGTGAGAATAGTCCATAATGTAATATTACGTATAAGCTTCTCAAATTGTATTGATTCTCATTCCATAAATACGCTATATATTGAAACTGATTAGCTGTTACCTCTAACTTCTAATTTCTAATATATATTTTTTAAATAAAAAGAAATATTTTAAAATAAAAGAATATACATTCCAAAAAGAAGTTATGTCACCGACAATGACATTTTTTGAATTTACACCATGTAGTAAGAGATTTGATATTTTAATATGAAATAGTTTATGTAATGGTAAAATTCATAATATACATCTCATAGAAAGAGTAAATCATTTTCATACTTTTTGAATGGTAAACTTCATAAAATTTATACTAACAACTACCGATTAACATGCTAGCATTTAAACCTTTAAATTACTCAAAAATTACCACTCGTTTTTTTTAAACCTACAAATTAATATGCCAGTATTTAAAGTTTAAACCTTTAAAAACTTTTACCAAAGTCAAACATCACTAAGAAACAAAACTATTTTAAAATGATTGGTCATGAACACGTGTAAATATGATAGCGAAATATATTTTTAGCAAATAATTATAAATGTTGCTTTTAAAAAACTCTCTTTTTATCAGTTTTTATAAATAAATAAATTTAAGAAACAATCAAAGCTTAATGAAACTTGGGTAAATTTATTGGAAAAGCCAAGTACTATATCAGTTAATTAGAAACCAAAGTTGTAACTCTTTTTAAATAAATACAGGTAAAACATCGAAGTTTTGCCTTCCCCGTTCATCACTAAATTCCGTTCATGTATCAAAGGGGGGAAAAGCATCAAATTAGTAAGTGAATGCAAAGATGCATTGACATTAGGTATCAGAAAACCACTTCTTTCAAGTTATCAACCTCGGTACGCATATAACATGCATGCTAAAACCAAACAAACCATCATGTATATAATACCAAAGAATGTATAAACACTTATTTTCATAATAGTGCTCCCAACGTAATTGTTTAATAATGCATGCCTTTATCCTTTATGGGATGAACATGACAGTCTTTGAAGATATGCAAAGTGAGCTATCGCTCAGGACCCAAAAAGTTTTAAGAACTTTAAAATTTTTCCCGTTAATAATTATATCGTGTATACACATATTTTTCACGAATAAAAAGTCTTAGATGTGAAAATATCTTAAATGAGTAATATCTGTAACGCTTAGAAAACTTATCGCATTATATCTTATAAATGGTGACACTTTATATATAGTATTCATTCTCGAAATGTTTCATTATGTAATTTCATCCAGGGCTCTTAAAATTTTTATAAATTCATGAGACGGCTCTGAGGATGAATGATGTTTGTTTGTTAAACTTAACTTCTGAATTGTCTTCATGACTTAACTTGATCAATGCATTCTAAACACGCCTAGCACACAAATCAACTTAATTAAAGTTTTAAACAAATTTTGTTTTTTTGGAAGAAACAAAAATTTTCTTTTAAGAATCAAAGTTTTAAACAAATTGAAAAAAGAAAAATTATACCTCAATGTACCGCTTGTGCAAAAAGCTTAAATGATCACCTGGATCTTAAAAATGCTACCCCTCGGATTTTAAAGCTTGGTTGTTTAGTTATGAGTTATGAAAGCATTGAAATTCTCATAAACAAAAGTAATCTTATACCTTATCTATACTAATCAATTCATATCAGTGAAAAATCATATCATATCCTTGCGTCTTGCTTCACATGTAGACAGTCCTGCAGTTAAGATTTTACACAAATAGTATGAGTTTCAAAAAAATGAAAATAGGTTTGCAAGATGAGAATGAATGAGAGTGCAAAATCGTAATTATGTATGAGGATTCATTTGAATTCTAAATGAGCAATGCAAATATAATAGTGGAAACGAATTTGTTACAATAATCTCGGAAAAGTTGATCCTAGTAATCCTATTACGATTTCATAAATGACAGTATTGATAAGCTTTAGCAACCTTTTATGATGCATAAATTATTTTTACTTATTTATTGGTTTAGGAATATTAAATTGTAATTTAATTACCTAAGATAAGACATAGATAATAGATTACTTATTAACAACATTGATTACTTTTCTAATCAAAACTCTTTGTATCATTCCCGTAAGTAAATTTCAAACGCATAGACTACTTCAAACCGTTATATAAAATTAAGGAAAATGACGAATAGACCACATGTCCGGCGCTTATCACTTTCCTGACCACTTTTATTTTATATTTGAGAATGGACCGGGGCAACCATCATCGCTATCGCAAGAACTCATCGACATTGTGACAAGTGTCCCAGATGTGTAAGGATTGTTTTTAAGAACTAAAAACGCAAGAACCGTATAATTTTTAAAAGGGTTTTATCGTCATTTTACGTTAGACAAAAAGTACACATTTGAATAGTAAAAGTACAGTGGATTTATATTCAAAATCCAAAAGTCACTTACCAAAAAAGCATCCATAGTTATCGTTTTTCTCTGCTTTTCCTTCTCGCACAAATCAAACCGCCTTCTTCGTCACCGCCTTCCTTAGAACGCCGGTTATGTCACCATCTTTAAAGCTACAGTGTTGATTGCAAACCACATTCGATTGATCAAGTTTTAAAAATGTTCCCAAATATGGTACGTAAATATTATTCTCGTTGTTTATTACATATGATTTTTCCAATTGGTTCGTGTTATAATAAATCGTTTTGTTATTCGATGAATACCTATGTTTGATAGGTATTAATTCCGCTTTATAATCCATTGCTCTTTTTATGTGTATCGATTCGTAATTATGTAGGGTATAATACCTTAGATGTCGTTAGTTAAGTATGTAACATTACTTGGTTCATTAAAAATTTAGTGGCGCTTTGTAGACTAATAATGAGTGGTTTATATGCATCATCTATGCAATTGTTTACGACGTTGGTATAGATTCCCGCTATGGCCCGAATTATTTTTGGTTTTTGTTGACCCTTTTAGGACTATGAAGCTTAGTTAATCATTACGAGTAAACCGAATCGCTCAGTAATTATGTAGGGTATAATACATTTGTTCACTTACCGCTCTTCTACTGACTTGTTTAGAGGCTTCTTCGCTTTGCCTTTCCTTTTCTGTAGCAATTTCTTTAGCATTTACTTCTATATGTAATCTTTTAGCAATTTTTTCATCAAAAGCTATATGATCCTCTGTACTTTGAAACACCAAAGTTGGATCGCAAACCCTTTACCCTTTCCAATATCGGTTTGAAGAATTACATCTTTCGCATGTGTTCACCAATGTTTAGACTCTTAGCAATAGGTCTAGGTGCGGGATAGGCTGAGATTGCTTTTGTTGACCAATTGTATGGCAATCTCATTGTCGACCTCTTTTGGTTTTGGTTTTGGTGTTGGTGTTATTGATGTGGTTATAATTGTAGCAATGGTTGCCTATGCAATGGAAACGTCTGAATCTGGCAGCTGGTATAATAATAGCAAAGAATGGTTACTCCTAGGGGTGTTCAAAAAATCCGAGAAACCGATGAACCGAGCCGAACCGCTCAATCCGAAACCGAAAAAACCCGAAACCGAATAAACCGAAACCGAAAAAAACCGAAACCGAAAAAAACCGTTTATCACGGTTCGATTTCGGTTTTTATTTTTTGATATCCGCGGTTAACCGAACCGAACCGTACTTAATACATGAAGGTTTTTTTTCAAATAATTGTACAAGTATTAATTATATTATTGCACTAATTTTATTGTATAATGCATATTTTTGCTTATAATTATAACATTTTAAACATTTATGTATGAACGTTGATAAATATGATTGTAACCTATAAACATCGAATAACTATTATTTTGTTAGTTGATTATGTATGGATGTTTGAATGCAATTATTCTAACGGATAACTTTTATATGATTATTACCTATTAAATGTCATTTAATTTTACTAAAATGACATTTTACGTTCTAGAAAATGTTAATGTTTATACGGTTAAACTTGATTAAACGTCTAAAATGGTTAATCGTGATTCGAACCGCGGGTAACCGCTCATTTCGTTACCCGCTTGTTCGGTTACCCGCTTAGTACGGTTCGGTTTCGGTAGTAAATTAATTACCGCCTGCGATGGATAGTTTAAATCTTCCAACTAACCGAACCGAACCGCCCGCGAACACCCCTAGTTACTCCAATACTAGCGATGGATGTAGTAATATCGGCGGTGGTTGCATGCACCCTTCATTCTCCTTTTCTTCAACTGCAGCCTTTAAAGAATCATCTTGACTCTTGAGGTTTGGAAAATTTATGTTTTCTAGTGAATAATATCAATAACTAATGGAATTTTGAGTTTAGTATTGCAATTAAGTCTAGTTAGAGTATATTCGCATGCGAAGAATATCAAGATTAGCTATTATTTTGATTATTTATGTTTTCACAAATGATATCATAAAATCATAACATAAAATTTGATGCAGTAATCTAGTACCTTGTTAATTAGATAAATACTTATTACCTTACATACCAAATAAGTCCAAAATAACACATTCTTAAACATATACATAACACATTCATAATCCTAAAAATCATCAGCATCAGCTGCAACTTCTTTGAGTATGTTGATAAGCTTTTTTGCACATTCAACCATCTCTTGATACTTAGCTTTGACAACAGCATTATGATCTTTCAAATTCTTAAACTGGTTTGCATCTCTTCATACTTCGCAAAGATCGACATTAAAATCTTTGTAAATCTTAAAATCGCCTATCGCCTCTTCACACGTTGCTTCCAAATTAGCATTATCATCTTCGATCCTCTTGAAACGCGCTTTCATATCTTCATACTCACATTCATACTCTGGAAGTTGTTCAATCATTCTCTTCCTCTTATCAATCAGCTCTTGTTTCTCTCTACAATTTCCTTCTATTGGGAAAGTCTTTCCCGGCTCACAAGCAATTACCATTCTCTTGAAACGGTCTATCATGTCTTTAAATAAAGAATCGTGCAAATTAGTACAATTCGGAGTGCATGTACCATCTTGACACAAAGAACACGACATTTAGTAAATGATTGTGATGATTGATAATCTAATTGATCTAAATGTTAATTGACTAAAATATCACAGTAGAAATGAAAAGTAAATTTCACAAATGAAAAGGTGTTTATAGTTTTTGTGTAGACAGCTGTATTATTTATTGACAATTTAAATTGGTGTATAGTGTGAATAACCCAAAGTAACTGTAAGAATTGGTGTTTTCAAATGGGTTTTTTGTGGTCACTAAGAGTTAGAGTATCAGTGGCCTATGCATTTTACGTTTTTTTACTTTTTTTGTGAACTCTAGCATTTAGTATTTTGTTTTCACCTGTTTACAGGTAAGGATGTCGATTGATTTTGGGAAATGGTTTTGTATTTTTAAATCAATTTAATAATCTTCAACTATCAACATTCACACATTCCTCGAGATTACCAATGCATCAAGTCATAAAAGACTTGATGCATTGAATACAATTAAATGGTTGAGGTAAAAGCTTTTGCAAAACCAACTACTCCACCGCAAAAGCTTTTGCAATCACTTTGAATATTTAATGTTGGGTGACAAATGAAATTTAATAAATACAAAAGCTTTTGACGATAGCTTCAAACGCTTGAAGTCTTAACAAGTGTTTTGTAAAAGTCTTCTTCAAAGTTATTGCCACAATGGAACAAGTCATTTGAATATCTTATTAGAACACTAAAAGTCTTTCATCAAGTTGCCATTGCGGATGCTTACTGGTGACTTTCATCGAAGAATCCAAATAAAAAATTGTTGTCATTTTCTTCTTTTTATAAACAAATCCGGTTTGTTGTACTCCCGTATGTACTTTGTTACCTTATTCGTTCATATATTTATAGAGTACATGAATATAAATAATCATGCACTTTATATTTTATATTCTATTATTAAATATTTATTTAATAAAAGTTATTGAAATTGTTATTAGGGTTTATTTTTATAGGTATGGTCACTACACCCTTTAAAGGCTAGTGGTTGATTCTAATTGTTATTAGGGTTTATGTTTTATAGGACATGGCGGAAACCAAAGAAGTCATATTTAAAGTTCACCACAACGGAAATTTGAATTTCACCACTCCGCTATGTAGGCGGTCGCCTTGTCGTTGTCTCGTGTTTTAGCTCCACCAGGGTTGCATTTACCAGGGTGCTTGATCATGTTTTGAACGATATTGGAGGGAAAAATGGGCTTTATTTTATGTTGCACCAAATAAGGCACTAGAAGATGGTTTAACATTGTTGCACACAGACAATGACATTCGACGAATGTATGACCTTGCGGATGAGAATGGATCCATGGACGTCTACATTGTGCACAAGCTACAGGCTTTGTCACAATTTTATTTCAAAAACATGGTATGGCAGGAAGAGGACGCTGGCATGTGGTGCGGTAGTGCAACACCTTTCAAAAGAAGGAAGCTAACAAAGCGTGTTTCTATCACTAAAAGAAGGTTCGAGATCATAGAAAAAAAGGGCTAGTGCACAAGGAATGGTTCCACCTCTAATGAATGTTTGTTGCCTTTAAAAAATAATTATGATTTTATGTTGCCAACCATGTGATAGTGCTTCTATGCCAAACTTAGTGCTGTTAGGTTTATGCTGTTAAGTCTATCCTTTATGATCATATGGTTAAGAATTATGGTTGCCCGATCATACAACAAGTATTGCCCAATTATGGCGTTAAGTAGCCCAGATTGCAAATTGGACGTGGCACGAGGTTCAAACGAAATTGCCCAATAACATAAACTTGATTGTCACAATTTTCGTTTCTAGATAGTATATGACGATAACGGTTGCGTTGCTCATTAGAATGGCACAATTGGGGATAAATACGCCCAAAAATACTAACAATCGCAAGAGTTAAAACAGTTGTTTTGAAAGTACAAATTAATTTTGATTCTATTGGGGATAAAAAATAAAGAGTTACAAGCGCTAGGGCAAAACATAGTTTAGACCCACACATCATAATTCGCAACACCTAACAATCATTGCAATCAATTTCAAAATAAACATCAATGATGCCCAACTCTTCTGCCGCAAGTCACAATATGGTTGCGTTTTTGGAAAAACAAAAGGAGGCTACGAGAGTTTGAACAAATGCTCAATTATGTGCATATGTGAATACGCAACCACTGCTAGGGTCGCTTAAACCACCACAAGTGTCGACGCAAATATCAACCTTTTCCAAATCATTTATAATAATAAAAAACTCCCTAAAAGTGAAATGTAAAGCGCCGATATGAATGATTTACTTCAGTTTGTCAAACGTGCATAAGCAACATTTCCAAAAGCAACAAGAGCTGTGGAAGCTACATTTTACCAAAAAAAAGTATATACAGACATAGCAAACTTTCAGTACAAAAAAGGATAATAAACCGAAAAATTCAAACGGTTTGTAATTACGGATAAGGCTTATCCAAATACCAACAAAGAAGAAAAAATTTGCAAGTAAATATTCACGTTCCTTCCCTAGAAATTTCATGACAAATCCAGCAGGAAAAATAGATGCCGTGGTAGGAGCCTAGGCACGTGCCTACCCACAAAACAAGAAATGGAAATTAATTATACCTTTGCAAGAAGGTAAAATCCTCGCTTTAAATACGCTCGGTAAATAAAGGAAAGCACATAAAAACGAAACAACCATTCCTCCACCAACAAAAACACCAAAGAGAAGTTGAAGATGTTAACAACCCGTTGCCCACGCACCGTCGGTTCCAAAAGCCCATACATCGCCTAAACCTTTACCCCCAAAACGAAAACATAAGCGCAGCGATCTCATGACAACCGAAACATGTTCTTAAATGACTACTAATAACAATTAGTCGTTTCTAAGATGACTAAATTGACCCATCTCCGCGACCATTCACAACATTCCTTCAACCAAAACCCGTGTCCTTTGAGGTTTGTGGAAGCCTGGCCTTGCCATATGGCGTACCAAAGGTGAGAGTTTAAACCGATTAGACTCTCATTAGCCATTTGGGATGTTCAAAGTTCAGGCAGTTCCTTCTTAACCTCGCTCTTCCCGAGTGGATGAAGGATGTATATCATGGGTATTGGGTCGAAGGAGTGATCGAATGTGCAAAGAGAGGCAAACAACACGGTGAAATTTCGGTCTCGGTCCTCGCTTGATTGCAGCCCGGCCCCCGAAGCAAGTGTACGTCTACCAATCTGGCGGATCGGGTTGGATAGTCTGGGTTAAAGGTGAAAATGACGAGCTTGCGGCCGCCGGATTAATTTTAGAGCAAACTACATAAAGAATTAACAAAAATCCCATGCTATTGTGTAGGGATGATTGGTGTATTTTGTGACGCTTGTCTCTCCTCACCCAATTCAAACCTATCACGTCGGCGTGTGGATGTATTTTTCCGAATTCTTTGTGGTTCTACCATTGCTCTAAAATAAAAGTCTGCGCGGATGGAAAAGCAACCCCACTAAAAGCTCTTCCAAGATCTGCAGAGGGCGGATTTAGATGGGAAAACCCTTTGAGAAGCCTATCGAACTTCTCGGGGAATCCCATAGGAAAATACTGCCGCCCAGAGGAACCAAGCCACGGAAATCCTTCAAGAAAATGATAGCAAACAAGAAGGAATCCACACTCACATTAGCGATCGCGTACCACTCTAATATAGTTTTTCACCGCTAGTATCATTGTCTCGGTTTAATTTGTAGCATTCTAGAATTTCTTGGGTAGGATGTTTTGTATTAGATAAGTATACTAAGTATAATTATCCCGTAGAGTCATATCTTGTATATTGTAAGGACTCCTTAGCCTTTAAAAGGAGGTCCGTGCTAGAGTTTGATATAACTTTTCGGCATATTTAGAGTCGATACACTTCAAGGTTGTAATCGCTAATACTATTCGTAGTATTCGTATTAATATTATATCCGGTGTTTTATAGACCATAACTTATTGTAAAAACATCAACATCTTCACTTTGATGTAAGCACATAACGCTTCAGGTTATTAGATGTGTAGAGTGAGTTGATTATTTTGAGGTTTATGCGACTTTTCTAAACGTCAAAAAATGGTATCGTGTCTAGATAGTAGGTGACGATAATGGTTGCGTTTGCTGATTAGAATAGCACATTTGGGGATAAATACGTCCAAAAATACTAACAACTGCTACAAGAGTTAAAACCGTTGTTTTGAAAGTATAGATTAATTTTGATTCAATTGGGGATAAAAAAAATAGAGTTACAAACTGCTAGGGCAAAACATAGTTTAGACCCACACACATCATAATTATCAACACCTAACAATCTGTTGCAATCAATTTCGAAATAAACATCAATGGTGCCCAACTATTCTGCTGCAACTCAAAACATGGTTGCGTTTTTGGAAAAACCAAAGGAGGCTACATGTTTTGAACAAATTCTCAATTATATGCCTATGTGAATACGCAACCACTGCTACAGTATAACAAATCACTGCTAGGGTCGCTCAAACCACCGCTAGTGTCGACGCAAATATCAACTTTGTTTATGTTTTCCAAATCAGTTATAATAAAAAAAAAAAGTCCATGAAGTACAATATGGTTTTTTGTGAATTAAAAGGGTGACTAGTTGAAGTTCAAATTTTAAAAGTGATATTAAAAGCGCCGATATGAATGATTTACTTCATTTTGTCAAGCGTGCATAAGCAACATTTCCAAAACCAACAACAATGGAAGCTACATTTTCCAAAAACAATATATACAAACATAGCAAACTTTCAAGACAAAAAGGATAATAAACCGATAAATTCAAACGGTTTGTAATTACGGATAAGGCTTATCCAAATACCAAAAAGGAGAAAAAATGCAAGTAAATATTCATGTTCCTTCCTAGAAATTTTATGACAAATCAAAGAAAAATAGATGGCGGGGTAGGAGACTAGGCACGTGCCTACCCACAAAACAGTAAATGGAAATTAATTATACCGCGTGCAAGAACAGTAAAATCCTCGCTTTAAATACACTCGGTAAATAAAAGGAAAGCACATAAAAAAAACAAAAAAAAAACAACCATTCCTCCACCAACAAAAAACACCAAAGAGAAGTTGAAGATGTTAACAACCCGTAGCCCACGCACCGTCGGTTCCAAAAAGCCCATACATAGCCTAAACCTTTACCCCCAAAACAAAAACATAAACGCAAAGCAGATGCTGCGACAACTGAAACATGTTCTTAAATGACTACTAATAACAATTAGTCGTTTCTAAATTGTCGAGAATGAAGACTAATAACCCATCCACGCGACCATTCACAACATTCCTTCACCCAAAACCCGTGTCCTTTGAAGTTTGTGGAAGCATGCCCAGACCATATGGCGTACCAAAGGTGGGAGTTTAAACCGATTAGACTCTCATTAGCCATTTGGGATGTTCAAATTCGACCGATTACTTCTTAACCTCGCTCTACCCGAGCGGAAGAAGAAAGTACATAATGGGTATTGGGTCGAAGGAGTGATAGAATATGCAAAGAGAGGCAAACAACACGGTGAAAATTATGGTCTCGGTCCTCTTGATTGCGACCCGTTCCGAAGCAAGTGTCGTCTACCAATCCTAGATCGGGTTAGATAGACCGAGGTAAAGGTAAAATGACGAGGTTGCGGGCGGGATAAAATAAAGAGCAAACCATCTAAATGTAGTTTTTCACGCTAGTATGATTGTGTCGGTTTAATATGTAACATTCTTGAATTTCTTGGGTAGGATGTTTTGTACTCCGTATTAGATAAGTATGCTAAGTATAATTATCCTGTAGAGTACATACTATATATTGTAAAGGACTCCTTAGCTTATAGAAGGAGGTCCTAGGCTAGAGTTTGATATAACTTTTCGTCATATTTAGAGTCGATACACTTCAAGGTTGTAATCGCTAATACTATTCAGAGTATTCGTGTATTAATAATATATGTAGGTCTTTTATAGACCATAACTTATTGGTGTTTTATAGACCATAGCTATTAGTTAGCTTTATCTCTTCTTAAATATAACATTGGTAACTGGGAAGTTGAGTAATTAATGTGAATTTAATTTGTTAACATTAATATTTGTTTTCAAACATACTATTCAAGTGAACACTGATGAAATGGAAATGTCGACTTATTATAACTAGTTAGATTAAAAAAATGTTACATAATTTTTGTTAGGTCACGGTTTTAAAAATACCACAAAATTGTTATAAAGAGCAACACAAAACAAATATTACCTTGTTTACTTACTTATTTATTTATTTCATCTAATTTTGTTATTATTATTATTATTATTTTTTGTTACGAGATCAAATTTAAAGAGTTTATGCCCCTAATTGGTTGATTATTATTTTAGTATAAGCTTCTTGTGAAATTAGAAATGAAACGTTAAATATGCAACAGAAATAAATTGTTGATAATATTAGTGTATAGAACTTATAAAAAAAATACACGGTTTGAAAGGAAAGACGAAAATATTAATCATGCGGTGCCAAACAGCTTTAGCCTTTGACCAATTAAAGTCCCATTGTAAAAACATCAACATCTTCACTTTGACGTAAGCACATAACGCTCCATGTTATTAGATGTGTAGAGTGAGTTGATTATTTTGAGGTTTATGCGACATTTCTAAACGCAAAAAATGGTACAATGCTTTTATGCTTGATTACTTAAATTAAATATTTGTAATTATAAAATGAATTGGTTGTATACTTACAACTGCTAGTTAATTTTACTATCGCTAGTTTTATCGACTCACGCTAGTAAACCGAATAGGTTGTATACTTACAACTGCTAGTATTATACGCACAACATGCTAGTTATTATAACAAATGCTAGTGATAGAAGTTGCCCTCGTTACAATGGTTAGTTGCCAAATTGATATTTGGAAACAAGCGCTAGTTGGCGAGATGAAATAAAATGGATAATGGCAACAGAGGAAATACTAAATACGTTGACATACAACGTTTCATCTGAGACGACAACCTACTACATATTACGATTACTACATAATTATAAGTTTAATGGTTACCTATTATATAACCACTTGATAAATAGACACACCAAACTTTACGTACACAAATTTAATTGACACGGGTATTCAAACCATACATAAAACTACAACCACTAGAACAATTTTACAACGGTCATGACGGAAGATCGGGAGTTTCAACGACTTCCTAGCGAACTCCCAATTCGTCTTGATATTATCATAACCATCGTCCATCAAATCACCGCCCCGATATACATTTTCTTTAACGACGTGGAACAAGCAAGTATAAACTTTATTATGTGTAATTCATTCTGTGATCTAGGAAAGGATCGAAAAATCACTGTCTAAATCTGCCCATGGATGAATGTGGTTGTGTCTAAATCAAATGAACGTTGTTCCAAAGGTAAAACACTAAGCGTGTGTGCAGCCTGGAAAATCAAATAATATTGAGATACAAAAACATGGCAGTTTACGGATGTTTATTTGATACATATGAAATAAAGTAATAAAGTATTACACTTACTCTGGTTTCCAGCTTTTTCAAGTTTGGAGATCCGCGAATCATTTGGACGATGAGTGACACGATAACAGTCTCGCCAAAATCAACTCCTTTTATATTCAGATTAACGAGGGATACAAACGGCAAAGGGACATTCATCCTGGAATTACCATCACGCATCAACTATAACAGGTCGACTTTTGGGTTAGTTTCAAAGATTAAATGTTGTTATAGTTACACATATATTTAACATTGTAAAATTAGAAGTGTAAATCTCAAAACGGTCTTACCGTGAAATAGTCAAAATCCAATGTAAGGGTCTCAAGAGATGGAAGTCTTGTCAGGTGAAAGATATTGGATGCTATGATTGTCGTGACAAAGATTCAAATACCGAATGACAAATGTAACTTCTTCAAATTCCTAAGACTTGCAAGATTCAATAGTTTCATCCCGTTTGTACTCTCAACATCCAATGTAAGAGACTCAAGTAAGGGACAACCAAAGAATTAAATCCCAAACTGTCTGGGTTAGAAATTTGACTAAACACAATTCTAAGGTCAATAAATTTGGAAAAGTAGTGTAAAACACCAAACTAGGAAAATCACAACAATGAATTTCAAGATGTTTCAATTCAATACGCCCAGAAGTTGGGTTGGCAATGTAACCGGTTGTCCATACCGCTTCTAATTGCCGTCCCTCAATTCCTTGCGAGGCCAAAACATAATCCAATCACGAATCTCTTCATAATTCAAGTCTTCCATTCCGCATAATGGTTTGAGATCTACAGAGAAGACAAACTTTTTGTGGGACCCGTAAGCGATTTAAAAGTCTAGTAACATGCCTCTCATCAAACTTATATGTTAAATAATAAAAGAAATCCTCATCAATTATGACTTGGTGAGCAAGGTCCACTTAAAACTCCGCTTGTAGATAAAATAGAGGTGCTCACCGCTTTTTTATTGGCAATCGATTCAAAATGTTACCGATCATCAGATTCGCATGTTGCTAATATAATCTCTCATACTGGTGATAACATTAGCTCAAAACGACATGGTTTTCAAGGAAATTTTGTTAGTTTTTTTAATTCTCGAGTGGTGCCCGGGAGCCACCTTGGAAACCAAGTTTACTTAGAAGCGATATAGTGAATAATTTTAGGACCTACCTTGGAAATTAAGCGGGAACTACCTTGGATCTAAAATGAAAAGAGAAATAAAGAAAACTAAAGAAATAATTTTTCAAGAATGATCGGTCGGAAATAGTTGCAGAAAAATGAAATGAAGAAGATGCAACTTTTATTGTTTTAAAAGAATGCCACATTTTGTTTCAAATGAACTCATATATGGTTTGAAAAGTGCCACGTGAGTTAGGCTACAGAGTAAAAATATACAGTATTTTGTAGCATCTCTTTTTCTATTTCCCATGATACAGATACAAGCTTATTTTTACTAATGCTATACTTATTTTTACTGCCGCTAGTAAAACTGAATTGGTTGTATACTTACAACTGCTAGTTATTTTTACTACCTCTATAGTTATTTTTACAACCGCTAGTAAAACTGAATTGGTTGTATACTTACAACCGCCAAGAATTTGGTAACTATCGCTAGCTATTTTAACCATCGCTTGTGATAGAAGACATCAACGAAATGATTCAACAATCGTTAATACTGCTGTGTATTCTTTGTTTGTCTTTGCCTGTGTGTAGGTGTCATTGATCTTATTAGGAGTTAGAAAATTCCATAGTGAAGAGTCGGTCACCCTAATATTATCTAGCATAAGTTAGCTCGTAGACATATCGTTATTTACGTTATTTAGTAGTTTATTTATTAGTTTGTAGCGTAGTATAGCTTAGTGCAACACCGTGGAGGAAGGACGGGTCTTTACCCATCGTATCCCGATCCACAGCCGATAGGAGGTCGTTGAGTCTCAGTAGTATAAATACCCCTTCCATCCATGGAAGGGTGGTGCTCATAATCTAATATTCCATACTTTGAGTAAACCTCTAGCAAGAACACCCTCTCTCTCTCAACTAACTCTCTAACTATGGCAAACATGTATTTTGATCATCCAAGACCACCTGAATCATCAACACAATAATATTTGGATCCTAACAATTGGTACCAGAGCCAAGGTTGTGTTGGTTTGTTGATTCGAATGGTCTTTTATACGGTTTGTTGTGTGTGGTTTATACGGTCTCTTGATGGTTGGTTGTTTTGATGTGTTTTGATTCGTGGGTTGTTGCAAGTTATAGCGTGGTTCTGATTTTGTTGACTGTTTTAAGAATGTCACACGCTGTTTTTGTCATGAATCTGGTTTATGCAGATTTGGTTAAAACTGTCTTGTTAAACATTTGTTGAATCCATATCAATCGTTATGCAGGTTTTAAAGTTGAAACTATTTTTACATGGTTCTTCATAGCAACTTGTGTTCATGTTTCTTAGTAGCGACTTGGTATTAACATGTCCAGATTCAGTGTTCCAGCAAGCGAGTTATGTAACAGATATGGCTAGCGACTTGTCCATGTCTTCTTACTAGCGAGTTGAGTATGTAATACTATGTAGCGACTTGTTATTTAACAAGTAGCAATTTGTGTAATAGTTAGCGACTTAACTCCATGCTAGCGACCGATTTCAAAGCTAGCGACTTGGTGAAAAATGGGTAGCGACTTGACTTTGGCTAGCGACTTATATTTATAAGTTAGCGATTTGGGTGTTTTAAAAGGAGGTAGCGAGTTGTTGACTCGGTCAAAAGCGAGTTGGAACTTAAGTGGTAGCGACTATGACTCAACAAGGCTAGCGACTTGCTTATGGAAAACCTAGCAACTTACACAGAATGGAAGAAGAAGTAGACCATGACAACTTGACCACGACTTTATACCAAATACCAACATAACCGACATCAGGCTATTATACCATACCCTCATCTGTCTATAACCTTAATCCATCTCCAAGACATGTTTCAACCTTTACTCATAACAAGAATCATTAAAATCAATTAAAGTCGATCTCAGTATTGTTCTAACATCTTCAAAAATCTTTTAAAGATTTTTACTATTCGAACATCACCATCATAGATCCTTTTGAAGTCTAAGCTTCATTTGTATCCAAACAATCAAGAAAGATCAAAAGCTTAAACCTTTATCTTTTCTTCATTCGTTTAGGACATCATAGACTCACTAAATGACTCAAATGACTATAAGGATCTCAGACTATCATTTTTCGTGTGCTACATAAGAACAACATGACTATCAAGAGTCACTTACACGAAGTTGATTTATCATCATTGATCTTAACTGACGAAGCCTAGCTTCTTATTTCTTTTCGAAGTCAATGGAATAAAGTTAACAACTTTGTTAATTTATTCAATTGTTTCGTCAAAAGACCTCATACATAATCAAAACTAAGATATATACACCTACCTTGATGCCTTGGTTTGATCTTATGGATGGTCTCAAACCTTCGTGCCATCCCTGTGGCGTATGCCATTAAGGCTAATCCGTTTCTAGGATTAATGAGCTCGGTCTTGAAGATGTTCTTTGATGTGTGCACTCCTTGATGCCGTTAGTATGAAGAAATAAATGATGGAGGCGACGGTTGTGACATTTAGGGTTTGGAAGGTGGTCGAGAGGATGGGTGAAAAGGCGTGAGTTTGTGAGTAATTGGAAGGGATTAGGGTTATGAAGTGTTATTCTTATATATCCGAAAGTTTAGGGTTTGCTTGTGCTTGATCTGATTTTGTGTTGGGCCGTGGTTTGTTATATGGGCATTGGGCCGTGGTGTGGACTGTATATGGTATGGATTGTTAGATGGTTGTAGTGACATAACTATCACTGGGTTGTGTTTTTGCCGTAAGTACTTTAGGATTGAAGATTAGTTCACAATTTTGATCTGAATTGTGTATTGAGTAACGAAAAGGATTAAATCAAAATTTGGTATCACAAATTTATCATTGTTACTTAATAACGAATATGTCTAAGGTGGATTGAATCTTATGGTGTTATGTTGAGATTGGT
Source organism: Chrysanthemum lavandulifolium (assembly GCA_022545495.1). Classification (NCBI taxonomy): domain Eukaryota; kingdom Viridiplantae; phylum Streptophyta; class Magnoliopsida; order Asterales; family Asteraceae; genus Chrysanthemum; species Chrysanthemum lavandulifolium. The sequence goes on along the minus strand of CM040243.1, from coordinate 207,599,866 downwards.
AGTTGAGTGATTTTATCATCATATGAGGTTAAAACGAAATTGTTGTGGATCGGGTTTTATGATAAAGGTTGGACCACACAAGACTTTATTAGGCTTTGGAGTTATTTTGTTACATGGGTCGATAAGATACGTTGTGAATCGCACTTTAGTTAGTTGTTCGAATGATTTGACTTTAAATATAAACCAAGTCTTTGATTAATTTGCGATTGAGTGAACTTGGATCAAGTAGTAGTTTAATTTGGGCCAATTTCACTTATTAAATGATTTGGACTAATGACTTGGGATGTTTTCTTTGGATCGGATATACTCGATCTGCGCTTTGTAACAAGATTATATGATTTGGTGATAATGAGATTTGATGTATTATGAGGCACGATACTTTGGTTTATTCATTTTCACAAAGGGTATTTTGTCACGGTGAAGTGTTCATTGAAAATGTTGACTACGGAGTTATTTGTACGGTATTTCATATTTGGCTTTGAAGTAAGGTCTTCCGGCGCGTTTACTTATTTTCGTCTTCTTTCTTTCTACCCTTTCACGAAGATGACTTGTTTGGGCATTTACAGAGTGTGATAAAGACTTGGCTATTTAGTTACGTTTGTGATCCTTTCTCACTTGTCCCACAACGTTGCTATCACTTTGTGTCTCACTCAGTTGAGAATGTCAAGAGGTTTTGTACATTGGGTACACCGTTTCTTCTTCACAAGGATTAGTACAAGTTTAAGTAACAAATCTGGGGAATTCTACTTCATGATCAAGTTTGGTATATCGGGTTTACTTCTCCATATGGTCACTACAATTGCCGATAGAATGCATGAATGATGTGTTTACCAAAGTGTTTATTGGATGGTTGATGATGTTGGTTAATGAACCACCGATGAACCACCGCATGATTCCCTATAATGATATTCACCAAACCAAAGTTGTCATTACACTTTCAAGTCGACATTGTCTACGGTTTTGTCTTGATTTTGTAAAATCCCGCGAAAGAACCTATTTCTCGGTTTAAATCATAGACTTGTAAAATCCGTGACAATGGAAACATCCCGGTATTAGTAAAGTGCATTTCGGATCTATCTTACGGTTTATTCTTGGTTTTGTAAAATCCCGCGAAAGAAACTATTTCTCGGTTTAAACCATAGAGTTGTAAAATCCGTAATGATGGAACCATCTTGGAGAAGAGAAAGTGTAAATCAATCTTACTTGATGTTGGTGCTACGGTTTCGCTTGAAGAAGGATAAAGGTGTACTTCATGAATTGGGTGTGTGTTTGGATATTCGTCATGGCGGTTTGGTTATTATATGGTTTTACGGGTTACGTGCTTTTAACCATGGTCGGGATGAAACCATTATCATTGTTCATTTAAATGTCAAAGAAGGCTAGATTTGAGCTTTTAATCGAGAAGATGTGACAATGGCGTTAATTCACTATTATTTATTTGAGGTTGAAGTGAATTATCACGGCGAGTGTACTTAGTATCCGAAGGTATCGGGATGGTTGGATGAAGATTCTTCATGATCCTTGTTCGAGCTTATTATCAAAAAACGAATACTTGGAAATCTAGTTATTGTTGGGTGTCTTTTACCTTTTCTTTTACCACTTGGGGGAATTGGGCTCATACCACCACAAAATAACTATCACTGTAAGGAGTTACGTTGTAGTGCTCAGTGTCACATTCAATTGTGGATTTTCAAGAGGTAATGTACGTCTATTACTTGATGGTTGGTTGGTTGAAAAGTATAGAGTACATAGAGATTCAATGGAGCATGAATTCTCGGCACCGCTCTTTGTTACATATGTGCAAGTTTAAGTCACGAGTTCGGGTTAGTTTACTTGTGGTCAAATTCATCATATTGGGTTTTCTCCATCACCGTCACTACAAAGAGCCTCTTGAATGATAATGGGGTTGATTACATGTTTTGCCAAGAGAGTCGAAAGAGAGAGATTATGACGTATGAACACAACAGTTCATGCCTCGTACTCAAAGAAAAGAAATGTACGTTTGATGCGCTTTATCTTATGAAGAAGAGAAATCTTCTTATGACGTATGAACACATCAGTTCATGCCTCGCTCTCTAATGAAAAGAAAAGTGTACGCTTGATGCGCTTTATCTTCCGAAGAAGAAAATCTTCTTATTATGACCATTCTCATCAACATGCTTCATACTTTTCCATGCGCTCACCATCAAGTGAACCGGCTATCATTGATTGTTTTCTCGCTTCCACTTGCTCGATTATAATGAAGATGGCGACATCATGTGTTGATTTTGCGAGAGAAGTGTGAATAGAACATTCGGATGACTTTCACTTATTTAATCAAGAATGGCAACTCCGTATGCAATTCTTGAGGGGAGAAGAAGTGTGAAATTACGCATGGTTGATTGATTTACGAGAATAAATGGTCAACGGCTCCAAACTCATGTAAGAACCGATCTTCTTCTTATCGGGTCATCGTTACATGGAGTTTCTTCTATGAGCCGTTAGTTGACATCTTCACAAGTCGATATGAGTTTATTGACAAAGTGCTTCCGGTTAATGCTTCACGCACATCAACATGATGATTCCGAACAACCTTCCGTTCTTGTTTGATGTGATTGTTTGCTTGGTATTACCATTTCGTATGTTCGCTGCGGCACGATTCTTGATTTCCTTGATGAACATCTTTCGTTCTTGTTTGATTGGGAGGATTTTAGTTAAGGGATTTGCAAGATGTAAGTTGATTGGGATGCTTTTGGTGACGTTCTTGTTTTTGGTGAGTTGAAGATGTTAGCTTTCTATTCCCCAACCGGACAATCTTGAAGAAGGTCGAGTCTACAATCGGTTCTACATATTACGCTACATGTTAGAAGACTAAAGACGAGTTGCATTTAACGATCTAAAGACTTCTTCTTAATTCATGGCATTTATCAAAAGATTGTCGGTTTAGGGAGAGCACTAATTGGGGAGAGTGATATGTCAAATTTAATCCCCAATTAGACTTGCTCACATTATTCACAGATGTTGATTCTCACAAAGACTTCAAGGTTCTTCTCAAAAGATTTCTAGTATTTAGGCTTTCAAAGAGTTGTTGATTACAAGTGTCAAAACCAAAAAGGGGGAAGGAGACACGTATCTAAACGCGAGTAAACTTGATGAACTTAATACTTCTATGTAATTGAAGATATCCCGGAAGACAAATGTTATTACACAGAGAAACTCAAGGTTTGACTCATGGCGAGTAAACTTGATGGACTTAATACTTCTAAGTGATTGAAGTTATCCGGGAAAACAAATGTCATGACCGCAGAGAAACTCAAGGTTTTACTCATCAAGGCATTTAGTGTTCTTATTCCAACTATGTGGGAGAAGAGATGGAAGAGTTAGTTTCAAGATGAAAGAGGTACATAAGTGTGTGATGATTTTGATGTTATCACAATCATCGGGGAGAGAGATTGTGTACATTGGGGATGCTCAACTGCTTTACTTGAGGGCTTAATCGCTGATTCGGATATATAATCACTTATTCCGAGTTGAAGATCCATGAGATAGTCCTCCGCAGAGATAATCGATGATTCGGCCCGCTTCAATGTTATCGGTTATTCTCTCTTTGGGCATCGTGTACTTCGGTTCTTGAGCTTCATACACTTTCTTCGAGGAGGAGAAAAGTATACATCGGGGTTATTCTTTGGCTATTGGACTTAATCTGCTAGCTTCATGGTATAAGTTTCTTTGTCTTGGGGTATATGAAGTGTATTCGGGTTCGTGAGCTCTAGTCTAAGAGACCGATTGCATCAATTCAACTACTTGGGAAGTGGTCTCTTGACTACCTTTTGGAATGGATCGCTTGAGACGTTGAAAAGAAATATGAAATTTGAGAAGATTATTTTATGTGTGGGATGATACGTTGTTGTTCTTCTTGATGATATAACCCGAATGGAGATCCTCTATTATCGTTCTTAAATGGAGCAATGGATTTATGATAATGGTGTGCTTTCTTGTGCACTGCTAAAGCAAGCTTGAAATAGAGCTTTGAATCGCTCATCTTAAGGATTTTCGGTTTGGGGGAAGTCGCAAAGTCTCACTTTCGGATGGTTCAATTTCTCTCAATTCAGAGCCTCGAAAGCTTTGGTGGTGAATGTTTAAGAGATGATGACTTCTATCTTCTACAACGGGCTTTGCTCGATATCCTTATCTCGGTACTCGTATCATCATCTTCTTTAACTATATCATCTATTCTATCCTTGTAAATATTTATTCGAAAAACAAAATACAAAATATAAAACCAACAAAAAGAAATAGAAAATATAAAACCAACAAAAGAAAATAGAAAAATATAAAACCTTCAAAATCCATAAAATTAGAAAATTTCAAAATACCAAAAATATGTTTTCTAAAGACATGTCTTCGGTATCGATAACATCTACGGTCTTAGAAATGTCATTCAATAATGGCACGGGACTTTAGATGAAGTTCGAGCAGGAGGTGTAAATATTCTTTTCTAAACATGTCAAAAACTTTGGCTTACGCTTATTTCAGATCAGAACCCGGCTTCAAAATATGGCTGCTTAAAACCATGGCTTGCTATTATTTCGATAGCAACCCGCTCTTTTAAAGAAAGGAAAGTGCTACGCTAAACTAATTTTTCAAATATTTCGTGCACTTATCCTAAAAACAAATGAGGAAAGTATGTCAAGGATCATTGTTCTACTCAAATATTTTTCCGTCTATAAATTCTTCGAAAAATATTTGTTGTTTTCTAAAATGGTGGTAAATGAGTTGCTTGTAAATCTATCGATTCGTAGTTTTGTGAAAATTGAAAACTCAATCAATGACTTCAGCTTTTAATCTTTTGGAAAATAAGTCATTGATTGAGGGGAGAATGTTTTCAAATTTATATCATCTAACGGACTTTCTTAATTATCCTACGTGCTTATCTAAAAAAATTATAATTGCCTATGTTGAAGGACTAGGTTTCTAGGATATGATTGTTAGGTTTAGATGATTAGAGTTTGAGAAACACATTATTCCCATACCTTACATGATCCGATTGATATGTTGGATTGACTTTTATTAGTCGATTCTTTGTTTGGGTGTTGTCGACCACCATATATTTGTATGTGTGTTCACTAACATATGCGGTATATTGGTATATAAGAATGTTCCCGATCCGGATCCCACAAATGAACATGATTGGATGCCGAAAGAAAGGGTAACGATATCTTGGGTTGACAAATGAAGAAACGGAGCTTAATTGGACTTCAATGGAGAGTTGGCATAAATGCAACGTAAGAGGTCTCACCGCATCGCCAGATGGTTTTCTTCAAGTGATTGAAGAAACGGAGCTTAATTTGACCTCGGTTGGCATTCAAAATGCAACGTAAGAAGAAGTCTCACCGCATCGGCAGACGGTTTTCTTCCAAACCCTACAACAACAACAATCAAGCTTCTCAACCATCTAACGATCTTTGTGCAGGATACCATTTTTAAACAATTTTTGAATAAATTTGAATAAAATTGTTTTGAAAATGGAAAAATATTGTTTTTGAAAATAAATTGAACTAAAATTTGAAAATCACCGGACATCTTTTTTTCAAAACATATGTCACTCAATTATCGACTTCGGTCATCGATTGAGGGGGAGAGTGATTTAAAATATAATATTTTCAAACAATATTTCTTCATAAAAGTTCCGTTTGTACGATTAAAAAGTGGTGATCTAAAGATTTAATGTTATGTCATGGTATGATTTTTCTTTAGAATCAAGGTCTTTCAAAATGAAATTTTTTCTTGTTCTTGTTTGATTGTGAAATTGTTTTATTTTACATAAAGATCTCTTAAAACTATCATACCGACACTAACAATCTTTAATGTCTTAAAATGGTCCTTATCATCATCTTTCAAAATTAAATCTTGCCACGTCTTTCCCAAATTTTTCTAAATGATTTAAATCAATTGGGATCACAAATCTCAAATGGTTTGATATTTTGATCGGGGAGAGATCGTGATTTAAATCTCAAATCTGTTTAAATGGAATTGGTTTTAGTCCTTTAAAGGCACTCCGCCTCCATGTGCCAAACGATTTCAATATACATAATGCACATGTTGAGGAGGAGGATTTATCCAAAACATGATGAGTATTTAAACAAGGCCACATATTCTCCCATGTTTTCTAAACCTAATTAAATCACTTGGGATCCAAAATCTCAAAGGGTTTGATATTTTGATCGGGGAGAATTTGTGATTTAATAATGAAATTTGATAAAGGTGATCGCTTTGATTCAATTGTGCAGTTTCTCTCTCATATGTGCCAACGCTTTCAATCTCGAAGCATATATTGAGGGAGCAAAACCATCGAGGTACAAAAGTTTTTAAAAGTTTAAAGTACCTTGATTGTGTTTTCAAATGGTTTTCTTAATGGCTTTTGTGATCGTGGTTGTGCTTCAAATTAACTCTTGCCTCTATGTGATAAAATGATTTCAAATATCCTATGCACATATTGAGGGGAGAATTTACCAAAGAAAATCAAATGGCTTTTTCTAAGGAAATTGTGATGATCAAAGAAATTATTTCAAAGAACTCTTGCCTCCATGTGCCAAAAATTTCTAAATCATATGCACATGTTGAGGGAGCATTTCTAAATGATCAAAACTATTAAGGTACAAAATGCTTTGATCTCGGATCACAAGTACCTTGATTGTTTTTCCAAATGATTTTTCAATTGGTTTCATGAAGGAAAGAACAATACCAAAAGACCGACCAATTTACTTTATGCATGGTGTTATAAGGATGGTTAGGTTAGGTATTCGTTCCCATGATCCGCCAGAATCGAGGATCTACCAGGACAATCCACTAGATAGTGTAGAGTCCTTAGGTATATTGAAGAAAGGAGAAAATGAGAATATGGGAAGAGTGCGGATTGAGACGAGCTAGTAATTGGAATAAACCCAACAAGGTTCTAGTAATGAAGTCTCGGTAAGCAATCAAGGGTTGAAGAATGAAAAGAATTGAATGTGAAAAGGTGAAAAGAAATAGCTCTCCAATTATTCAACCTTAGGGCGTAAACCGGTTCAATACATATGCTATTGGTTGTTACTAAGGTAACACCGGTATTGAAGACAAGACGTCATGGACCCAAAGGACGATTGCACTAAACTTCCCAAGCCACTCAAGTTCCTCTTAAAAGGGCTTGTTTCATTCTCACGGGAACCGACATAATCTATCGACTTTCTCTTAGAGATTGTTGATATTGAAGAAGGAGACCCTCTCCCTAGTCTCCGACACAGAACCAAATATGCACGATTGAGTCTAGAGCCAAGAGATCATCCACAATATCTCATTAGGACACTAAATTAATGAAGACTTCTTGTTTCACACAATGTGGAAAGTAAGTATATATTAAGAGTCCCACGCATTATCCTTGTGGTATTGCCGTAACATCCGAGTGGTATGTAAAAGTATTCACGATGAAGATGGAAATCCTTCTAGAGCCAACATCAAACAAGCTCTTGGTGGGTGACATGTGAGATCTTTGCAAAAGATCAAGCTTGTGACAACCGGATAGAAACAATGGGAGATTCACTCTTGAATCAACCTTGGTCCAGAAATGGAATTGACGAATACTTTTGGAAAAACCGTTCGATGTGCAAACCTTCTTTTCTCTAGCACGTCGAATGTGTACTTATGTTTTCAAATTCAAAAAGTATCTCTGATTGAAAAATACTTTTAGAAAAACCGCTCGATGTGCGAATCTCTTCTTTTCGCTAGCATGTCGAATGTGTACTCATTCTCTAATACAAAAGTATTTTGTTTGAAAATTGATCTTTCTCATAAAACCTTCGTTGTATTGCAAAACTCTTTCTTCAAGCAATACACGATTGTTTTTCAAATCATTTTCATCAATCGTGAATCTCAATTACCGGGTTCACTCACTCCGTGTTGTCTTCTTTGAGACGTTCGGTTTGAGAACGACTAGAACATTGCGAAACCACGTCAAGGAGATTCTTAGGAATCCTACCGATCACAGGCGTATTTGTCTTGATCAACGGGAACCGTGGGTCGTGTACCTCAATTCAACGAAAGTGATCAAAGACACTTTCGTGTGTTTTATTGCTAAATGTTGTTTGCGGTACATTTGGACGGTTGCGGTGATCGTAATTGAGGAGTCAATCCAAAGCCGCATGCTCACAAAGATCCACACTTAATTTGAAGAAATCATGACCGTGCATATCTACATAACATGGATCGATATTTTATACTATGCTTATGCTACTGTTGCAAATATCATGAACCAAGAAAGCTTCCGCTACTCGATGGAAAGATGTCATGATTCAAAAGTGTGAGCATGTCGGTCCGAAAGTCACAACTTCACATGAAGGCAACACTACTATGGATGATCCAGAGATTTCTTGTGGTGATGATCTCAAAGAAAGCTCAAGATCATCAAAGATGTGGATCGCTTAAAGGCCTCCACTAAAAGTACAAATCAATGCGGACTTTGAAGAATCGCTACAAAAGCACAAAGATTGTTGAAATGAAGAATTGAAGTCTACGAGCTCAAGAACAAAGACAAGAATAGAATGCTAGGATTCAAATGTATAACATGGGGTGACCTCCTTGGGGAGATTGTTAGGAATTAGAAAATTCCATAGTGAAGAGTCGGTCACCCCTAATATTATCTAGCATAAGTTAGCTCGTAGACATATCGTTATTTACGTTATTTAGTAGTTTATTTATTAGTTTGTAGCGTAGTATAGCTTAGTGCAACACCGTGGAGGAAGGACGGGTCTTTACCCATCTGTATCCCCGATCCACGAGCCGATAGGAGGTCGTTGAGTCTTATAAATACCCTTCCATCCATGGAAGGGTGGTGCTTCATAATCTAATATTCCATACTTTGAGTAAACCTCTAGCAAGAACACCTCTCTCTCAACTAACTCTCTAACTATGGCAAACATGTATTTTGATCATCCAAGACCACCTGAATCATCAACACAATAATATTTGGATCCTAACAGATACCATTATGGTGCCCTTGTGTAGGTGTTGCTTTTGCAATTATGGGCATGAATAGGCACATAGTGGTTTAGTGATGCTAGTATTAAACTTACAACTGCTAGTTAAATTGTACTAGTGTTGAATGGTAAATATGTTATTTTCAAGTGTGCATAGTCACTAGTTGGTAGTTTTTAGTTGATTGTAGAATACGAATTGTAACAACTTGAACGACTCCTTGGTTTATAAAAGTAGTCAATAGTGAAAAGAAGTTGCCCTACGAACAACAGTTAGTTGCCACATTGTTTATTGGAAACAACTGCTAGTTCCCCAGATTAAACAAACATGTATAATGGGATTACAGAACATAGGAAATAGTAAATACGTTGACATACAACGTTTCATATAGACAACCTACTACATATTACGATTACTACATAATTATGAGTTTAATGGTTACATAATATATAACCACTTGATTTATAAAATTCAAAGAAGTACGCGAAAAAGCTAACCACTCCATACTTCCTTCACATACGTACATCGTACTAAAACCACAAAGCTTCATTCCCATTAAGCATGATCCCTAACTTCCACGAACAAACCGTTGAACATGAATATAATGGTGTAAGTTAAAATAAAACATTAATAGAATGGTAAGTTAAAAATAAAACATACTATAAACAAGATGGTTTGGCTGATTTAACAAAAGAAGAGATTCTTTGTATGGGGCGATGTAGAAAGATCATGCATCTCCTAACATTCCCATGCAGACAAATAATTCAAGTTCTTTGTTGTACACAAATACCGACTGACCCAAATGATTGCCGATGTACGCTTCCACTATTGGAGCTTGATCCTTTGTAAACCCAAGCAAACGAACCGAATATTGGGTAGGGATGGCGAATAGGCTTCTAAATGATGTTATGGAAGAACCATTGACGTCCAACAACCACCCGCATAACAATGGAATATCTTCACCAATGGGACTGGGAGTTCATTTTTTAAAATCTGCGGTAGGTCTATAAATTTAAATTGGTTGGTTACCAAATCAAAAGAAATCAACATATAAATCTTATAAATAACACCATCCTCGTTAGTTAACTTTTCACTCCCAGTCCAATAGATAAAACGACCTACAACTGCATGACTTGTACGTTTCAATTTGATATTATCACGAGGGGGGCGGAAATTTTCAAGGATTGTCCACCTTAATGATTTCAAAGAAAAGACAGACACATACCAGAAACCACTTTCGAAAATAGGATAGGAGACCTTCACGATCGTCGGGTCAAGAGTGTCCGGACGGACGGCAAAACCAAAACAAATCTTTGACGCTCGATTTGATGTGTGTAAACCGACAAATATTGCAAGTGATTTTTGATTTCGGGTTCCAAATAATAGTCATTAGATTAGAACCATACACAAAACACCAAAGACCATTAGAATTGCCAATCAGAATCATAGGTGAAAGCATCAAATCAAGATAAGTGGCTTAGCAATTAGTCGCTCATCTAAAGCTAACACAAAACCTTGGTCACCCATATCGAATGTTAGCGTAAATAAACACTCATCATTACGACGAACACCGTAATTAAAGATGAAGCTTCCACAATCTATACTAGCCTTCCATAACTTGCAAACACTACGTTGTTGGAGTATAGACTTAGGAGGTAGCCTACGGATGATATCTAGTTGAACATCCAAAGGGATATTGTCGCACATATTTTCTAAACAAAAGCGTAAAGATTGGGATAAAGATATGAAGTCAATAGACCAAAAGAAGAACGAAAGATTTTGTTAAACAAATTGTATTGAAGAAAGTGATTGGGAACAGAAGACATTAAAGGACATGTACCGTGATGTACTTTTGGGCAACCAAATATTATATTCTGCTATATAGCAAATATTAATAAAGTATAGATAACCAATATAAAAGTGGTTTGCAAACCATAGCCGTTTTTGTATATGTGCACGGGTATTTACAAAAGAAATGCCGTTGATTTAAAAAAAATTATAATAATCGACTAATATATAACACAAGTGAACATTTGACAATAATTATGGGTCAAAAGGACATAAGAATCGTACCTTGAAATACGGCTATTGTTAGGAATTGGAAATTCCATAGTGAAGAGTCGGTCACCCCAAATATTATCTAGCATAAGTAGCTCGTAGACTTGTAGTTATTTACGTTATTATGTAGTTAATTTGTTAGTCAGTAGCGTAGAATAGTTTAGAGTAACACCGTGGAGGAATGACGGGTCTTTACCCACCGTATACCTGATCCACAGGCTGATAGGAGGTCGTTATGTTTGTAAGTATAAATACCCCTTCCATCCATGGAAGGGTGGAGCTCTCATTCAATCTAACATTTTATTTGTGCTACGACTCTACCAAGAAACTCCCTCTCTACTTTCTCTCTAAAATGTCTAACATGTATTTTGATCATCCAAGACCACCCGAATCATCAAACACAATAATATATACGATCCTACAACTATCAATTTGTGTTCAACCTTGTGGTTCCGTATATTCAAGCATCCGCTCACGGTAGCTAAAGCCCAATCTGCATCACCGGTCTAAACGACCACATCAAATCAACCTATACATCCAAGTGTCATGGACATATAAAAATACGTTCAAACGGCCCTTTTAGACCGAAAATAGTAGATATAAACTTCAACACTACTTGAAAAGCTTAAGATAAGATATAAAAGCTTAAAGGTTAGAAATCTTTGGTATGCTAGAAAATCAATTCAAACAATACCTTAAATACCATAGAAAATAAGTCCTAACAAGCTATAGTTGCTCCATTTGCAAATCAATGTCACACATTCAGAACACCATTCCTCCTAAATATATCTAGAGTATAAAAGAAGATATAATATACAATAATCAATACCGAACCTGAATCTAGAGTATACAAGAAGATATAATAATTTAGATACAATAATCAATACCGAGCCTGATTCACATGTTTTTTAGCAGAACATAATTGCATCAAATTAACAAATTTACAAAACCTGATTTTCGGTTTAGGGGTGATAACCCTAATTTTGACTTTCATCAAGGGAACAACCCCAAATGCAAATTTAACTAAAATTACAGATTAAATCAAAGATAAAATACATTAAGTAGATAATAACAAAAGATTTCTTCAAGTGATTTGAATGACCTGTAACAAGGACAGGCCACTGCAGAAGAAGGTTCGCCAGTAGTGGTGCCACGGATGGTGGTGCCGTGTGGAGGTGCTTGGGATGGTGGTGGCGTCGGGTTGTTGGTGGTTGTAGTGGTGTTAGTTGTGATGGTTTATGTGGAGGACAAGAGGTGTGTGATCGTGTGAATCCTGTGTTTTGTGTGGGTTTGATTTGATTTTTTTTTTTTTTTTTTAAATGTGAAATGACAAAACTATCCTCGTGTATAAATACAAGTTGCCCAAAAACATAAAGATGCCCAAAAACAATACAAGTTGCCCAAAAACAATACGTTATAATACATGACATATACCTTCAAAATACGTCTTTTGTCATAACTTGTTTGGACATATGGCAACCCCTGGTTTGGTCCAAGAAAAGCGGTGGGCAACCTGTCTATTTTCAAATTTTAAAAGGCGTGGTCATAAACCGATAAGTTCCGAGTGACGCTGTGATCTATTTGACTAATTTTCCTAAAATTAATTTATTTTTATGTTTGTAAATGACTTTTCCAAATGTCATGTGTCATCACCAGGCTCTTAATTATTTTAGAAAAATTAAATAGATGGTGGCCAAAACTGTCTTTTATTAGTATAGATAGAGACTTTGTTGCTGCATTAAATGTTTTATAATTTACATATATGAAATATATTCGGTAGAGCTTATTTTACATACCAAACTTTTTTACGTACTCAGGTATTCATCTCAACCATCCATCTAAAAAGAAATCAATGACTAAGATTAAAAGCGTTTTATTATTTCACATATTTTTATAATTTAAATATCTCTTAAACCGTTAACCGTTAAGTTAAAATAATTACACCGTTATGACGAAGATTTAATTATCTTTCTATGTATACGCACTTTGATATACTTTCAAAAAAAGAAAAAATTTCGTTTTTTCACTTTTTTTCACATCGAAATTTGCGTGAAAAAATCATATATGATTAAACACTAAATTGAATATCACATGTGATATTAGTGTTAAATCATATATGATATGTAATATCACATGTGATATGATATGTATATCATATGTGATTTTACACTAATATCACATGTGATATTACATATCATATATGATTTAACACTAATATCACATGTGATATTCAAATTAGTGTTTAATCATATATGATTTTTTAATGCAAATTTCAATAATGTAAAAAAAACAAGAAAACTTTAAAAAAAAAAAGTGAAAAATACGATTTTTTTTGTCGAAAGTATATCCAAGTGCCTATTTATAGAAAGATAATTAAATGATCGTCGCATTGATATATTTTTTTTCGCTTAACGATTAACGGTTTGAAAGATATTAATATTTGAAAAGAAAAAAAATATGAAAGTGGTTTTTTTAAATTGTTGAGATTAATCTCATCCATTAGATCAAACAAAAATAAAGGGTGAAGATTGATCCCTTGATATGTAAAAAATCTTTTGTCATATCTTAAATCAATATACTTTGAATAACTTATTATAATACATCATCCTATGATTGTCTTAAAATCTATTAGTTTAATTTCGTATGATACTGAATTTTGACTAACATTAACCATGGTGATGATTAAAATATGACTTCATAATACAGTTTATATTTTTCTTAATCTCATCAAAGAGTGTATCATAACCTCATGTTATGTTAGAGAAAAAATAAATTAGAACCTCAAGTTTTAATATAACCTCATGTTATGTTAGAGAAAAATAAATTAAAACCTCAAGTTCTAATATGATTTGATCGATTAGATCAATAACATAACCTCATGTTATGTTAAAAAAAATAAATTAGAATCTCAAGCTGGTTTGATCAATTGAATCTATAACATAATCTCATGTTATGTTAGAGAAAAATAAGCTAGAATCTCAAGTTCTAATATGGTTTGATCAATTGGATCAATAACATATCTCATGTTATGTTAGGAAAAAAAATAGAACCTCAAATTCTACTATGATCTCATCAAGAGAATTAAAAAGTATCATAACCTAATGTTATGATTATAATTAATTTTTAGAACCTCATGTTCTATTTTGATTATCAAAAGAATGAAAATAACATAACCTCATATTATGTTATAGAAAAATAATTAGAATCTCAAGTTCTAATAAAAGAATCAAAAGGTATCATAACATCATGTTATGATTATGGTTATTTATTGTATAACCTCAAGTTCTATTACAATGAATAGAATCAAAATAAAATAATCTCATGTTATTGTTACATTTTAATCAGTGATTAATCGGATTGGCATTTCTACAAGTTTTGGGTATTTTTTGAGACCAAACTAAAGATCTTAATTGATTCCAAGGCTACTATGTTTCCAAACCTCAATAAAAAGCTCCAATTCTGATTATAAGGCCAATTGTGCGTTATAAGTGAAATAAACGATCCCCATTGTGCGTCATAAGTGAAATTATTAATTTTTTTAGGTTGACCAATTCGGCTGATTCGATCGGTTTTTGACCGATTAGACCGATTTTTGACCGATTCGGTCGATTTTTGGCCGATTTTTTGACCGATTTTCAAAATTCTACAAGGTGTATGGCCGATTACCGATTAATCAGCCGATTCGGCCGATTTTTGCAACACTAACATTTTTAAAGAACCTCAAGTTCTTTGTGATTTCTTTAGATGAATCATGATAACAAAACCTCATGTTATTGTTATATATTTTTATAGAATTTCAAGTTCTATTGTTATTAATCTTGTAATTATTAATTACATTCGTTTATGTCCAGTTTATTTATTTTTATAATTGTTTTTTTTAATTAATTTAACGTGATACACAACATACACTAGAAAATATTGTTTGTACATTGTTGTGATAATTTAATGTGGAAAAGACTATTAGTACATTGTTAAAATTTAAATAATATCACTTCTATTATTTATAACATTTTGTGTGAAGAATTGTGATGCTGACATGCATGGTATATCTTTGTTAGGTATGCCTTATAACATTTTATAAGATGATTGCTAAAGTTTAAATAATATAACCTCTATGATTTTATTGCAAATTATGTGGTTATGTGGCGAAACATTGGTTAAGTGATATATTATGAATTCGTGTATATTTAACAAAAATGAAAATATGAACTCTTATATAGCTACACATGATATACTTTTTAGATATGTTAATGTGGAGTTTTTGTATGGTAAACGATAAATATTGAATGTTGTTATTCATTTATTGCAAACGATTAACATGAATTTAACTTGTAAATGATTAACATGAATTTAACTTGTAACTTGGTTGTATAAATTAGACAACTTATGTGAAGGCAAATATCTATTTTGTCATATCATTCTTGAGTCTTGCATTCTCTATGCTTATATCGATTAATATGATTATAAACTACATCATTCAATATTACACATTGTAATAGATGCTCTTTAATTGTCTGTGCAACACTATTACTTCACTGATTGCTTTCCACATATGTTTTTTTTTCAATAAGTCAAATGAAATGTTAGAAATATTGATTTTGTTCACATTTCCGATTTGAAGTTCTCAAACATCAATTTTTTTGCTCCTAATATTTGTGTAGACTTTTGATGTTAAGATCTATTTTAATTGTAAATTTTTTAAGAGAACATCGTTTTCTTCGTGAGGACCTTAAAAGGGAATACTTAACGATGAAATATTCGTTAAATTATGGTAAGATCTCAAGGATACATTACCACACAAAATCAAGCAATATTCCCAAAAATCTCGCTATGATTGTATGCACCTCTAGCTGCATTAAAAAAAAAAGAGCATAAGCGAGTTCAGTCTCACAATTTCAGTGTTAGATCTGAATTAAAAAGAAAATATATAACGGTGAAAGATCCGTTAAATGTATGTCAAAATCTAAAAGAAATATTTGACCATCAGAAGCAAGAGATTCTTCAAATGCGAGCACATTTTTCGCAATATTAAGTAGTACATCTGAATGATGAAAAGAAAAAAATGCGATGAGATGGTCAATGCCTCGAATATACTCATATATCGAGAACGATGCTTTGATATAAAAGAAATTGGCATGTTTGAACAAACACGATAAACCCGTTTACTAAATTTGCTCCATATTGTCGTGTTAACTGGTTGGCAACCTCAAGTTGCAACATAAAGATTTCCATTCCTTCAAATGAATGTGATAAAATGATCAACATAAGATGTTCATTCTCTCAAATGAATGAGATAAAATGATCAATATGAGATCCTCATTCGCTCATGTGAATGTGATAATGTAACGATAATTGGTTAAAGATCATTTATCATGGTAAACGCGATGGTCGAGGTAGTATGACAATGACAAACCACTAGTAGTGGCGAAAATACAATAAGAAATGAGCAAACAAAAATGCTGTTTAGGAAAAAAAAAAGCAATGTGATGTATATGAAATACAAGTGTGTCAAATATATTACACACTATGTTTTAAAAATCTGGGCTAGCGCATTTTGCTCCAAAAAAAATATAAATTTGTCATGAGAAACGAAGTTAAGTATTAAAGATACATTATATTCTTTTATATCTTCCTCGACATGTATTATATAAAGATTAGTAAAAGCTAATCACTTCCATAAACTTAAGTTTATGAGCAATAATAATTATAATACTTTTGGCATGACCAATTACACCATCCCGATGTAACATATTGGATTTCACATACACATCAAACCATAACCAAAGTAGGCGCATACAAGATGAGTTTTAGAGAGAGAAAGTTAGAGGTTTAGGGAACTTTAGTGAGAGAAAGAAAATCTTATTATGAGCTCCAACTCTCTACCTTGGGAGGTAGAGAGTATTTATAGTCATTACATAAAACGCCACCGACGGGTCGTGGATCGTGCATACAGCTGGTAAAGACCCGTCCGTCCTCCACGGTGTTACAAAACTAAATACTACTTAACATTAAATAACTACGACTACGAGCTTTCTAACGATTACATATACTTGAGGTGACCGACACTTTAACTACTGGATTTTCCAAATCCTAACAATCTCCCCCTAAGGGAGGTCACCTCAAACACACATTAAATTACATAGAAAACAAACAGATATTACATTGAGATTGTTCTTGGATTCTTGTTCTGTAGCTCGTAGTCTTTGATTCTTCATTTTTGCATGTTTTGGATAATCTGAGTGGAGGTCTTTAACTGATCCACGTGATACTGAGTTTTGAGCCAGCTTTGAGATCATCAGCAACATTAAATCTCTGACTCATCCATTGTGGTGTTGGTATAATGTGATGTTGTGACTTTTGGACCGACATGCTCACATTCTGGATCATGATTTATTTTTATCGAGTAGCGGAAGCTTTCGTTGATTCATGATATTGGCAACAGCAGAAGCGTAAGCATGGAGTGAAAATATCGAGTCATTGATGCACTAATCATGATTTCTTTAGATATGAATGTGTTGTGTGAGCATGCGGCTATGGATTGACCGCTTCATTCGATCACCGCAAACGTCGGGTGTACCGCATAAGACAGCTTAGCAATAAAGCATACGAAAGTGTCTTTGATCACTTTCGATGAATTGAGGTACACGCCCACGGTTCCCGCTGATCAAGACAAGTACCGCTCGTGATCGTATAATTCAAGAATTTCCTTGACAGGTTTCGCAATGCTTCTAGTCGTTCTCAAACCGAACGCCTCAAAGAAGACAACACGGAGTGAGTGAACCAAATAAATGAGATTCACCGATTGATGAAAAGAGATTTGAAAACAATCGTATTGCTCAATAGAAATTGTTTTTGCAATACAACGAAGGTTTTAATGAAAATCAATTATCAATCATAAACACCTTTTATTTTGAGAATAAGTACACAATCGATGTGCTAAAGAAAAGAGTTTTAAGCACAACGACCGGTTTTTCAAAGGTATCCGTCAATCCATAACTCGAACCGTGATTGATTCAAAAGATTGAATCGCTCCATTGTTTCTGTTCATTGTCACATGGTTGATCTATTGATAGATCTCACATGCCACCTACCAGAGCTTGTTTGATGTTGGCTCCGTAAGGCTTTCCATCTTCATCGTGAATATGTATGCATATCACTTAGATGTTCCGCAATACCACAAGGATAATGCGAGGACTCATAAGATATAATCTCTTTCCACATTGTGTGAAACAGAGAGTCTTCATTGAAAGTGTCCTAATGAGATTTATATGATGATCTCGTGGCTCTAGACTCAATTGTGCATATTTGGTTCCTATGCCGAGACTAGGGAGAGGGTCTCCTTCTTCAATATCAACAATCTCTAAGAGAAAGTCGATAGATTATGTCGGTTCCCGTGAGAATGAAACAAGTCCTTTAAGAGGAACTTGAGTGGTTTGGAAAGTTGAAGTGCAAGCGCCACCGGGTCCATGACGCCTTGTCTTCAATACCGATGTTACCTTGGTAACCACCAAGAGTATATGAATTGAACCCGGTTTCGCCCTAAGGTTGAATAAATGGAGGGCTATTTCTTTTCACCCTTTTCACATTCAATTCTTTTTCATTCTTCAACCCTTCAAGGCTTACCGAGACTTCATTACTAGAACCTTGTTGGGTTTATTCCAAGACTAGCTCTGCCTCATCCGCACTCTTCCCATATCTCACTTTTCTCCTTTTTCATCATACCTAAGGACTTCTACACTATCTAGTGGATTGTCCTCGGTAGATCCCTCCGGCTCATGGATCATGGGACCTCAACCTAACCTTATCATCCTTATATCACCATACATAAAGTAAAGTTGGTCGGTCTTTTGGTATTGTTCATCCGCCATTGAAACCAATTGAAAACCATTTGAAAATCAATCAAGATACTTGTGATATAGAATCAAAGCATTTTGTATCTTAATTGTTTTGATATTTTAGAAATGCTCCCCTCAACATATGCATAAAAATTTAGAATTTGTTTAGCACATGGAGGCAATAGTTCTTTGAAATCGTTAGATTAAGAATGAAAGGTCCAATCTTTTGATTAACATTTTCTAAAATGATGATCATCATCACTTCCCAATCAATTTGAGTAGATAAAACATTTTGAGGAAGGATGAGGTTTTCACAAGTTTGCTCCCCCTCAATATGTGCCTCGAATTTTGAAAGAGTTTTGCACATATTAGAGGAACCTGCACTTAGAGACAATTCAGTCACGTTTCAATAATTTGAGGTTTAAAATAGATGCTCCCCCTCAACATGTGCATGGAAAATTTGAAATCGTTTGTCACATGCGGGGAGGAAAACTTGTACATCCTTATAAAACCATTTACCGAATTATCGCTTTAAATCCAATTTAAATCACAAATTCTCCCCGATCACAATTATCAAATCATTTGAGATTTGTGATCTCAGAGATTTAAATTGATTTTGAAAGCTTTTAAGGAGAATTGTGACTTGATTATGAAAGCGCTTTTAACCGATAAGGATTGGATTTTTAGACTTTAAACTCCATTGATTAAACATGCATAATTATCTTTTGAAAACATAATAATAACCAAGGTCTGGAACCAATTGTGTAACATTTTGTAAAACATTTAGAGTAGACCTTACTCATTTAAGTACAAATTGTTTGAAAAGAACACTTTTTGATTTAATTGAAAATCATTCTCCCTCAATCAATGACGAAAGTCGTTGATTGATGAATTGAGATTTTGACACTTGATAAGTTCTTTTGATTTTCAAAAATAGAGTCCAAGTGTTTTCAAAACAATTGAGTTTTCATAAGATTGCAAATATTTTTCGAGGAATCTTTAGAAGGAAAAATATTTGAAGTTAAACATTTGTCTTGTTGATGACAAACGCTTGTTTTAGAATCGAGCATTAGGTTTGAAACATGAGATAAAGCATGGCTCGTTTCTTTCTTTGAAAAGCGGGTTATCGCTCGAAATAACAATAAACCATTTTTTACTTTCTCCCAAAAATATTTTTTTTTTTTTTATTTTTTTAAACATTCGAACAACATCTAAAGTCCCATGTCATTCTTTGAATGACAACACAAAGACCGTAGATATAATCGAATCGAGGTAAAAACATGACAAAAAGGACAATATTTTTTGAGATATTTCAAGTTTTTCAAATTTTTATGGATTTTTTTATATTTTTAAATTTTGTATTTTGCTTTTGAATAAATATATACAAAATATAGATGAAGAAAAGACCTTTACTCCTCGCCTTCCTCCTCAAGACGCTTGAGTGTTTCGTTGAAGGCTTTTCAAGCCAAGTCGAGGAAGAATAAACTCAAAACGTTCTCTCGGAAGAGCTTTGGTGAAGATGTCTCGCTAACCGGTATTCGACTTCACAAAATAGAGTTCCACCACACCGCTTTCCACTTGCTCCCGATGAAATGATGTCGGATGTCAATGTGCTTTGCTCTTGAGTGTTGTACGTTGTTGCATGAGAGAGCAATAGCACTTTTATTATCACAAGATGAGAGGATTTTGTTGAATTCAAAGCCATAGTCGATAATTGGGATCTCATCCAAAGGATTTGAGCACAACAAGATGACATGGCTATGTATTCACCTCAGAGGAAATAGAAGTACTCATTTGCTTTTTGAAGACCACCACAAGCTTATCACCCAAAACCGAGCACCTCCCGATGTACTTCGACGTGTATCTTGACATCCCGCATGATCAAGATCTCGCATAGGTCGTTAGTGACATACCGGTGTCCTTCGGTACCATAGTCCCATATTGATGGTTCCTTGAGATACCGAAGACCCGCTTAACCGCTTCAAGGTGCTTTTTAGTAGGCTTAGCCCGATATCTAGCACACATGCACACAAATGAACAAGATGTCTGGTCTCGCTAGTCGTGAGGTACATCGTGATCCAATCATACTACGATATTTCGTTTGATCTACCATGATCCCCGAGTTGTCCTCATCCAACTTTTAGTACGCTCAATCATGGGAGTGTCAACGGTGTCACATGATACAAATCCAAATTTCTTTAAAATCTCATTTGCATATTTAGATTGATTTATAAAATGCCTCCGGACTTTGTGAAATTTGTAATCCCAAGAAAATGACATTTGTCCCATCATTGACATTTGAAATTTGGAACCCATTTCATTTGAAAACGATCACATTCATTGGGGTCATCGAGGCAAAGATAATATCATCAACATAAATTTGAACGTGAATTAAATGTTTGCCGACTTCCGGTGAACAATGTCGGATCAATCGCTCCTTTGTTGAATCCAAAGGATAGAAGAAACTTTGACAACAGATCATACCATGCTCTAGGAGCTTGCTTTAAACCGTAAAGAGCCTTTTTCAAGCGATAGACATGAGTAGGATGCTCGATTCACAAAACCCTCTCGTCGATCGACGAAACCACCTCTTTTAAATCTCCATTCGTAAAGGCGGTTTTAACATCCATCCGATACACAACCATATTCTTGCTAGCAAGATTAGCCAAGAAGATTCTCGATTGCTTCAATACGAGCAACTGGAGCAAATGATTCTTCAAAGTCAATACCCTCCTCTTGACGGTATCCTTTTGCGACCAATCGAGCCTTGTTCTTTAAGACATCACCATGCTCATCAAGTTTCACTTTGAAGATCCATTTTAGAGCAATGATCATAGCACAATCTGGAGCAGGTACTAATTCCCATACATCAAGTCGATCAAACTCATGAATTTCTTCTTGCATGGCATTGAACCAGCAGTCTTCATTCATGGCGGTTTTAATGTCTTTTGGTTCGACCTTAGATAGTACGGAGTTGAAGAAGCACCATAAGGCATCGGTTGCAAGTTGTTTTCGTGTGGATACAGGACGAGAGGGGTTTCCAATGATGTTATCTAATGGGTGATCATGTGTCCATTTTCTAAGGTGTTCATGTGGTTGTTGTTGTGGAACTGAAGTAGCAGAGTCGATATCTCCGATGAAGATGGTTCGATGATGATTCAGAGCAAAGATATTTTCAAATGGAGCATCTTCGGAGTAGCAAAGGGATTAACTTCATCATTGATGCCGTAAACAATTCCATGATGTACATTTGATGATTGATGATTTGTTGATGAGACAGAGTGATCGAGAAGCAGCGCTTCTTGACTTAATGATATTGAGACCAAGGGTTGACTTCATTCACGTGGATAGAGCAGCCTCTGTTGGTGGAATTGACATTTCATCAAGACTTGGTTCATAGTGTTCATCAAACATTGGATCAAACAATTTCTTTAAATCATCTTCGATGGAGGTACATATGGAGTCATTGGAGATGAGTTTGGTACAAGTGATGAACCAATGGGACTGCTTTGAAGTGCGGGTCCAGAATCGGATTGTCCAGAGCCATTTGACCGGTCACCATCGAACGTAACGTGAATTGTTTCCATGATATTTCGGGTTCTCTTGTTGTAGATTCGGTAACCCTTCTTGTTTGGTGCATAACCAACAAAACTCCAATATCTCGCTTTTGCTCTTAATTTACCTAAGTCTTGACCGTCATTCGTTGGATAGCACAAAGCACCAAACACACGAAGGTAGGAGAGATCAGGTTTTCGTTTATGAACAAGTTCATATGGAGTTTTTCCATGAGAGGTGTGTATAAGGGAACGATTTTGGGTGTAGCAAGCAGTGGCAATGGCTTCAGCCCATAGAAACATTGGAACCTTCGAATAAATAAGCATTGTTCTTGCGGCTTCCACAAGAGTTCGATTTCGTCTTTCAACTACACCGTTCTGTTGAGGAGTTCGTGGAACACTTCTTTGATGACTGATTCCAACACTTTCATAAAATTGAATTAAGTCTTTGTTAACAAACTCGTGCCATTGTCTGCTCGAACAATTCGATCGTATTGTTGAGTCGAACTCAAGTCGTTTGATTAGTTTGATGATGACATCCGAGTTTCATCCTTTGTCCTCAAAAACTTTACCCAAGTAAATCGAGAGTAGTCATCAACAACTACTAGAATGTATTTCTTCCCATTTATCGTTTGCACTCTCATTGGTCCGCATGCATCCATATGAAGGGTATGAAGAACTTCCATTATCGAATTTGTGGGTTTTGGTTTGTGGGCATATTTCGTGCTTTTACCCAATTGGCAAGTCGAACAAAGATGATCTTTTTCATATTTTAACTGGGTAAGCCTCGACAAGATCCTTTCTCGAAAGGTTATTAATGGTGCCAAGTTCAAGTGATTGAGACGACGATGCCATAACCATGACTTTGTTTTAGAAGCCTTTGACAAAGAAGCGATTGGAGAAGACTTCATCATGTCTTCGATAGAGATGGTGTATAGGTTAGAACCACGAGTACCTCTTAATAATTCCACACCATCAAGTTCTCTAACGAAGCAAGTATGTTTTCTAAAGGCCACCTCTAGATCGGAATCACGAATTGACCAACAGAGAACAAATTATGACCAAGACCTTCCACATAATATACCCCGGAGATTACACTTTTGCCAACTACATAATCACCATAACCCATAATTGCTCCAAAATGGTCGCTCCCGAATCTAACAAGATCCCGATGAATTTACTCACGAAGTTCATGAGCAGCGACCGGTCTCCAAATATATGCTTGGAACAACTGAGTCCAAGTACCACGTAACGATTTGAACGATCCGCAGCTTGAACATGCACAAGAATGGATAATCGGATAATTGGGATCCCCATGCAAGAATGGGTTCCACTTGGTTAGTAATGATGATTGGAACACCCACATCGTAAATAGAAACATCCATATCGAAGCAGAAGCAATGGAATCATTATGAATAGATGCATTACTAGTGTCCGTATTTGACCTATTCAAAGTATGTTCACTTCTTAAGGAATAGTTCTACCAAGAGGCATCCATTTTCTAGTGGGCATTGTCTCGATTAACCTTATGGCCAAAAGGTATCCATTGATAACCTATCTTACTAAATGTTCTTCCCGGGTTTCCACTATTTTCTAACTTTCTTTCGCTTTTGCCTTTTAGCCTTCTTAGCATGATTTTTAACATTAATAATTTTAACTGGGCATTTGACAAAGATTAGACAAATCATTCATACCACATTCAAGATTAGTAATGTAAACCACGCAATCATCATTACATGTTTTGCCAAAAGTAGTAGAATTCGCATTAATTACAAGACGCTTAGAGCTAACACTAGAATCAACACGATTCGCTTTATTCAAATTCTCCTACGGTGATCTTCTACTTTCTTCCAATGCACATTCTTAGCTTGCGAGGTCCTATCATTCCTTGTATTGCCTTGAGACTTTGACCGCTTGCTTTAATGTCACCGATTACTCTGTAGAGGGAACGGGAACATTAGTTGGTTTTGCTACTTTTTGCCTTTCCTGTTTTGATGTGCTGGGATGTGAACTATTTGAAGGCACACTGAGGTTCACTTTCTTAACACTGGAGGTGCTGGGATCTGAACTATTTGAAGGCCTACTAAAGTTCACATTCATAACATTGGGCATTGAATGACTTGCATACTTGGCATTAGGCATAGAACAAGGTATCAAGGGATTGACTTGCTCACCTAGAGATTTAGGGCATATTGTAATTAAGCATTCTAGAAGTTCTTGAGATCGTTTGGCATATAAGCATGCATGGCCAATTGCATTATCAAGTGGTTTCTCTATCTTATCCTCTTCTACAATCTCACGAAGACATTCTAGACTATCCTTAAGGTATGAGAAATATGTTTGAATGGCAAGTTTGTTATTCCTAAGATGAGGAGGAACATATTTCACGACACAAAGCATATTTATTACAGACATGCACCTTTAAAGTACCATTCTCCCCATTGGTCATTGGCATTTTCCTTTTACCTGACTCTTCAGATTCTCAATTTCCTTTTGCAACGAAGTTATTTTTTCGTTATTTTTGTTACGAGTGACTTTTATTGACTCAAATAACTCATTGAAATGACGTTTAACCTTTTCATTTTCTTCTAGAAAACTCTCATTTTCCTTTTGTAAGGCATTAACTAAGTTTTGAAGATGAAAAGTTTGAGAATGCTGAGAATCTAAAGGAGGAGGCATTTGGGATCCAGTTACATTGTTCATTTCACCCTTTAATTGAGAGATTTGGGCTTTCAACTTTCTGATCGTGTTACAATGAGCTCGAATCTGATCGTCACGTTTGTTTATCCGAAAACTCGCATCAAACTCGAACATCCGAGGATGTCTTGATATTTGAGGTTTTGACATTTTCTTTAAGATGTTGATATTTTAGTTGTAAATCAAAATGTTCAACTTCTAGTTTAGAAAGATGTTTTACCAAATTATCGTGATCATCCTGATCAATTTTCTCATTAAGTTTAGATTAATCTTTTCAAGCTCAATGACACGATCATGGGAGACTTTCGAGCAACAGATAATTCATGAAATTGAGAAGCATTAATGGAACAATTGTAGCAAGTAAAACACATCTTGAGCAATACATTCGTAAATAAGAGACTCATTCAAGGTATGCAAGTTTTTCCTCTCAATCTCATTATATTTTAATGCTCTTTCATAGTCACTAACCTCAACTATCATTGCATCAAATTCCTTTTCCATTCCTTTAATATCCGAATCTATCCCTTTTAAGACTCTCAAATTGATCTTTTAGTTGTTTAAAGAAAGGCATGACCTCGCTTAGATAGCATTCTTTTGTTTGTTCAAAACCCTTTCCCTTCGCTATCCCAAAGGTGTGATCCTTTTCTTACAAGTTTTCTCAAAATCGACAAATAGTTGAAGAATAACATATTGACCGATTAAGGTCTTGCTCTTAGTGGCAATAGTTCTAGGAACTAAATGCATTGGTGTATTTGGAGGATACACATCAGCAGCATTTTCCTAAGGGAGGGTTTGTTTCAACAAGATTTTCACTTTTGCATATCTAAGTCCCTTTTCCGTAAAACTTGTTCGTGTGTTAACAACGTTTGAGGCTTAAATTTGTTTAAGGAGATCCAGCTTTTCCTTCTTGTAATCATGGGGTTTGATCGTGATGTTATTCTTTTACATTCGTGATCTTCTAGCTTCTTATTCATTTTCTCCCTAGATGCATCATCTAATTTTCTATCTTCCTCGGTGCACTCAACGCAACTAGGTTTTTGTCTAGGTTTAAGAATCTCATTGCCATCATAGATTACATTTTGAGTCGCTTTTGCTATCTTCCCGCACTCGTGGTTGGGTTTATCTATAATGGGAACACTATGCTTATCGCTTAAAACTCTATGCTTAGTGACCATGTGAGCAGCTTGAATGGTATTCCTTGTACGCATAACTTATTTTCAAGCTTGTTCTTCAAAGTTTTAGATTAGAAAATCATTCAAAAGTTTTGATTCCTTAGCATGAAATTCTCGCTAAGCACTTTAACATTTTCTTGAAGTTCTTGTTTTTGCTTAGCGCTTTTGAAAGCTTTTCTTGTAAGGAGTTTAACTCTTGTTTTAACACTTCTTCTCTAAAATTACTTTTTCTAATAATTGTACGCATTTGGTTATCCAACTCCCGCTCACGAGTAGTTAACTCAAACTTAGCACGTTGTTCATAAATGGCAACTCGCTCTTTATAGGCATTAAGTTCGTAGATAATGAGAATCATCGTGGGCACATGTAGTGTATTCATCAAAAACATAGTCATCATTGATCGCATAAGATGCATCACTTGGTACGACCTCACTTTCACTTTGTTTCACATATTGATCATATGGGACAACATTGATATTACCCATATTTTCAATATTTGACTCAATAGTTTCGCTTGATTGTACTTTGTCATGCATCTTTTGCACATCAAGATCATCGTATAGTTTTAGTACCTCGAAATGATTTTGTCTTTGGATGGACCAGCTTGTGGTGATGAAGAGACTTTAGGAGAGACCATTGGAGAAATGCTAGCCATGAAAATGGTTTGTGCAAGAGGTTCATCATCAACATCGAGTCGTATGCATCACAATCGCCTACTTGAAAGGCATTCGATGATTATGGCCTATCTCCGAATTGGTTGCTCATCCACATCTCGCATCATATGTCTTAGCATTTCCTCACCAAAAAACAACAACTCCTCTTCATCCAAAGTCGCACCATTATCCCGAGCTTGCACAAGCAACATCTTATCCTCAAGTACTGCATTCGAGGGCGTTTTGGTGATGTGCGCCTCCTTGCAATGTGTCCTCACCTCCACAGCTTGTAACATTTGATTGGCTTTGCTTGACCTTGATTTCCATTCCTTCCCTATTCTCGATTTGCAAGATAACCTCTACCACCCACCTCTTCCTTGTTCGTACTTCCTTTCTTGAACCGGTTGCACCATAACCTTCCCATCTCGACAATGGCTTGATTGTGTGGATTGGATGCGCTTATGAGATTGTTGTTGGTGTGTGGAAGAGAGTTCATGTTTTGACTAATCAGAGAGCCATTGATTAATGAAGTTTCCACGTGTGCATCAAGATCGCCTTGTTTGAACATAGGATCGGGAATGAGTTTGTGATTACCATTACCCATGGGTATAACTTGAGATGCTTTGGTGGTAATTCCAATGTTTGAGTAGAAGGCGCTTGAATCATTTGATGAGCTTGTCTCTCCTCGTTAGTTTTGAACCGATCAAGAATCCTTTTTCAAACATAGCATGTCTCTCATTCTCAAGAAGGAAGGCATAGAGTTGCTCATAGTTTGTATTCTTTAATCCTTTGGTTAGCTTCACAGAGGTGACAAACTTATGCCATTCGGGATTCATGTTGTTCACAAACTTTGAGTTCAAATTAATGTTTGGCATAGTCATTCGATGTTCCTCATGTCATTAACAAGCTTGTGGAATCTCACGTAATACTCATAGACACTCTCATCCGGTTTCATCTTGAAGTGCTCAAATTCATCATAGAGTTGTGATTCTCTGCCTTCCATAGTTAATTCGTAACCGAAAGAAGCATCTTGACATTATCCCACACCGCCTTGGCTTCGTGTTGTGATTGATAAGCTTGTAGATATCTTTTGAAGACCTTGAAGTACGATGTTAGAAGCCCCGATATCAAGATCGAATCTCTTTTCTCCTTATCATTGAGCTCATCATATGTCTTTGGTCCGTCTATTCCATAGATCATTGTTCCATCTGCAATGATATCAATTAAGTCTCTTGTAGTCTCAACTCGATAAGGTCCTTCATCAATCGATTTGAGAATGTTGACCCCATTTTCCTTTCCAAGACAAGACACCGATTCTTTGAGCCCAAGAGTCGTAGTCGGCCTCGCCAAGCATGGGTGGACGGTATCCGAACCACCGCTTGAACATCCTCGACAACAAAGGGAGATGATTGTAGGTACGTTGGTAGACATGTTTAAAGATTACACGGATTTTATAACTCTATGATTAAACCGGAAATAGATTCTTTCACGGATTTTACTAAATCAAGAGAAAACCAGACATAAACAAAAGTTAACCAAGTCGCTAAGATTCCTTGAATCAAGTCGCTAAAACCAAGTTGCTAAGACAAGTCGCTAAGTTCCAAATCGCTATGAATTTTGACAAGAAGTCGCTATGCACCAAGTCGCTAAGAGATCAAGTCGCTAAATAGCAACTCGCCATCGGTCCAAATCGCTAACACCAAGTCGCTAAGAAACTTAAGAACAAGTCGCTATCAAAATTGAAAGCAAGTCGCTACCTTACCAAGTCGCTACCCGTAGTGGAGAATCCACTAAAGATTTTTTTGTCGGCTTGTCTCTAAAGGCAAGTCGCTACACCAAGTCGCTACCACAATACACTACAACTCGCCATGACTTACAAAGCAAGTCGCTACCAAGAAAAGAACACCGTGACTCAAGTCGCTAGCATGAAAAAATTCAAAACACCACTTTTCAATCCAAAACAACCCAACCACGATGATTCAAGCCTTCCAAATCAAAACCTAAACACTTATGATGATCCTAAACACAAAAGTACAATCAAAATCCAAACTTTAACACAAGAAATCAACCAAATGATGCAAAACCACTAAACTTTCTCAAACTCAAAACCACCTAAAACCACTAGAAATCCAAAGATATGTAAGAGATGATCTAACCATGGCTCTTGATACCATTTGTAACATATTGATTTCACATACACATCAAACCATAACCAAAGTAGGCGTACAAGATGAGTTCTAGAGAGAAAGTTAGAGGTTTAGGGAACTTTAGTGAGAGAAAGAAAATCTTATTATGAGCTCCAACTCTCCCTTGGGAGGTAGAGTATTTATAGTCATTACATAAAAAGTTGTCCCTTAAGGACACTATTTTATTATGACATGCCTCAAACATGGTAGACAAATCGATTTCAAATAAAATCCTCGATGAAAAATATAAAGCATGAAAAAATAATGGTTGTTCGAGGTATAAAAGACCCCATGATAGTCTCATAAAGAGACACTAGACATTAAGGTTCCAAAGAACCTCATATAGCTAATGAGATCTCAGTAAATTCTATCTTGTTTTGAAATATTATGGAATCGACACAAAACGTCGTCGATAAATTTGTCTACATACAATATATTGCTTGCTATTATGCATGATGAAGATCAAATATCAATTAATATCCAAATGTGTGCTCAACGAAATGACTGGCCAACATAAAAGGACTTAGTATTTTGCAAATACTAAAAGTCTTTGTAAATACTAAAAGTCTTAAACCGTGAAGTTCATACACGTCAATGTATAAAATATATTGGATATAAATCGGTTTTTGTGCTAAACCGAAATTAGAGCTCTAAAGTTATGTGTTTTAATACTTGACTTATGAAATAAATAAATTCACAAAATAGTAAGTTGATTATTGAGAGACAGATTATCTCAAGGTGGATGTAAATATCTTATTGATATTTTATGAGATAAGTATCTATTTTTCCTTAAAATTGAGTATATTAGAGCTCTCGTATTCTATGAAGGATATGTAATGTCTCAAACATGGCTTACAACTTCAACTTCTAGATACGATTAATAAAGTTCTCAATAACTTTATTTGATAAAGTTGAATGAATCCGTATATGGATCAAAATGATTTTGGACGCATATTATATAAATTGCTTTTGCACATGTCTCAAAGAAATAATTAGTCCTCAAGTAGCATACATAAGTACAATTGAGGTTTGGATGCCAATTTTGTAATTAATATGTGTCACGAGAGTGTATTTTTCTCTTTTAAATTTTGTACATGCATTGTATATTTTCCAACCAATTGATTTGATATTGGGTTGGAAACTACACATATATTTTGTCATTTTTGCAGGACTTATTCGTAACATCATCAATTTGATGGACTTCATTGTAAAGTTGTTGCCAACAAAAGTATACAAGCAACTCGTTTAGAAGATTAGCATGTGATGCTTGAAATATATACATTAAATTGAGGAGGAGGAGCATTATACGAACTTCACTCTTTTCCTTCATCAAGTTTTTTTAATCCCATTGGGTTTTCGATAAGGTTTGATGATAGCGATCAGCCAAGTATAATGAACGATAAATATCCAAAGAGGAGTATTGTAAAATATTATCGGCTTATGGGCTTATGTCTATATTTATCCTAATCTTGATTAACAAGTTAGGGTTTTCCTATGCCTTATAAATACCTCCTATTGTAACATTATAAATACATCTCAATAATAAGAATTCTCTTACTCTCTCATTCTTGTGTTCTTGTTCATTACATTTACAACAAAGGAATTTCTAGACTTATGGGATTATTAAGACACAAGGGCATTTCTGTAAGTTCAACCCTTAAAGTTAACTTTACACCATCAGTCCTTTTTATTTAATCTTTTGCAACGTTAGTCTTTTTTCTTTAACTATTTGCTCAACAAGTCCTTATTTTTATTAGAAACTAACGAAAAAAACTTTTTTAATATTTTAATAGCAATCAAATATATTTCTAAAAAAAATCGATAAAATTTAAGGTGTTACACTTAAGTGGTAACCGGTCAAAAACATAGTTAATAATGAATCAAATCGAAAACTAAATTATGCATAATGAGATTTTTGTCATTTTAATGAGACTGATAATGAGATACATGAAGCATTAATAGCTTTTAATCTTTTATCCTTAAGAATATGACCGCTCCAAACATAACTGTAAAGCATTTTCTCTCTAAGAGGTCACCTTTCACAAACTAAAAAAAATCTACTACATATAGCAAACACACATTTTTCTTCACGCAAGTCACAACTACAGCACAAAATCTGATATCCACCACCAAAAGCAACAAAAAATTAACGATTATTTGTAACTGTCGGTTAGGACTGATACAATGGTAATCAATCATAAATTATAGCGAGTTTTTGATAACCAAACTAGGAAAGTAAATTGATGTATTAATCATTACTTCGAGTATGTAGATAAAACGATATAAATGATGTGTTTTTTTTTTTTTTGCCAATTTGCGGCATAAAAGGTCAGGGACCACCGCTAACAATGACTACAATTCATTATGACCCCGCCAATAAGGCTATAAACAACGACACTCACTCAAACGCCCAATTAACAAATATATTCTCAAGATGCCATGGAATATGCATTTTGCCTAACTTGACGAACCCTCAAAGGCTACTAAATCAAATAAAGTTAATCATTTTGTTTGTACATTGTGAACTTGTAAAGATTAGATTCACCTTATTGATCAATGTCAAGTTTGAGCAAAATTGTTGGTTTATTAGATGCTACTTTTTTACTCGGATAGTTATATGTTATAGTTTGTGATTGTACAATAATTGATGACTGCCCTCTTCGATGACGATCGAAGGGTATGAAAGTGATATCTTTGCTTGGCCAAACTCAGAAATCGATCTGCATAAGAATAATAGACACTTTAAGTGATTGCGCAGGATTGGGCCTGCGAACCACCTCCGTGTGAATAGGTATGTGATATAAGTTATGGATAATATGATGTATGTGAAATCTGCGTTGAGTGAACATATCATTGAATGACTCGTCCAACCTATTTATAGGTGATGAAAATAGCTTGAGAGTGTTAGCACACGCTTAGGAGATCATGGGGCGCCCTCCTCGATTTATGGTAACCGCTAGGCTTCATCCCCACTATCTCGGACTTGGTGGGAAGCTAAGGACATAGTGGGAACGTGGGGAAGACCAAGTAAGGTTCTTGTTTGTCTTGGATCTTCAAGAGAAGACACCAAAGGCATAGGCCTTTATCACGAATCTCCAACCAAGAACCATGTCAATGATGAATGGTTTCGCCACCAATGACTTATAAAGAAAGACTTGGGTCTTCAGAATGCAATTCGACCGAGGCCGAAGGGGTCCTTCGACCGATCGGAGGTACGCCATCAAGCCCCCAATCGAAAGTGATATGTACAGACGAGAAATATTGCTTACGACTCGAAATAAAACGAAACCTCCCCTTCGTCACAAAATGAACGAAGATGAAAAGTTTTGTTAATAGTGACCGCAATAAATGCATAATTAATCCTAACTACCCTTGATCCTCGGTACTAGTAAACATCCTTTCAAAATTTAAAGGGGTTTGAAATCCGGTGAGAAAGGGATAGCACGGACACGTGTAGGGATGAGATGCAACATTTGTAGGGTATATAAAATGCAAAAACAGAAAACCCTAACAAAGTAACTCTCGCCCAAAGTTTTTCACCTACTAAAATTCCTTTCGATCAAGCCTTCGACCAAACAAGGTAAAGCGCCCCTTCTTCTCAGATTTCAACTATTTTTGTGTTTTTAGAAGGTGTCATGTCAACCAACAAAAATTTGTGATAAAACAACAAGGTTGCACATTAACCATGGAGGAGCTTAAAGCGTTCCTCACCGATTATCCCATTCCAAAAGAACACAAAGTAATGCTACCAAGTAAAGATCAAGGGATATTTGATGCCCCGAAAATTATGTAGGCTTGTATATCCACGCTTTCACCACTTCCAATCTTAGGATACCACCGCATCCTTTAATTTTAGAATTCCTCCGATATTATGAGGTACATTTCTAGGTTCAACCTTTGGCCTAGCTGTCGACAACATACATTGTTATGTGTAAAGCCTATGGGTTTGAACCATCCTCGATCGTGGCTAGGGGTTTTTAAATCTATACCCGGAGGAGATTGGTTAACCTTGGCCAAGAGGGTGAAAGGGATGTGCCCATATTGATAGATAGGCCTTTTACGAACATAAGGAACCGGAAGGCAAGTTCTTTTATATTCGACTACCATTATCCCTCCCGGATACTCGCATTGTTAAACCCGGACTTTCAATATGATGAGAAAAGGTTCACCGATCCATTGCCTTATACCGTGAAAAGAAACCCATTGTATCGGGCGCTGGCTCGTCATCGAGCCGACCGCCAGACCTTCCCCGAGCCAACCTGCTCATGGTGGCATTGCCGAGAGATGGGAAGGGTCTCCGTTAGTACCGAGATAATTTGTGATGGAGAAAGTATGTATTTTTAAATTAACATAAGAAACAAAACTTATCTTGTCGATATTTATCTTATCTCGCTTTTGCGTAGATGTCATTCAGAACTTTGTTGTGGCCGGAGGTGCCAAAGAGGTAAGCTTTCTTCAAAGAATCCCCAAGAAACAAGCTATGGCGTGGGCTCCCGTCGGTGTCCATAAACAAAGACGAGGTGGATGCCCATCCTGTCGAGCTCAGATCTTCTCGCTCCTCCACCAAAGGAACCCATAGATGTAGAAGATCACCGTGGAGAACATTGTCGACTCAGACGAACCGCCTCCAAGGACCGTTGGCCATCGTAGGACCCTCCCAGACAGGTGAGAGGGTTCAAAGCGAGAAAGGTGCGAGTGCTAAGGCTATGAAATCGATTCAAAAGAAAGCTTATTCTACCTACTCCTCCTCTCGAACTACCCTAAGAAGAGTGCCTGGGGTAGGTCAGTGGTATTTCCACCATCGAAGGGCCCAAGGTGATGACTTCCATGGTAAACTTCTTACCTGTGAAATAAAATTAAATACCAAAGATCATATATTAATGAAACTTACTTTTGTTATAGGACTTCACGACACGAAGGAGCTTCCTTCTCCAAGCTTGTCACCAACTTATGAGCTATGTGATCCCTCCAAGTGGAAGGAGGTGATGAATAACATGTCTATAGAGAGGCTCTGTGATCTTCATGATAAAATCTATGTTCGCCAGTGGCATGCTTGACAACCAACTCAATGCTAGGACAAGGAATTGCTCCGCACGTCACCAAAGCTCGAGAAGAAATAGATACTATCCGAGGGGGAGAAGGTTAGAGATCAAAAGTATGCAGACACGGAGAAGAAGTGTGAGGAGGCATTGGAGGATTTTGATAAGAATCCTTGGTTCAAGATCTTAGAGCCGAGAATGAAAAGCTCAAAGGTCAATTGGCAACGAGCAAGGTGAAAAGTCTGAAGAGTTAACTGTCAAGGCTCTATGGTTGTTGGTTATAAAGAGTGATATCCGTTCTTTCATCCAAGTGTGGAGGTCTCGAACAAGAGAGGTCAAAGTTGGCCGGACCAAGAGATCAAGCTCCGAGAAAGGTAGATGGCCCGAACCTCCGTCTCAAGATGTCAATAAGGACAAAGTGGACTGTAATCAAAAGTGATCCCCACATTGCTATGGAACTTTACCATAGCGATGATGTGGGATTGCCATTGAGAATGTGGTGAATCTTGCCATTTTTCATGGCAAGTGTACCACTTTGGAGGAGGTGGCGAAGACGGGGAACCAGAGGCTTTGGAGAAAATTCCGTACATGTGGCAACTCATGAAAAGAATATGATGATGCAGTAATCATTTAACCGCTTTAGAGTTCCTTTCCTGCGAGATGTGACGAAGGACCCATCGACCTCGATTGAGGATCCGCTAGCCAAGAAGCCAAGGAAAGTCCACCTCCTTCTCCTCCAAGAGGACTCCGTCACCCTGTGTTCCATCTCCGTGCTCACCGATCCCACTCACCCAAGGTTTAAAGAAGGCAACCATGTGGTTGTAATTTGATCCCTGTGGTATGTACCTGCTTAAAACAATTGTCTCAGGTTCGCTCCGTGCTTCGTGCCTGATGAAACAATTTACTTATTGCATGTTGGTAGTAGGCTACGGCCCAAGACAATAGTTTATAATGTTGGATGTTTTAAGCCTATGGTTCTGTTTTAGACTAGTAAAACTAGTCATAAATCTACAACGAAGCCACTAGGGCTCGAATTTTGCCATGTGTGATTCTTCTCTTTACTTTTACTTATGTAAAAATATTTTTACAACCTAAGGTATGGTAGATGCATAGCCTCATTGTGTGTAGTTACTTCACCAAGAATATTAGCAATCGATAATTTATGTTAGGAATTAGAAATTCGGTATTAAAGAGTCGGTCACCTCAAGTATATGTAATCGTTAAGCTCGTCGTAGTCGTAGTTATTTTAAGTTAAGTAGTATTTAGTTTTGTAACACCGTGGAGGACGGACGGGTCTTTACCCACTATATGCACGATCCACACCCGATGTGTGGCGTTTTATGTAAGACTATAAATACTCTCTACCTCCCAAGGTAGAGTTGGAGCTCATAATAAGAATTTTCTTTCTCTCACTAAAGTTCCCTAAACCTCTAACTTTCTCTCTAGAATTCTACTTATACGCCACCTTGTGTTATGGTTTGATGTGTATGTGAAAACCAATATCCAACAATTGGTATCAAGAGCCATGGTTAGATCATATCTTGCACATCTTTGGATTTCTAGTGGTTTTAGGTGGTTTTGAGTTTGAAAAAGTTTAGTGGTTTTGCATCATTTGGGTGATTTCTAGTGTTAAAGTTTGGATTTTGATAGTACTTTTATGTTTAGAATCATCACAAGTGTTTAGGTTTTGATTTGGTAAGCTTGAATCATCGTGGTTGGGTTGTTTTGGATTGAAAAGTGATGTTTTTGTGGTTTTCTTGCTAGCGACTTGACATCGGACTTCATTCTTCAAGCGACTTGCTTTGCAATTTTGTATGCGAGTTGCGACTTTGGAGTTAGCGACTTAGATCTAGCGACTTAACGGTACAAGTAGTGGACTCTCCACTACGGGTAGCGACTTGTGGTAGCGACTTGGTATTTAGCGAGTTGCTCTTTAGCGACTTGTATCTTTAGCGACTTGTGTTCAGCGAATTGTTGCCAAAATTTTGCT
Organism: Chrysanthemum lavandulifolium; assembly: GCA_022545495.1. Taxonomy (NCBI): domain Eukaryota; kingdom Viridiplantae; phylum Streptophyta; class Magnoliopsida; order Asterales; family Asteraceae; genus Chrysanthemum; species Chrysanthemum lavandulifolium. The sequence continues at coordinate 207,563,694 of CM040243.1, read as the reverse complement.
AGCGACTTGAGGCTTAGCGAGTTGCTATTTAGCGACTTGCATTTGTCTAGCGACTTGGGACTCTTAGCGACTTGGTGGTGTAGCGAATTAGTGTTAGCGACTTGGTGCATTATTATTCTAGCGACTTGGGTGATTGTTCTACGGTTTTCTTGATTTAGTAAAATCCGTGAAAGAATCTATTTCCGGTTTAATCATAGAGTTATAAAATCCGTATAATTTGTTAACATGTCTACCAACGTTCCTACTATCATCTCCACTGTTGCCGAGGATGTTCAAGCGGTGGTTCGAGATACTCGTCCACCCATGCTTGATGTAATCGACTACGACTCTTGGGCTCAACGAATCAGTTGTATTTTCTTGGAAAGGAAAATGGAGTCAACATTCTCAAATCCATTGATGAAGGACCGTATCGGGTTGAGACGACTAGAGATATACTTGATACTAATGAAGATGGAACTCTATTTACGGAATGGATGGACCAAAGATGTATGATGAGCTTGATGATAAGGAGAAAAGAGATTCGATCTTGATATCGGGGCTTCTAACATTGTTCTTCAAGGTCTTCCTAAAGACATCTACAAGTCGATCAATCACAACACGAAGCAAAGGCGTTATGGGATAATGTCAAGATGCTTCTCTCGGTTCGAAATTAACTATGGAAGGCAGAGAATCACAACTCTATGATGAATTTGAACACTTCAAGATGAAACCGGATGAGAGTGTCTATGAGTACTATGTGAGATTTCATAAGTTGGTGAATGATATGAGGAACATCGAATGACTATGCCTAACATTCGGTGAACTCAAAATTTATGAACAACATGAATCCCAAATGGCACAAGTTTGTCACCATTGTGAAGCTCACTAAAGGATTGAAGAATACAAACTATGAGCAACTCTATGCCTTCCTTCTTCAAAATGAGAGACATGCTATGTTTGAAAAGATGATTCTTGATCGGTTCAAAACCAACGGGAGAAACAAGCTCATCAAATGATTCAACCGCATTTTACTCAAACGATGGAATCACAACCAAAGCTTCACAAGTCATACCCATGGGTAATGGTAATCACAAACTCATTCCCGATCCTATGTTCAAACAAGTCGATGCTTTGATGCACACGTGGGTAACTTCATTAATCAACTAGCTCTTATGATTAGTCAAAACATGAACTCTCTCCCACAAACCAACAACAATCTCGAACCGCCTCAACCCACACAATCAAGCTTTGGTCGAGATGGGAAGGATATGGTGCAACCGGTTCAAGAAGACGGTTTGACCAAAGAAAGAGGTGGAGTGGTAGAGGTTATGTTGCAAACCGAGAATAGAGGAAGGAATGGAAATCGGGGTCAAGCAAAGCCAATCAAATGTTACAATTGTGGAGGTGAGGACACATTGCAAGGAACCGCACATCTCCAAAACGTCCACGAATCTTGCCGATTACTTGAGAGATAAGATCTTGCTTGTACAAGCTCGGGATAATGGTCTTTGCTTTGGATGAAGAGGAGTTGTTGTTTCTTCTTGAGGGCAATGCCAAGACCTATGATGCGAGATGTGGATGAGCGGCCAATTCGTGAGATAGGTCACAATCATCGAATGCCTTTCAAGTCGTGATTGTGATGCATCGACTCGATGTGGATGATGGACCTACTGCACACACAATTTTATGGCTAGCATTTCTCCAATGGTTTCTCCCAAGGTCTCTTCTTCACCACAAGGTGGCCCATCCAAAGACAAACTCATCTCGGAGGTACTAAAACTATACGATGATGCTAATGTGCAAAAGATGCATGACAAAGTACTATCAATGAAACTATTGAATCAAATATTGAAAATATGGGTAATATCAATGTTGTCCCATATGATCAATATGTGAAACAAAGTGAAAGTGAAGTTGTACCAAGTGATGCATCTTCTGCGATCAACAATGACTATGTTTTGATGAATACACCGCATGTGCCCCCGATGATTACGTAATTTACGAACTAAATGCCTATAAAGAGCGTGTTGCTATTTATGAACAACGTGCAAAATTTGAGTTGACCACTCGTGAGCGGAAATGGATGACCAAGTGCGTACAATCATTAGAAAAAGTAATTTTAGAAGAAGTATTAAAACAAGAGTTAAATTCCTTGCAAGAAAAGCTTTCTAAAACGCTAAACAAAAACAAGAACTTCAAGAAAATGTGAAAATGCTTAAGCAAGAATTTAATGCAAAGGAATCAAAACTCTTGAAAGATTTTTCTAATCTAAAAACTTTGAAAAACAAACTTGAAAACAAGTTGTACATACAAGGAAACACCATTCGATTTGCTCACATGATCACTAAGCATAGAGTTCTAGCGATAAGCATAGTGTTCCCATTATAGATAAACCCGACCACGAGTGCGGAAAGATAGCAAAAGCGACTCAAAGTGTGATCTATGATGGCAATGAGATTCTTAAACCTAGACAAAACCTAGTTGCGTTGAGTGCACAGAGGAAGATAAGAAATTAGATGAAATCACTAGGAAAAGATGAATAAGAAACTAAATGATCCTAAATGCAAAGAGAAAAAGTAATTATCACTCCCATGACTACAAGAAGGAAAACGGGATTTCCTTGAACATGTTTAAGCCTCAACATTGTTGACTCCCGAACAAGTTTTGGAAAATGGATTTAGATAAGCGAAAAGCTAAAAATATTGTTGAAACAAACCCTCCCTTTGGAAAATGCCTAGAAGCATTGTGTATCCTCCTAATACACCAATGCATCTTGTTCCTAGAACAATTGCCACTAAAAGCAAGACCTTAATTAGCCAATATGTTATCTTTCAACTATTTGTTGATTTTGAGAAAACTTGCAAGAAAAGGATCACACCCATTGGTATAAGCGAAGGAGAAAGGGTTTTGAACAAATGAAAGAATGTTATTTAATCGAGGTCATGCCTTTCTTTAAACTTCTAAAAGATCACTTTGAGAGTCTTAAAAGGGATAGAATTTAGATATTAAGGGAATGGAAAAGGAATTTGATGCAATGATAGTTGAGGTTAGTGACTATGAGCGAGCACTAAAATATAATGAGATTGAGAGGAAGAACTTGCATACATTAAATGAGAACTTATTTACGAATGTATTGCTCAAGATGTGTTTTTCATCGCTACAAATTGTTCCATTAATGCTTCTCAATTTCATGAATTATCATTGCTTTGAAAGTCTCCCATGATCGTGTCATTGAGCTTGAAAAATCTAATTACGAACTAAATGAGAAAATTGAACTGGATGATCACGACAATTTGGTTAAACATTTTCTAAACTAGAAGTTGAGCATTTTAATTTACAACTAAAATATCAACATCTTAAAGAAAATGTCAAAACTTCAAATATCAAGACATCCTCGGATGCTCCGAGTTTGATGCGACTTTTCAAATTAACAAGCGTGATGAGCAGATTCAAGCTCATTGCAACACGATCGAAAAGTTGAAAGCCCAAATCTCTCAATTAAAGGGTCAAGCGAACAATATGACAGGTCCCCAAATGCCTCCTCCTTTAGATTCTCGAAATTCTCAAAACTTTCATCTTCAAAACTTAGTAAATGCTTTACAAAAGGAAAACGAAAGTTTTCTAGAAGAAAATGAAAAGGTTAAACGTCATTTCAATGAGTTATTTGAATCAATAAAGGTCACTCGTAACAAAAATAACGAACAAATAGCCTTGTTGCAAAAGTTGAGAATCTAAAGAGTCGGGTAAAAGGGAAAATGCCAATGACCAATGGGAGAATGGTGTATCAAAGGTACATATCTTGTAATAAATATGCTTTATGCGTGACATATGTCCCTCCTCATCTAAGGAATAACAAACTTGCTATTCAAACATATTTCTCATACCTTAAGGATTGCTTAGAATGTCTACGTGAGATTGTAGAAGTGGATAAGTTAGAGAAACCTGATGTGCAATTGGCCATGCATGCTTACAAATAGGACCAACCTTTATCAACCTTATCACAAACCCAACACGTGTATAACACGAAACAAACACAAATAAAGCTTAGAAATAAAGAAAGAAAAAGATGGTGACTTGATGTTATAAAACCGTGTATGTGTGAGGATAAGATATGCACACAATAAGTTGTATATTCCTTGAGAGAGAAAACACACACACACACACTTTCAAGCACACCCTCAAATGACCATTTGAGGGTATTTATAGTACAAGAAAAACCTAAAAGGCTTTCCTATGGGCTTTGGCTTGGGCTTTTCGTGGACTTGGGCTTGGATTTGACACATAATAAAAGGCTAGCATATCTCAACTATTAGCCATTTAGCTTAGCCCAATCCACGAGCCCGTTGACTATTCTATCACGATATCTAACACACGTTACAAAGTTCCTAAAAGTGAATGACCATCACTTCTAATAAAACTATTAAGGCTAACAATCTCCCCAAGGGGTGGTCATTCAAATGATGCTCCACTTGATTAGGTCTTTACTTTTCTTGAGCTAGAACTTTGTGTGTAGATATTGAATAGTCTTGATTCTTTGTTCCTTCATGCTTTGTGATCAGATAATGTGGTTGTCTGCCATTGTCAACTTCGTTGGTTAGGTGTCTCCACGTCATTCTCCACTTCTTTCTCCACCATGCTCACACTTCTATTTGACTTTTGGTTACCAATGGTGAAGTTCTCGAGTCTTTAAACTTTGTAGATTCTTTGACATTGACGAAGAATCATCTCCTTTGATTATGATGAGAACTTTCATGTGTTGTTGGTATGAGCATGTGGCGAGTCTGCACGATCCATCCGCTCCGGAGCTTCCATAAGAAGAAAACATAAAACATTGTTAGTAATAAGCGGATTCGGCACTTACAAGTTTGAATTTCGAGGGTGTTAACGACATAGTGTGAAAACACGTCTCTAATTCTCACAGAGGCCGTTCTGAACTGAGTCCCACAAGTGAGATAACGCGATGTACCAAATACATCTGATTCGGATGAGTCGATTGAGGTACACGAAGCATCACCCCACGTAGACCGTTTGAGACACACTAAGCGTAATCCATGGGAGTTACCGTGACTGCTTGTCGGTCGCTTGATGTTGACCCCGGCGGGGAGTTTCCATTCAATCATTGAAGATCACGGATGTGAAACTTCTCATAAATGTTACGGCGATTGCTAAGACTGCGTGGGACTCTAGAATATATCACTTGTGCCCTTATTGATGAACAACAAGCGATGTCATGTCATGTGTTCCTATGAGATCTTTTGATGAATCTCGTGGCTCTAGACTCAATAAGTGCATTTTGGTTTTCTGAGCGGAGACTAGGGAGAGGGTCTCCTTCTTCAATACCAACAATCTCTAAGAGAAAGTCGATAGATTATGTAGGGTTCCCAATGAGAATGAAACAAATCCTTTTAAGAGGAATTGAGTGGCTAGAAGGTTTAGTGCGATCGTCACTGGGTCCATGACGTCTTTGTCTTCAATACCGGTGTCATCTAGTGACAACCAGTAGCAGATGAATTGAACCGGTTTACGCCTAAGGTTGAATATGGAGGGCTATTTCTTTTCACCCTTTCATTTACATTTCTTTTAATTCTTCAACCCTTCTTTCTCCTTTCTCACATTACTCCTTTTTCAATCATTCCTAAGGACTTCTAATACTAACTATTTGTGATGTCCTTGGGTAGATCCCTCCGACTCTGGCGGATCATAGGACAATTTCCTATCCTTAGTCACCTTATAACTCCATGACTTGTCCTATTGTTGCCATAAAACCATTTTTCTTGAAAATCTCTCGAGTGTTTATGATAGAAAACATGTTTGAAACACTCAAGTGAGTTTTATATTTTAGAAACACTCCCCCTTCACATGTGCTTATATGTTTTGACGAATCGCATAGAGGGTAGAGTTCGCACTTTTGAATTGATCGACTTTAAATGAACAAGACCGATTCGAGACACGTTTACATCACTAGAGAACTAGCTTGAAATTATTACCCGTCTGGTCAAGTCCATAGAAAGTTTCTCGAGATGGTACATGATTCCTCGTCAATTCATTGGTTCCGTCTGAGTCGAGCTCATTTGAGATTCAAACAACATTATTTTGATCACATTTTAATCACGTCTCCTCCCCTCAAAAATAGCATATCGTGATATTTTTGATATCAACGGATTAAACAACATTTTAGAATCTTTTGGGGAGACAAACGGATTTGATTTAAGCATGAATTTGGAACATTTTGTTTTATACTCCCCTTTAATAAAGCATAATCAATTAAAGGGTTTTAGAGGAGTTATCTTGAGCACAAAATATTTTGAAAGATTTTGAAAATCTTTTGAACAATCTTGAAAAGGTGCTCAAGATGATGATGATTTCTCACCATTTTTAAATGTAGTGCCTTTGAAGCGTACACCTCATTTTTCGATCAAAGCACGAGTTTTGATTTGAAAATAATCAAAAGTCATCATTTCGGTCCGGGTTTCGTCTTGATGTATCGAAAGCCATTATTGAAGAAATTTTGAGAAACGACATGTTTTAGAAAACAATTAAAGAACTCTCGCTCAAGCATCTGTACATGCCCGTATCATTGTTGAATGACATTTCTAGAAACGTCTGAATATCGATTATACAAGAGACATGTCGTGAGAAGAATATTTTGGATTTTGATTTTATATTGTTTTGTATTTTTGAAAGTTTTATATTTTTATATTTTGTTTTTGTTGGTTTTTAAATTTTGTATTTTGTTTTCAAAAATATTTACAGTGAAGCTTTGGAAAATCATTTTCAAGAAGATTCGAGAAGGCGTTCTAACTCCTCGGGGTTGGGCTTCGCATTCAATTCGTCGAACTAAATACTCAAACCTTTCTTTTGGAAGGGCTTTAGTTAATAGATCGGCGAGTTGGTATCTGTCTTCACGAAGAATAATTCAACAGTACCATTTTCGACGTACTCTTTGATGAAATGGTAGCGGACTCGATATGCTTAGTCTTTGAGTGATGAACAGGATTGCATGATATGGCTATGGCACTTTTGAGTCACAATACATAGGTATTTTATCGAAAGTAAAGCCATAATCGTGAGTTGTGTTCTCATCCATAGAACTTGAGCACAACACGCAGATAGAGACACATACTCGACGGTTGAAAGTGCAGTGCAATCTTGTTTCTTTGAAGACCGACACTAACTTTTCACCCAAAATTGTGCTCCTCGGATGTACTTTTTTTGTAACTTGATCACTGCGTGGTCCGCATCGAAAAGGCAATTAGATCAAATCCGGTTCCTTCGGATACCAAAGTCCCATGTGAATGGATGTCTTGATGCACCGAAGATCCGTTTAACCTCTTTGAGGTGCGGTTCGATGAGCTTTGCACGAAACCGTGCTAATAAGCAAACGACAAAATGAATATCACAGTCGACTAGCGATAAGATACATGAGAGAACCAATCATGCTCGATATTTCTTGGATCAATAGGTTTCCCAAACAAATCGGCTCCAATTTTTGGTGAAGTTACCATTGGTGTTCGACCGAATCACGATTATCCATACCATGATTTTCAAAATCTCGGTTGTATTTAGCTTGATTAATAAAAATTCCACGAGGGGTGATGTATTTGTAAACCAAGAAAGAATTTTAGTTCCCCATCATGGACATTTCAAATTTGCTTTTCATGAGATTTTCAAAATGTTTTGAAAGATTCGGATTAGTGGACCCAAAGATGATGTCGTCCACGTAAATCGAACAATCAAAATGTCGTTTTGCATTTTGTGTAAACAAGGTAGGATCAACTGTTCCTTTGGTGAAATTGTTTTGGATAAGGAAAGAGGTCGATTCGTCATACCACGCTCTCGAGCTTGTTTTAAACCATAGATTGCCTTTTTGAGTTTGTAGGCGTAGTCCGGATGTTCCATGTCTATGAAGCCTTGGTGACTCACGTACACTTCTTCTTTCGAGTTCCATTCAAGAACGCGGTCTTAATGTCCATCGATAAACCGTGATGTTTTGTGAGCTACATAGGCCAAGAATATCTGATTGCTTCAAGTCTAGCTACCGCGAATGACTCTTCAAAGTCTATCCTTCCTCTTGTCTGTATCCTTTGGCCACAAGACGAGCTTTGTTGCAATTACGATCATCTCTTCATCCCTTTTGTTCTTCCATAACCATTTGAGATCGATGGCGAATGTCAATTGGTCTTGGAACCATTTCCCAAGAGTCATGTAGGCGGTATTGAAGAAGTTCCTCTGCATTGCTTCTATCCATGCGGGATCCGCCATTGCCTCGCGAATGTTCTTTGGTTCTATATTGCTAATTGAGCAAAGGTAAATGCATAAGTCGCAATCGGTGGCAAGTTGACGTCTCGTCTAAATTGGCCTTGAAGGTTCACCAATAACTTGTTCAATTGGGTGGTCTTTTGTCCACTTGAGTAGAAGGATACCGTTGGTTATCGTGTCACGAGTTAGATGGTTCTCGTAAGCTTGAGGAAGATTCGGTGATTCCGTAGCAAACGGGTTTTCAAATAAGTCTTCATCTAACGTTGCATCGTTTTGGTTTTGGTTTTGCTCATCAACTTTGGTAGAATGGGTGCAAGAAGCGTAGTAGATGTAGATGATGTTGATGGAGTTGGTGCATTGGTTTCGACCGTTGTAGATGCATCTTCATTGGTGGTGGAGGATGATTTTGAGCGGGTGCGGCGAATGATGGTTTGATGCATTTGTCGAGTTCCACCATAGTATTCATCGAACATTAACTCGAAGAAATTCTCCCATTCTTGTTCTTTAGGATTGTCAAACGAAGTTGATTGAGCTCTTTGAGGTACGAGTCCCGAGCGATGTGTCCGTAAGTCATCCGGTTTAGTGCGGGTTCTAGGCGAGTCTCTCGAAAGCCATTTGTGAAAGTTCATCAAATTTCACATTCATCGTCTCCATGATCCTCTTTAGTTCTCTGTTATACACCACAGATGCCCTCGAGTTATCTGAATATCCAATGAAGATTCCAATATCACCTTTAGCTTTCGGTTTTCCAAGATCTTCTCGTCATTCGTTGGATAGCACAAAGCGCCAAACACGTGAAAGTAAGAGATATCGGTTTTCTGTTGTTCACAAGCTCATATGGGGTTTTATTGAATCTTGGATGGATAAGGGATCGGTTACGAGTGAAACAAGCGTGCAACATCGACCAAAGAAATAACGGTGCACTAGAATAGATTAGCATTGTGCGGCGACTTCCACAAGAGTTCTATTTCTTCTTTCAACTACCCCATTCTGTTGTGGAGTTCTAACAACGATGTCGATGAGTGATTCCAACATCTTCAAAATAAGATCTTAACTCCCGATTAGTGAATTCGGAGTGCCATTATGCATTCTTACAACTCTTCTGGAGCTTGAAGAAGTACTTGAATACGCTTCGGAAGGTGATGATGATGCACGGTGCTTCGTCTTTTGATCTCGAAACTTAACCCATGTATATCTCGAATAGTCATCGGCGATAACAAGAATATACTTTTTCCGTTAATGCTTTCAACTCTCATTGGGCCACATAAGTCCATGTGCAACATATGCAACCTTGCTTCCGAACTAGGTACGGTTTGGGTTTATATGATGCTCTTTTGCTTTTCCTTGTTCGCATGATGGACATAAGTGATCCTTGGTGTATTTGAACTTTGGAAGTCCATTGACGATGTTGTCTTTGGCAAGATTGTTGATGGTGTCGAAATTGAGATGGGATAACCTTCTATGCCACAACCGGATGAGTTCGGATGCTCGTGTCATAAGACATATTGGTGATGAAGAGGCCATTTGATTGATGTCGATAGCATACAAGTTTGTATCACGATTCCCGCTTAAGAGATCGGTGCCATCCAAGTTTCTAACGAAGCAAGCATTTTTCTAAAAGCAACCTCTAAATCGCATCACGAACCGCCTGATCGAGAACAAATTGTGTCCCAACCCTTGACATAGTAAACCCGAGTGATCAAATAATTTCCAAAGGTAGATCTCCATAACCCATGATAGTCGCTACATGATCATTTCCAAACGTCACGGTTCCCATGAATTTCAGACGAAATTGATCGGCAGACTTGATTCGGTCATGTGCTTGGAGCAACCCGAGTCGACGATCCAAAGACATATTTCGATAACACGCCAATAACGAAGAAGAAGATTTTGGAAACCGTTTTGATTTTGGTTCCTTTGGGTTAGAGGTAAAATCCTTATCACACTCATAGAAGTCATCTATTGGTAAGACAGGTTTATCACTCATTCTACCATTCTCGAGTGTGAAAGTTCTACCCGTGGGTTTCAAATGTCATCCCTAAAGTAAACATTATGCTCCCTATCGGTGAGTGTAAAGCCTAAGTCTCGCAACTAGTCTTCCTATTCGTTTAGCATAAGTTCTTTTAGGAACATTCTTCTTAACAGCAATCTCATTCTTAGAAACACAATCATCATGAACATTAGTTAAAGATTTCTTGCAAGTTAAACAAACAGATTCAACAGATTCATTAAACTTAGCAGATTTCATAGGTTCATTACATTCAGATGAAATGTCTTTCTTATTACAAAGCGGTAAATTCCTAGGGTGTTCTTCTACTTTCTTCTCTTTATTCAAGCGACTACTCTTAGAGGCATGCGAGACTCTATTGTTCCTTGTATTGCTCTTAGGCTTTAGTCTGCTGCTCCTAGAGGTGCTTTCTAGTCCTGTAGAAGGTGAGGCACACGCATTAGGATTCACATTTTTATGAAGGGAGGTGGTTTCAGCTTTCCTAGTCTCTTTAGAGTGCTTTTCTAAACTTATGTCGTTTGTTCCATATGTTTTAGATGTGGAGGCGCATTAGTGGTACTCATCTTAAAAGGCCAGGTGCTAAAACTTTTGGTTTCTCGATAACCGCTTTTCCTTTTTCAACATTTTGTTTAGGTAGGGCGGTGGAGTGGTGGTTTGATAAAACATTTTCTCATTGACTTTTGGAGGAGGCATAAAGCAGACATTTTGGTTTGGAAACCGGTTTGGGAACATTTGCTTTCTCCGAGTCAATGGTTTTGTAATCACGCTTTCCACTACCTTTCCTTTTGACTTTCCACCGAGCCCTCAAAAGATCATTTTTGCTTTCATGTCATTGTAGGCACGCTCATACGACAATTTGTCATACTTGCATTCCTCGGTTTTCGATCAAGTTGTTTAAAATATGAGATATTTTCTTTTCAAGTTTTCAAGAGCTTTTTCATATTTTGAAACAATTTGGAGGTCTCATCTTGGAGTCTTTCATGATCTTCAACGAGAATATGTTTGCAAAATGATGGACATAATATCGATGGTCGAACATCTTGAAGAGAGAATCATTTAACTTTTCCAAAAGTTTGATGTGTTCAACACTTTCATTAGCTTGCTTTACCGGTTTATGGTCCTTGACAAAGTCAATTGTTTCTTTCAAAAATGCTTGTTCAAAATGAATTACCCTTGAGTTGATGTTATTCGGTGAGGGCAATTTGAGTTTCAAAAACTTTTTTGTTCATTATCAAAACTATTAAACCGGATGTTTGTTGTAATATTGGTTTTAGTTTTAACATCTCTTGAAGATCCACAATTCTAGTTTTCACATTTTCTAAAATACTTCTCGCATCACTTGTGTTAAAAGGATTGTTTGAAGACATTTGTTCAATGTTCGAAGAGATTTTGAGACAACTCAGCGGTTTTGAAATGATTTTGAAACAGATGTTGACACTTTGTTTGAAACACTTGGTGTGGTGGAAAACTTTGATTGTCTTTTTGAGAAACAAAAGTAATTCCATTAATTTTGTTCCATTTGTTATAATCAATAGGTTTGATTTCGGATGATTTTGTTTCATTTTTGATCTACTCTCCTCGATAGTTCTAACGTTTCAAGAGAATCATGCACAATTATGGGTTCATGCAAAACATTTCCATTGTTCAACACATTCTCGAGATTTCTCGAGCTTTCTTGAGAAAACAAGGAGGTGAGTTACCAAGAGCCATTCTATGTTAGTATGAAAAATCGGATTTACTTGATTAGAAAGCATCTTGATTGTCTTAGCGGAATGACCCGTTGTAAGAAGTAAATTGTCCAATTTTTGATCGTTTCATTTTATCAAGAATCTCATCAAGAAGAGAATCTTCTCGTTTTGCAAAATCGATTATCAACTTCTTCTTCTCTTTTCAAGATCGAATACTTTGCTTTTTGTTTAGAAAGTTGGTCATTTAAATCGAAATTTCCTTGTTTAAAGATTTGATTTTCAAGTTGATTCACATCAAGTGTGTCATACTTGATTTGCAAATCTTTTCTCTTAAAAGCAAATCTCGATAACCAATTTCTAATTCGATTTTTGTTTGTATGAAATTCATAGGCTCTGGCGTTCTCTTTGTAACTCTCAAGCTCGGCGGTCAATTTAGCATTCGCGGCCTTAACATCGCGATTGACCTTTTAACTTTCTCAATTTCAATGCCACATTTGATTGATTAATGATTCAAAATAAGCACGTGTTTCCTCATCGGTCTCGAGATTTTGTGCCACACGGTCTCCACTAGGATCCACATCGGAGTTTCGAGTTAGTATTGCTACAACTCGGATTGTCGGTATGTATCATAAGTGGGTCTTTGGCGTCACGCGAATCTTGTTCGTCATGAGTAAACACATCAAATATGACATTGTTATAGCATGGATCAATGATTGGTACCTCGATCTTGCGTTGGCGTCATAGGCGGGAGGTGAGTCGACTCGTGTCATACTTAGCTTCACGAAGATTTGCCATGAAGATGCAATTCGCATTGAGTTCCTCGAGGTCTTCCAATTCATCCACAATAGCGAAAAGTCATTTTCCTCGACACTCAATCTGTAACCCGCATCTTGCTTATCTCGCTAACAACAGACTTTTCAAGAAAATCACCATTCTTCTTGTGCGGCTTAGTGGGACGGTTTCTTGCCATGTGACCCACTCCTTGACGATTATAACACTTAACTCGATTACCACGATTCACATTTCCATAATTCCCAACGATCGGGCTGCAACATTCCCATTCGATTACCCACCGCTCTATTCCCAACATTATGTCCAATCGATTTCCAACATTCGACCCAGTGATTACCACGATACGGAACCGCTGATTACCCATACGAAATCCAAGTAGCATATCCTGCTGATTCCCAATAACTCCAACCATTTGTCCTTGATTACCCATATTCACACCCGGTGTGCAATTTTCTGTTGCGAGTGTTTGATGAAATCCTTTGGTTGTTGTTAGTTGGTGTGGAATAGCGACCTTTGATTACTTTACCCAAGAATGTAAATGCTTGTGACAAAGGGTCTTCTTGTTCGATTTCGAGATCGATGATTCCTTGTTCTGGTATTGTTGTTTGTTGAATGACGGTGGATAGAATTGTTGTTGTGGTTGTTGAATGTATTCTGCGCAAGTTGTTGTTGTGGAAGATGATGAAGCTTGTTGTTGTGTATTCACCGGAGTTTGAGTCTTTGCAATGAGTGCCAATGGATCATGATTCTTTGCCAATCTTTCTTTCCCGACTTCATTCACTTCACTTGGTTTTGTTTCGAAAATCGTTCGAGTTGATCAAAGTTCACTTGATGAAGGTCTTTTGTTTGGTTGACAATAGTTACATATCGTCCCCATTCTTACGGAAGATTGTTCAAGAACTTGATGTTTTGAGCGATAGTTACGGGTGTCGACTTGTTTCGATAAGCTCATTCATCAAAGTGCAAAACCTTCCATAGTAGGATTCAATGGATTCTCCGGGGTAGAAGTAAACTTTTCCCATTCGGTTAGCGACTTGTTCTCCATGTCTTGTTGACCAATTTATGTTCCATGACAAAGTCGTCTAACACGTTCCCACATATCGAAAGCGGTTTCTGGCCGTCTCTGAACAAAGATGTCTATTGGTAAACCCAGTTGGACAATATGAATTGCCATGTCATCTGCTTCGACTTGTTTCGATCCTCTTGAGTGTATTCGATTCTTTTTGAAGACGAAAAAATGGTGGGACGGGAGGTGTTGCATCGTCATTTCGGTCATGGACTTGTCGAGGTATGAAGGGTCCATCCCGAATGGATTTAATCATGAGTTTTCCATTAGGTTTGGTCTTGATGTAGCGGAGAATTCGACTTGTCCATTGAAGATAACCACCTTTTTCCAACATAGGAGGACGGTTTTCGGCACCGCCGCATGAATGTCTTGTTGAGTTGCCATTGATGAAGGTATGATCGATAAAGTTGATGTAGGATCGATTCAACGATAAAGGAGTTGTGGTTGATGAAGATTAAGCTCGGTTGAGGTGATTCTGAAAGTCGTACTCGTAACCTTGGTTCTTAAAAACTTTCGCCCAAAATTTGAAATTCACTATAAAAATCAATTCTAAGGTCGTATGAAAATTTTGAGTTATGACAATTTTGACGCCAAATTTGACCCGAAAATTTGAATTTAGGCCCAAAATTTGAATTTTGACCAAAATTTTCAAGTTAAACCAAAATTTGAATCTCGTAAAAATTGAACGTTTAGTCTCCTCAAAATTTAAATTTTACTCAAGTTTTCCGCCAAAACAGAATTACGAGCGTAGAAAGAGCTTAGGTGTAGGATCTTATGTGTAGAAACTTAGGCGTGGGATCTTATTAGGATCTTAGGCGTAGGATTCCTTAGGCGTGGAATCTTATCGCGTAAGTTTAAAGTTACGCGTAGTAGAAAAGTTACTCGTAAATTTAGCTTATGCGTAAGAAAACTTAGGCGTGAAGTTAAATGCTTATGCGTAAAGTATTCTAGCGTAAGTCGAAACTTATGTAAGATTAGGGTTTTGCCAAAATCCTTTACACTATCACGATGTAAGAGATATCCAAAAGTCAAGTGTTCCACAAACTTATCCAAGTGAGGAAGCACCGAGTCACCGTATTAAGCTCGAAGATTCTTCACCAAAAGTTATGAGTAGAAAACTATGCGTAGTTGACTTTCTTCTGCGTAGAACTAGGGTTTTGACCTACTCGTAAAAATTTTCAACGATTCAAACAATTTCTCTTGCACGATATCCTTAAAACACTCGAATAACCCAAAATGTTGACCTTTTCACCCAAAGTGGCTAGAAAAGTTACGGTAGAAATGACCAACGAATCAAAACGAGTTTAAAACTTAACCAAAACACGTAAAGCTTGAATTTTTGCAAAAACTGAAACTTTAGCACCAAATAAACCTTAAACCACAAGAATCTTGAATTTTTAAGTGCAAAATTAAAGCTTTAAGCGTGACAAATATGTTAAACGAAGCTTTATGCGTATACTAACACTTCAAAAAACTTCAACAAAACACTCCTAAACCATTGTTAGGCGATTGATACCAATTGTAGGACCTTAGAAATATCAACCTTATCACTTTACCAACCCAACACGTAACCCAAGTTACAAGTATAAACGTGTTAACCAAACACAAACAAAGCTTAGAAATAAGATGAGAAAGATGGTGACTTGAATGATATAAAACCGTGTATATGAGAGATAAAGATGAACACAATAAGTTGTATATTCCTTGAGAGAAAAAGCACACACACACACTTTAGCACACCCCTCAAATGACCATTTGAGGGTATTTATAGTACAAGTAACATGAAACCCTAAAGGCTTTCTTGGGCTTTTCGTGGGCGGATTGGGACTTGGATTGGATTACACATAAGCTTATAAATGGCTAGCAAGTCTCAACTATTAGCCATTTAGCTTAGCCCAATCCACGAGCCCGTTGACTATTCTATCACGATATCTAACACACGATACAAAGTTCCTAAAAGTGAATGACCATCACTTTAAAACTAATAAAACTATTAAGGCTAACAAGAGTCGGGGTAAAGGAAAATGCCAATGACCAATGGGAGAATGGTGTATCAAACGCTCATTCTAGCAACAAATATGTTGACGTGAAATATGTTCCCCTCATCTCGCAAACTTGCTTTTCAAGCATATTTCTCATGCCTTAAGGATTGTCTAGAACTCGTGAGATAGTTGAAGAGGATAAATTAGAAAAACCACTCAATAATTGGACATGCATGCTCATATGAATGCTAGAATGTTTAATCACAATATGCCCAAAGTCTTTAGGTGAGAGAGTTAATCCTTTGATTCCAAGTTCTATGCCTAGTGCCAAGTATGATATTCATTCTATGCCCAATGTTTTGAATGTGAACCTTAGTGTGCCTTTAAGTAGTTCGATTCCATATCATCAATGCTAAGAATGAGAACTCTAGTATGCCTTCTAGGAGTACAAATCCCAGACTTCTAGTTTTAAGAAAGTGAACCTTAGTGTGCTGCATGTAGTTCGATCCCA
Organism: Chrysanthemum lavandulifolium; assembly: GCA_022545495.1. Lineage (NCBI taxonomy): Eukaryota > Viridiplantae > Streptophyta > Magnoliopsida > Asterales > Asteraceae > Chrysanthemum > Chrysanthemum lavandulifolium. Next base: position 207,547,409 of record CM040243.1, on the reverse strand, counting down.
ACACATCTAAGCAGAGATGCAAAGAGTAGCCAAACCAACTAATGTTCCCATTCCCTCTCAGAGTAATCGGTGACATTAAAGCAAGCAAGTCAAAGTCTCAAGACAATACAAGGAAGGACACGACCTCAAGCTAAGAATGTGCATTGGAAGAGTAGAAGACCTACCTAGGAACTTTAAGTTTGAGCCGAATAAAGCGAATCGTGTTGATTCTAGTATTAGCCATAGGCGTCTTGTAATTAATTCAATTCGATACTATTTGCAAACCTTGTATTGATGTCCGCTGAATTACGCTTCTAATCATGAATGTGGTGTTAATGTTTTGCCTAATGATGTTAATTGTCCAGTTAATATTGTTAATGCTAAAATTCATGCTAAGAAGGCTAAAAGGCAAAACATAAGAAAGTTAGAAAACAAAGGAAACCCACAGGAAGAACATTTAGTAAGATAGGCTATCATTGGATACACGCTGGTCATAAGACTAATCGACAATGCCCACTAGAAAATGGATGCCTCTTGGTAGAACTATTCCTTAAGAAGTGAGCACACTTTGAATAGGGCTAATACAAACACTAGTACTACATCTATTCATAATGATTCCATTGCCTTAATTTACGATATGAATGCTTCTATTTCGATGTGGGTGTTCCAACCATTGTTACTAACCAAATGGAACCCATTCTTGCATGGGGATCCCAATTATCCGATTATCCATTCTTGTGCGTGTTCAACCGCAGATCGTTCAAATCGTTACGTGGTACACGGACTCAGTTTGTTCCAAGCATATGACCGGCGACCGGTCACGCTCATGAACTTCATGAGCAAATTCATCGGAGACAGTTAGATTCGGAAATGATCATTTCGGTGCTATTATGGGTTATGGAGATTATGTTGTTGGCAAAGTGTTATCTCCGGGTTTACTATGTAGAAGGTCTTGGTCATAACTTGTTCTCTGTTGGTCAATTCTGCGATTACGATCTAGAAGTAGCCTTGAGAAAACATACACCGCTTCGTTAGAGAACTTGATGGTAAGGAACTTTTAAGAGGTTCACGTGGTTCAAATCTATACACCATCTCTATCGATGATATGATGAAGTCTTCTCAATTTACTTGTTATCAAAGGCTTCAAAAACAAAGTCATGGTTATGGCATCATCGTCTCAATCACTTGAACTTGGCACCATCAATGATCTCCGAAAGGACTTAGTTGTAGGTTTACCTAGACTCAAGTATGAAAAGGATCATCTTTGTTCGACATGTCAATTGGGAAAATGCAAGAAGTATGCCCATAAACCCAAACCTACTAACTCAATCACGAAGTTCTTCATACAATTCATATGGATTTATGTGGACCAATGAGAGTGCGAATATCTTTGGGAAGAAATATGTGTTAGTTGTGGTTGATGATTACTCTAGATTCACACAGGTCAAGTTCTTAAGGACAAAGGATGAAACTCATGATATCATCATCAAACTCATCAAACAAATGCGAGTTCGACTTAACAAAACCGTCGAATTATCCGGACGGACAATGGGCCGAGTTTGTTAACAAACAACTTAGTGAATTTTATGAAAGCATTGGAATCGACCATCAAAGAAGTGTTCCACGAACTACTCAATGAGCGGTGTATTTGAAAGACAAAATCGAACTCTTGTAGAAGCCGCTAGAACAATGCTTGATTTACTCAAAGGTTCCAATGTTTCTCTGGGTGAAGCTATTGCCACCGCATGCTACACACAAAATCGTTCCTAATTCACACTGTTCATGGAAAAACTCCATATGAACTTGTCCACAACAGAAAACCTAATCTCTTTCCTTCGTGTGTTTGGTGCATTGTGTTATCCAACTAATGAGGACAAGACTTAGGCAAACTTAGAGCTAAAGCGGACATTGGAGTATTTGTAGGGTATGCTCCAAACAAAAGGGATACCGAATCTACAACAAAAGAACCCGAAATATCATGGAAACAATTCACGTTACGTTTGATGAGTGATCGGTCAAATGGCTCTGGACAATCCAGTTCGGGACCCGCACTTCAAAAGCAGTCCCATTGGTTCATCCCTTGTTCCAAATTCTTCTCCAAGAAACTCCATATGTACCTCCATCCGAAGATGATTTAAAGAAATTGTTTGATCCTATGTTTGATGAACTTTATGATCCAAGTACTAATGAGGTGTCAATTTATACAATGTAGGTCGCTCATATTCACGAGAATGAAGTCAATCCTTCAATCTCAATATCATTAAGTCAAGAAGCTTTGCTCACGATCCTTGATCTCATCAACAAATCATCATTCTTCAAATGTACATCATGGAAATGTTTCTAGAATCAATGATGAAGTTAATCCTTTGCTACTCCCGAAGATGCTCCATTTGAAAACATATTTGCTCCCGAATCATCATCGTAACCATCTTCTTCGAGACATCGACTCTGCTACCTCGGTCCCTCAACAACCGCCACATGAACACCTTAGAAAATGGACTCACGATCATCCATTAGACAACATCATTGGAAATCCTCTCGTCTTGTATCAACACGGAAACAACTTGCAACCGATGCCTTATGGTGCTTCTTCAACTCCGTACTATCAAAGATCGAACCAAAAGATGTTAAACCGCCATGAATGAAGATAAGCGGTTCAATGCCATGCAAGATGAAATTCATGAGTTTGATCGACTTGATGTATGGTAGTTAGTACCGCTCAGAGTGTGCTATGATTATTGCTCTAAAATGGATCTTCAAAGTGAAACTTGATGAGCATGGTGATGTATTGAAGAACAAGGCTCGATTAGTTGCTAAAGGATACCGTCAAGAGGAGGTATAGACTTTGAAGAATCTTTTGCTCCAGGTTGCTCGAATCGAGGCAATCGAATCTTTTGGCTAATCTTGCTAGTAAGAACATGGTAGTCTATCGGATGGATGTAAAGACGGCATTTACGAACGGAGATCTTAAAGAAGTCGCTCACGCCGCCCAACCGGAAGGATTTGTGAATCAAGAGCATCCTACTCACGTTTATCGTTTGAAGAAGGCTCTTTACGGTTTAAAGCAAGCTCCAGGGCATGGTATGATACTGTATCAAAGTTTCTTCTATCTACCGGATTTAGCAAAGGAGCGATTGATCCTACATTGTTCACCGTGAAGTCGAGCAAACATTTAATTCATGTTCAAATTTATGTTGATGATATTATTTTTGCCTCGATGACCCCAATAGAATGTGATCGTTTTCAAATGAAATGAGTTCAAAATTTCAAATGTCAATGATGGGACAAATGTCATTTTCTTGGGATTACAAATTTCACAAAGTCCGGAGGCATTTTCATAAATCAATCTAAATATGCAACCGAGATCTTAAAGAAATTTGGATTTGATTCAAGTGACCTGCTGACACTCCCATGATTGATCGAACCAAACTAGATGAGGACCACTCGGGGATCATGATTGACCAAGCGAAATATCATAGTATGATTGGATCCCGATGTACCTCACTTGCTAGTAGACCGACATCTTGTTCATTGTTTGCATGTGTGCTAGATACCGGCTAAGCCTACTAAAAAGCACCTTGAAGCGGTTAAGCGGGTCTTCGGTATCTCCAGGAACCATCAATATGGGTCTTTGGTACCCGAAGGACACCGTATGTCACTAACGGCCTATGCAGATCTTGATCATGCGGGTGTCAAGATACTAGTCGAAGTACGTCTTGAGGTGCTCGGTTTTGGGTGATAAGCTTGTGAGTGGTCTTCAAAGAAGCAAATGAGTACTTCTATTTCCTCTACAGAGGTGAATACATAGCCATGTCATCTTGTTGTGCTCAAATCTTATGGATGAGATCTCAATTATCGACTATGGCTTTGAATTCAACAAAATCCTACTGTCTTGTGATAATAAAAGTGCTATTGCTCTCTCATGCAACAACGTTCAACACTCAAGAGCAAAGCATATCGACATTCGACATCATTTCATCGAGGAACAAGTGGAAAAAGGTGTGGTGGAACTCTATTTTGTGAGGTCTGAATATCGCTAGCGACATCTTCACCAAAGCTCTTCCAAGAGAACGTTTGAGTTCATACTTCCACGACTAGGCTTGAAAAGCCTTCAACCGTAAACACTCAAACGTCTTCGGGAGGAAGGCGAGGAGTAAAGGTCTATGCTCATCTATCTCTTGTAAATATCTTTTCGAAAAACAAAATACAAAATTATAAAACCTTCAAAAAGCAAATAGAAAAATATAAAACTTTCAAAATCCATAAAATTGAAAAATTTGAAAAATCTCCAAAAATATTGTCATTTTGTCATGTTTTCCTCGATTCGATAATATCTACGGTCTTTGTGATGTCATTCAAAGAATGACACGGGACTTTAGATGTTGTTCAATATTTAAATAAATAAAAAAATCAAAAAAATCAAAAATCAAAATTATTTTTATAGAAGAAAGAGAAAAATGGTTTATTGTCATTTTTAGACAATAACCCGCTTTTTAAAGAAAGAACAGAGCCATACTTTATCATGTTTTCAAAATTCCATGCTCGATTCTATAAACATATATCTCTTGAAAACTAATTGCTTTGAAAAATAACTCGGACTCTATTTTTGATAATCATCGGGACTTATTTGTCAAAATATCAATCTCTCAATCAACAACCTATGTCATTGATTGAGGGAGAATGATTTCAATTAAATTAAAAAGTTATTTGGCATTAAATTGTTTTCAAAAGATATACATGCATGTTTTATCAATGGAGTTTAAAGTCTTAAAATCCGATCCTTATCGATTAAACGCTTTCATAATCAAGTTACAATTCCCTTAAAAGCTTTCAAAATCAATTTAAATCAATAAGAGATCACAAATCTCAAATGATTTGATAATTGTGATCGGGGAGAATGTGTGATTTAAATTGGATTTAAATTGATAATTCGGTAAATGGTTTTATAAGGATGTACATGCTATCCTTCCCACATGTGACAAACGATTTCAAATTTTCCATGCACATGTTGAGGGGAGCATCTATCTTAAACCTATGATTTGAAACGTGATCACTTATCTCATGTGCGGGTTCCTCTAGTATGTGCAAAACTCTTTTCAAATCTCGAGGCACATATTGAGGGGAGCAAACTTATGAAAACCTCATCCTTCCCAAAATGCTTTATCTACTTGTCTTGATTAGGAAGTGATGTTGATATCTTTAGAAAATGGTAATCAAAGAAGTTAATTCTTCCTCTTGCCTCCGTGTGCAAAACGATTTCAAATATTTGATGCACATGTTGAGGGGAGCACTTCTTCTAAAATATCAAAAACAATTCGGTACAAAATGTTTTGATAATATATCACAAGTATCCGGATTGATTTTCAAATGGTTTTCAATTGGTTCCAATGGCGGATGAACAATACCAAGTAGACCGACCAACTTTACTTTATGTACGGTGATATAAGGATGATAAGGTTAGGTATGTGTTCCCATGATCCACCGAACGGAGGGATCTACCGAGGACAATCCACTAGTTAGTGTAGAAGTCCTTAGGTATGATGATAAAAGGAGAAAAATGAGATATGGGAAGAATGCGAATCGAGATAGAGCTAGTCTTGGAACAAACCCAACAAGGTTCTAGCTATGAAGTCTCGTAAGCAATCAAGGGGTTGAAGAATTAAAAAGAATTGAATGAGAAAAGGGTGAAAACAAATAGCCCTCCATTTATTCAACCTTAGGGCGTAAACCGGGTTCAATTCATATGCTCTTGATGGTAACATCGGTATTGAAGACAAGACGTCATGGACCCAAAGGATGCTTGCACTTCAACTTTCCAAACCACTCAAGTTCCTCTTAAAAGGACTTGTTTCATTCTCACGGGAACCGACATTATCTATCGACTTTCTCTTAGAGATTGTTGATATTGAAGAAGGAGACCCTCTCCCTAGTCTCCGCACGGGATCCAAATATGCACAAATTGAGTCTAGAGCCACGAGATCATCAATAAATCTCATTAGGACACCTTCAATGAAGACTCTCTGTTTCACACAATGTGGAAAGAGATTATATCTTGAGTCCCACGCATTATCCTTGTGGTATTGCCGAACATCCGAGTGATGTGTATACATATTCACAATGAAGATGGAAAGCCTTCGAGCCAACATCAAACAAGCTCTGGTAGGTGGCATGTGAGATCTATTATATAGATCAACCATGTGACAACCGAATGAAAACAATGGGCGATTCAATCTCTTGAATCAATCACGTTCGAGTTATGGATTGACGGATACCTTTGAAAAACCGGTCTTTGTGCTTAATAACTCTTTTCTTTAGCACATCGACCGTGTACTAATTTTTCAAATCAAAAGGTGTTTTATGATTGATAATTGATTTTCAATAAAACCTTCGTTGTATTGCAAAACAATTTCTATTGAGCAATACACGATTGTTTTCAAATCTCTTTTCATCAATCGGTGGACTTAAATTATTTGGTTCACTCACTCCGTGTTGTCTTCTTTGAGATGTTCGGTTTGAGAACGACTAGAGCATTGCGAAACCACGTCAAGGAAATTCTTGAATTATACATGATCACATGCGACATGTCTTGATCAGCGGGAACCGTGGGCGTGTACCTCAATTCAACGAAAGTGATCAAAGACACTTTTGTGCGCTTTATTGCTAATCTGTTGTATGCGAGTGTACACCCGACGCTTGCGTGATCGAATGAAGCGGTCAATCCATAGCCGCATGCTCACTTAATACATTCATCTCAAAAGAAATCATGATAAGTGCATCAATGACTCGATATTTTCACTCCATGCTTCGCTACTGCTGCGCCAATATCATGAATCAACAAATGCTTCCGCTACTCGATGAGAAGATATCATGATCCGAATGTGAGCATGTCGGTCCGAAAGTCACAACATCACATAATACCAACACCACAATGGATGTCTCGAGATTTTGATAGTGATGATCTCAAAGATGGCTCAAAATTATTATCACGTGGATCGGTAAAGACCTCCACTTGGATTAACCAAACATGCAATGAGAAGAATCAATGACTACGAGCTTGAGCAAAGTACTACATCAAGAATGCAAGAACAATTGTTAATGTAATATCTATTTGTATTCAATGTAATTTTAGTACATGATTGAGGTGACCTCCTTAGGGAGATTGTTAGGAATTAGAAATTCCGGTATTAAAGAGTCGGTTACCTCAAGTATATGTAATCGTTAGAAAGCTCGTAGTCGTAGTTATTTTAAGTTAAGTAGTATTTAGTTTAGTAACACCGTGGAGGACGGACGGGTCTTTACCCACTGTATGCCTCGATCCACACCCGATGTGTGGCGTTTTATGTAAGACTATAAATACTCTCTACCTCCAAGGTAGAGTTGGAGCTCATAATAAGAATTTTCTTTCTCTCACTAAAGTTCCCTAAACCTCTAACTTTCTCTCTAGAATTCCACTTATACGCCAACTTTGTGTTATGGTTTGATGTGTATGTGAAAACCAATATCCAACATTATTCCCCGGTTTGAAAGTCGAAGGCCTAACTCGCTTATTATAGTACCTTTCAATCTTTTGCTTGTGGATAGCCTCTCAATGGAGGCTATTTCTCTTCGCTCTTCAAGTAGGTCCAGGTTTACTCACGAGTCTTTCTTCGCTTGTCTGCGCAACGCTCGAGTTCATGACCCTTCGCTTTTCGACACTTACTCGAAGGGATGACAGCTTAGTGCCATATGTCAAGTCGAAAGGCGTTTCTCCATGACTTGACTTTGTATGCTTCTATGTGCCCAAGTACTTGAGGTAGTTCATCTACCCAACCGTGATGATCGTATCCCACCCTTCGCTCTATTCCTTGTATGATGTCTCTGTTGGTAACTTCCACTTGATCATACCACGAGGATGGTAAGCGGAGTGAATGATTGTTCGATATTCGCACTTCGCAAAATACTGGGAATACCCCTTCGCAAACCGCTTTCCATTATCTCGAAATGATGATGTGAGGTACTCGAACCGACAGATAATGTGTTCCCACACGAATTTTTCCATGTGTCTTCTGTGATGGATGCCAAAGGCTTCGCTTCCACCCATTTAGTGAAGTAATCGATGGCTACGACCAAGAACTTTACTCCTCCGAGAGCAATGGCGTAGGGCCTACGATATCTATCCCCATTGGTGAAAGGCCATGCGACGTTACTGAAGTCATATCTTGCTTTGGTAGCCTTGGGACTCTTGAGTGAATTTGGCATGCTTCACATCGAAATGATGTCGCAGCATCTACTCTGCATCATCAAGGCCAATAATATCCGACCCTCATTACTTTGGAGACAACGGAGCGAGGCCTGCGTGAAGTCCGCAGGATCCTTCATGCACTTCTTGGATGATGTTGGCGGCTTGCCTTGCCCTACACAACGGAGCCAAGGGATAGAAAAGATCTTCAGATAAGTAATTTCCCATGATCTGTCTTCGTGGTGCTTTGAGGCGCACCTTCGAGCCAACCCGGATCCTCCGGCGTTATGCCACTTATTAGATATTCTCTAATTAGAGTCATCCAATTCGAGTCTTCCTCCAAGATACGCCGACACCTCCTTTCGAACGATGGACCTATCTGCCAATACTTCGACCAAAACTTCCTTTGTTAAATGAGCAAATGCCATTGATGCCAGTTTGCTAAGTGCATCCGCCTTCTTGTTTTGGTTTCTTCGAACATGCTCTATGTTGTAAGATGTGAACCCTTCGAGCATTTCTTTGGCCTTATCCAGATATTGCTTGATCACAGGTTGTCTCGCCTCGTAGGAGCCTTTTATCTGGTTGGCCACTAGTTGTGAGTCAACAAAATAGCCAAGTTTTCTACTTCCATGTCCTGGCCAATCGGAGACCGCTAACAAGGCTTCAGACTCCGCTTCATTGTTCGTAGCATCGAATTCAAACGGTGCGTAAGTGTATTCCTTCCTTTGGGATCAACGAGCATGAGACCGCACCAGAACCATCGGAGCCGGAGGCTCTCGTCAAGATAAAGTTTCCACCCTTCGATTGCCATAGCGGGATCCTTTTCAACAACCTTTTGTCATGTTTCGTTTCGGAGGTGTTTCGCTAAAAAGTCTCGCCAATATTTGCCCTTTTACCGAGCTCCTCGCCCTTGTATTCAATATCATGTTCTCCTAGCTCGATGGCCCATTTAGCTATCCTTCCAGTTCTCGGCTTTGAAAGTATCTCGCTAATTGGCTTGTCGGTAAGTACGGTTATGGGGTGAGCTTGAAAGTACCTTCAAGGCGTCTCGCAAAGATGAACTAAAGCCAAAATTAGCTTCTCCAATGCCGGGTAATTTAGCTCACTCCTTGTAGTACTCTACTAACAAAGTATATGGGATTTGCTTTTCTCCCTTTCTCGCCAATAACACGGCACGATGCTTTCAAAGAGGTCGCAATATACATGAACAACACTTCGCCTTTGATTGGGGCCGTAAGTGTTGGTAGAATAGCCATGAATTCCTTGAGCTTTTGAAAGTCGCTTCGCATCTATGCTCCATTGGAACGCTCTTTTGTCCGTGCATCCTTTGAGTGTTTTGAAGAACAGCAAAGATCTGCCTCGCACCCTTCGACAAGAACTCGCTGAGGGTCGCTAACTTTCCGTTAAGACTTTGCACTTCCTTTAGGGACTTAGGAGGCGCAAATCTGTGATGGCTTTGACTTTCAAGGATTGGCCTTAATACCTCGCTTGGTGATCGATGTCCCAAGAATTGTCCTTCTTCCACACCAAAGGAACACCTCTTGGGATTTAACTTGATATTGATGGCGCGAAGTCGATCGGGTTTCCTTGATGTCGGAGAGCATATCTTCCTCCGATCTACTTTTAATGACCATATCATCTACGTAGGCCTCTAGGTTCCTGCCTATTTGCTTGTGGAAGGCTTTGTCCACCAATCGCTGGTAGGTGGCACCTGCATTTTTCAAACCAAAAGGCATCTTTTGTAACAATAAACGCCTTTTCCCGTAAAAAGGTTGTCTTCTCTTCGCCTTCTTCCGCCATTTGTATCCGATGGTAACCTTTATAAGCGTCTAGGAAACACTTTAGTCGAAACCCCGACATGTGATTCCACCTTCCAATCAATTTCGAAGAGGTAGTGATCCTTGACGAGCTTTGTTAATGTCTGTAAAATCTACGCACATTCTCCATCCCCGTCATGCTTTTGACCATCACCGGATTGGCCACCCAAGTTTGATACTTCACCTCTCTCGATTATGCTGTCTTTGCCACGAGTTCGTCCACTTTTTGCATGCGGCATTTCTTCGTGAGCTAGACTTGACGCTTTTGTTTGATGGGTTCAATATGTTTGAACTCATTGAGCTTGTGTTCAAGGTCAAGGGTCCGCCTATCTAGTGAGAGTTCGGGACCCCGCCATGTCGAATAGGTCCATGCGAAGACATCTGCGCTAGCACAAGTATCTTTCCAACTCGCTTTAAAGGAGGTTGGAAGTTGCTTCCGATTACCACCGTCGATCGGGTGAGATCATTTACCACGATCGTTCTTCAATAGAGACAACCGAGAACATCTTCGAAGTTCCTCAAAACTGTTTGACCCTCTTGCTTTCGTCGTGGGCCCCTTCACCTTATAGGGAGAAACCATTCCAATGCCGAAGGTGTTTGGAATTTGATCGCGGCATGTATGGTTGAGACAACGATGCCCATCTTCTCGCATTGTTGTTCTCCTATCAATAGGTTGTAGGAGATTCCGACCTACGATCGTGAAAACCGTAGTTTCGCTCTTTTCACCTCCCTTCTCCAATCGTAACCCTGAGGGACTTCTCCCAAGGGCCATGAGTGTTCCCCGAGAACCCTACTAAAGGTACCTTTGAATCTACTCTTTGACCTTATTGAAGGTTTGAGCTTTAGGAAACACCGTTCGTAGATAACTTCGCAGAGCTACCGCAGCCAAGGTAGGCTCTGCTTACTTCTCTGTTGGAGATCAAGACTTTGATGACCACGGGTCATTTGAAAGAACTTTCCACATGATTGAAGGAAAGTGACATCTCCTACTCCGCATAAGGCTTCCTCTGCGCCTTTCTCTTTGAACGAGTCTCTTTATAAACCATGAGGATGGGTGCTTGACAGTGTGGTATCTTTCCCAACTGTGTGTCGGAGGTTTTTCTTTGCCTCTCTTTATACCCTTCACCAAATGTCCCAATTGGCGGACTTCACGGCCTCTTCTATATGCTTTTGAGCTCTCTCGCAGATGATTGGTGTCGTGACCGTAATCGTCATGGAAATAGCAAAACTTGAAGTATCTCGGGCCTCCCTTTGTTTGCCAAGCGAGGAGGAGGATCAAAGGCCTTGCACTTTTCGAGAGCGTAGTATTTCCTTGGGGTTTGGATGATTAGCCGAGGAGGCCATGGTTGATGTTTTGTGGTATGGAGTAAACATGTCCCTGCTCTTGTGTTTGTTCCTTGACCCTTCCCACGAAGGATGCTTCGGCCTTGTTGTGATTTTCCTTGTTTTCGCCCGAGCCCGTTGGTGGACACTTCTTTTGCTTCGATCCGGTGTAAGCCTTTTCCACTAATCCATTATAGGTTGGGAAGATCGGTGGAAAGGAATTCAACCAAGCTTCATTCCGTAGGCCGTATACGAAACCCGAGATGCGCTTGGTCTTCGCAAACCCATTATCTGTAAGGTGTCATCGGTGTATCCGTAATGAAAGTCCCGGTGCTCGCTCTCCTTACGCTTGATGTTGTGTCTTTGTTAGGTGCGTTTTGTAAACTTTTTCTATTGGTGAAATGTGACTGAACTTGGCTTCAAGATCATCCAAATTCACAATGCTACTCGGTTTTTGCCCGTTTCCACCATATAAAGCGAGTCTCGTAGGGTGTACGTAAACATGTGACAAGCAACAAGCATTACCCACTTCGCATTCTAATAGCCCCTTCAACAAGTGTAAAAGTTATCCGGATCCCCTTTCCATCATAAGTACCAATATGCGCGGGCATTTTCAACCCATCGTGCAAAGGGTAGTCTTCATCCACCTTACGAAGGGTGTTGTGGAGCCCATGGGCTCGAATAGAAAGCGCTTATAAGGTGGCATGTATGTAGGGGCAGCATTGTATGGGTTATGATTAGAGGTATTCCAACGATGTTTTGCTTAACATATTGGGGGTAGCGGTAGTTATATAACGTGGGTGACTTCGAACAAGATATGAAGGATATACCATAGCTTGCCCATGGGGCATGCTTCCATATGGTTGAGTAAAATTGGGTTGTTAGCTTGCCCATTAGGTGGGGGATAAACCCGCGAGGTAAGATTGAGCCCGAAAAGGAGGGTACATACCATGAGGAGGAAGATTTCCTCCCTATTTAATTGAGATGGATTGCCTTCTACGCGGATGCGTGAGAAGGCTGTAGTGGAACCCTTGCCTCATTTCTTCCCAGATGAGCTGCCAACAGTGGTGGCAAATTAACTTCCATAGTATCCCTTCGATGACTTCTTCCATTGGAGCCTTCCATCGTTCCTTCCGCCTTCTTGCCGGGCCCGTTCGGAGCATCTTCAAACCAACCGACCTTCCACTAGACCTTCGATTACTTGGAGACCCTACCCTTAACACCGAGCGAGTAGTCCCGGAGCCAGGACCTAGCCTCCATTTCTAACTCTTCGCACTCATCGCTGAGTATTCTAACTCCTACGCATTTCCACATTCCGGTCTTGCCTCCTTCGAGCTCTTAGTAAAGATTCTAATGCTTGATGTTAGCTTCGACAAACGCCGGATGATTACACTGCTCGTGGTTAGCCGAGGTTGAAGCATGATTGTTGGGAGTTATTTGTGGTGAGATCGTGTGGTAAAGTGGATGCGGTTACATTGGGAAGGTTGCCAGATCATTGATCGATTGGTGTCAAGGTCGAGAAACCCGAGGGTGTACCTTCTTCCTTGAGTCATGCCGTAAAACTAGTGAGTGATTGATGGGTGTAAGTTTGGAATAACGAGACCAATAGTAGCGGGTCCCACGGATGGCGCCACCGATTGTACAATAATTAGACGACCGGGCCTTGATGATGATCGAAGGGTATGAGGGTGATATGCTTGCGCCAAACTTGTAGTCAATCCGCAATAAGAAATAATAGACACTTCGTTAAGTGATTGCGCATGGGTTGGGCCTGCGAACCACCTCCTGTGTGAATAAGTATGTGATATAAGTTATGGATAATATGATGTATGTGAAATACTGCGTTGAGTGAACATACTATTAAAATGACTCGTCCAACCTATTTATAGGTGATGAAAATAGCTTGGAGAGTGTTAGCACGCTTAGGAGATCATGGGGCGCCCCCGATTTATGGTAACCGCTAGGCTTCATCCCCACTATCTCGGACTTGGCGGGAAGCTAAGGACATAGTGGGAGCGATGGGGAAGACCAAGTCAAGGTTCTTGTTTGTCTTGGCATCTTCAAGAGAAGACACCGAAGGCATAGGCCTTCGTGGCGGATTCTAACCCGGTAACCATGTCAATGATGAATGGTTTTACGCCACCAATGACTTATAAAGAAAGACTTGGGTCTTCGTAATGCATTTCGATCGAGGCGAAGGGGTCCTTCGACCTGATCGGAGGGTACGTCATCAGTTTGTTACACTATAAAAAACTGACACCAAAATACAGGAGTTTCGTTGTCTCTAAACATATATAAGATTGTAGTTGAAATGATTCATTTACATGTTTGTTAAACAAGTCGTGTCAGAGAGTTAATGGTGATTTAAACATGTCAACGCCAGCCATTTAAATCTTTTGCAAATACACACTATAAGTTTGTATGTGTGACTAGTCAAATGACTTACACACGTAAGACCTATTAATTCGTCTAACTTTTTGGAAAATAAAAATTATAATAGGTTGAACGTGTTGACATATTGACCCATTTCATTTATTTAATAAGCAACACATTTTTGGCAAGCGGTTTGGTAGAGAGTTGAGATCAATATAGAACTCATACTTACCAAAGATCCAGTAAATCAATCTTAGCCATTTATTTTTAATCAAGTTTAATAAAAAACCATTTTTCATCTTTTTTTTAAAACAACATATCTTGCAAACGATAAAGTTTCAAACTATGAAAAATACACCATTGCAACGAGAATTAAATTATCTTTCTATAAATATGCACTTTTCTATATTTTCGACATTTTTTTTCAAAATTCGCCCAAAAAATCATATATGATTTTCAAAAATCATATATGATTTGTAAAAATCGAATCATATATAATTTTCACAAATCATATATGATTTTTCTAGGTCGAAATTTTGAAAAAAAAAATCAAAAATTATATAGTAGTGCATATCTATAGAAAGATAATTTAATTCTCGTCATGATATATGATTTTATCGGCGTAATAATTAACGGTTTGAGATATTTAATTTTTTAAAAGGGTGAAAGTTTATTTTAAAGAAAAATGAATGGCTATTATTGGTTCATTTGATTTATAGAATTTAAGATCATATTGAGCTTTTCTATTGGTAGATTATACCAAGTTATGTGACACAACAGATATGCTTACTTTAAAAGTCGTATCCGACCGAATTGTTGACCTACCTATATCAATTCTATTGTGGATGGAAAAAAATCCGATCTCGATGGGGACTCGATTCCCAAACTCGATTTTGTTGGAGAATCTCGAGTTGACCGGGGATGGGGATGGGGATGGGGAATCCCAAAATATGAAAGCGGGGGATGGGGCGGGGATGGGGATAAACTCTAACCCGAATTCCCCCGACTCGATCTTTCTAGTGTATAAGTATTTAGAATATCCATACCGATTAACTTGTATATGTATATGTATATATGTTTATGAGTATCGACACGTATATTTATATGCATATGTGATACTAGCTTCATGACCCGCCCACATGGGCGGGTACGCTTCATAAAATTGTTTGACAAAAAGTATACGGACGTAAAATAAATAATGAATAACGACAAATATGTTAAACAAAATAATTGGAAACAAAATTATAGTGCCCATGTATTATGAGTAAAAAGAACAATCATCAGTATGAGAACAAATAAATTACATGGTGCTTATTCATATACGAAATAAAGCTTCTAAGTACACAAAGTTTGTTTTGTAATTTGTGTATTCGGTTGTCTTTGTCACAACAAAGAATATTCAAACCTGTTTTCGTCTTGACTCTTGAAATGGTCGCAACAAAGAATCTTCAAATCTTTTTTCGTCTCGACTCTTGAAATGGCCACATAAAGTTGTCCGTTAATCTTTGTCACATATCTACTCACCAAGTTGTGTTCCTCGTCAATAAGCCTCACGATATCGACTTTATTCTGACCAGAACTTCAAAAAATTCACAATTCAAGAACTATCGATTTCTACTCGTCAATAAGCCTCACGATACTCGACTCCAGAATGTAGCAACATCCTTCGTTATGACAAAAGTAACATGATAAATAAAATAGTACACGCATTAATTTGATATGATGTAGAAAACAATTGTAACACCCCAACCCGACAAGGGTAAAGATATCACAAATACGGTTTCATATCAGGACCTTAAGTACTATACAATAACGGAAGCCTTTACAAAACTTACAAAAGATAATATAAATAACTTAATATTCAAAAAAAAAATCTAAGATCCCTATTTCAAATCTTGCTCTCAGCTCTACTCTCAAACCCGGATCGGCTATCCCATAAGCTCGTCTTGAATGCTTAATACTGCCGCAGAAAAGAAATGCGGTGAGCTTACAAAGCCCAGGTGAGCAGATATACGTAAATGTAAGCTAAGCGAAACAAGTATACAAATAACGAAATCACAATGGAATGAGAATCTGAAACATTGAGGATTCTGGAAGCACAAATATCGAAATCCGAAAAACACATAACAGATTAACGATCACCTCGTAACACATTTATGACACAAACGCAAACACATCGGAATAACCAAACACTTAACGTATCAAGAATAATAGATTACGTGTCAACCAAACGAAGAGTCTAAAAGCTAACGGAAAACAATTTCTAGAAAATAAACATAGCATTTATACAAATCAATTAATCTAAAATCAACGCTCTTAATCCAATTTTGCAGCAGCGGATATAACAGTCAAATCATGGCAGTCACACAAGCAAATAGAAAACATAGTAGACAAACTATAACTAAATAGACCAAACAAAACATAGCATAGCCATTAGCAATTATCGAGCAGATATCATAAACTAAACCCGGTTCTCGGAGCGAATCTTAACATCGTGAGTTTTAACATAGAGATCAAATCATAAATGATAGATACCACAATGTATAGGCAAGTTTACCGATTAACGGAACAAACGTGCTTATCAACTTTCGGGATACTTACTTTCACATTAGCACATTCATCTCACGAGATAAACAAATTCACATAACGATAAACTAACATAACATCGGATGACGACATGTGAATCGTATTTAAACATGTTAATCATAACCTAGCATAATGAGCGGTAGTCACATAAACATACAAAAGCATAAACACATATAATAACTTATAATAAATGACACATAATTATAAACATTTGAACATACCGAATCATAATCGGAATACTTAACACGAAATAACGAGATAAAGATTTAGTTAACTACCACGAGCCCGTAACATATCATATTATAAATATCTTTCTTATTCGAAGGTAACCTCATAAACTAATTGGAGTAGCTAGCTCCCGAATTTTTGTGAAGACGCGCGTATGCACGACATCTATCACCGTAAATCATATCGGATAATGGATCGGATCTAGGATGCATCCATACGCCCAATGACGGATAGCGGCCATATTCCATAATTCGAGCTCATAAACGAGATATGAAAGGGGCGTGGCGTAACATCACTCATCGCCCTAGAGTCATGTCGAGAGGTGCATCCCGACACGGACATGGAACCCCATGACTAGTGAAATATTTGGCTCGGTGTCAAACTAACTTAGGTCAAGCAGTTGTCATAAATGACATGATCATAATTCATCATAAAGGTCAAGCAGTTTTATATATCGTAGTTTTCATATCATAAGGTCCAATCGGATATTTCATGGTTCACTAAGCGAAGTTTCGGATAAACAACGGATCAAACAAATCGAGAATGGGTTCATATCAAATGTTCGAAGTCAAGGTTCATATCACGATCATATCATACGTTCATAATCGAGGTTCATAATCGGATGTTCATAATCGAAGTTCATAATCAAATATTCATAATCGAAGATCAAAATCAAATGTTCATAATCGAAGTTCATAATCAAACATAGCGAGTTCAACAAACATGAGATTCACATAAATGAGAGGAATCATAGCAATGGCATAGGGAATCCTAATAAGCATAAGAGAAATGACAAAGAAAGGAAAACATGAGGAACCTTTCTTGAAAATGTCGAATATACGTACTTTAGCATAAATGAGAGAAAGCAAACGAATGTAGGAACACGAAGATCTGACGCCATCGTCTTCTTGATGAATCTACACGGATTCGATTAGTATAATACTTATTAGCTCATTTAAGTCATAACGGGTTTTAAATACTTATCATGAATCGCATTAATAATTTTAGGGTTTATTTAGGTTAAGCGTATTCTTGTTTTAGTAATAGACCGAATTAGACTTTTTAGATTATACCGATTTAGACATAAAATAGAACCATAAATCCTTATTCCGAACACTCGCTCAAACACACTCATATGTACACATTCACACTTAAATGTTAATAATAATGAGACCCATAAGAGTATCAAGACACGACATCTTTTATTGGATCATCATATTAATTTATTTCATATAAACTCTCGCACTTCTTTAAAACGAGATAACAACCATGAAAAAGACACAATTCAGATTCGTAATACAAGGACATGCAAGACACAAACTCATACACGGCCAACATGCATTTCACACAACTTGTATACACCTTTATCCATGTGATTTGTAAATATGTTTTGACAAACTCAGTGGCCAATAACTCTTTATTAAAACCATCCCATGCCAGCTTAGAAATCACCATTCAACCCCCATAACACTAGACCACAAGCATGTACATCATACCTCAACATTCCCCCTTTTTGGTCGACATCTCACACACAATTATTTACCTTGTTATAACCAAGTTATATCGTGATATGGTCTCTTATTTTTAGATTATAACTTTCGTTTAAAGGACCTCACATGACTATAAAAGATTACATATGCAAACACGCTCAACCAACTCAAACCAAATACTCTAACCCATTTTAAATTAGTTTATAAGCTGATCATAGACATCCTTTTACCATTTAAATCACACACACAAAATACCCTCTTTATTCACGTACACAAACATGCACACTCCATCTTAATTCTTTAGGTTTATACATTCTAGATTTTAGATCATATTAGAATAATACATCAGATAATAGGCGCGTAGGTATCATTCAAAACAGAAACAAACTCCTTAAGTGCTAATACTTTCATGCGTCACTTTATGATTTTATGTAACCTTTCATTAGATTTCTTATTTTATGTAACATATTTATTTGATACAAAAAGCATGCGCATGGTGAAGGTTCACCACGACCAGATTCACAAACGAAGACGAGACGAGAGTTGTAATGGTTACCTTGTAGCGTGAACCGTGAAGGAGAACAATGGACAAACAATCAAAACAAGGCACCCCTCTTGTACCTACCTCACGACCAAAGATAGCACCAAGACCCACCACAAACCAATCGAACCTTGAACCAATTACGTGATATCGGTGGTGAAAAGACCCCAGATAACACTTCTCTGGACCTCCTTCTTGGCCAAAAAAAATGAAAGAGACTAATGTTTGCCGTCACTGTATAACTAGGGTTTCAAAATTGTATGTTGTGTTTGTATATATATGCGAGTATACGATCGGTATATGGGTTGGGTGTGGTGTTGACTCAACAAGGAAGAAGGAAAAAGGAAACAGCCCGTGGGCTTCAGCGGTGTTCTCGGCTCACAACCCAAACTTGGCGAGACCATGGGCTCACGTTGGACTCTCTCGGCTCACAAAACAAATGAGGCCCGACGTGAAAGTTGGCAACCGCTCACAAAAGAAAACGAGGCCCAATGATTTCCATGCGTGACTTATATTTTTCGTCGTACTAAAAAGTCGATCGTCTAATATCGCGTTAGGTTTTAAACATATACAAATTAGATTTTAATTTTCGCTTAATGTACGTTAATGTATTTTACGTATTTTATAATTTTGATTTTAAAGGGTAAAATAGTCTTTTAACCTTTTCAGATATTTTAGCGTTTTACAACTCTTCCCTCTAAAAGAAAATTTTAGTCCTCGAAAATTGAACTAGACGAATGTAATAGAAAGCGAATCGAATTTCGTAATTTCGAGGAATATAGCGAACGAAACTTATCTCGAATCCAGCAATTTTATCGAATATTCAAACTCATACTTTTAAATCAAATTAACAATGATACTTACAATGAGATAATCATATACATATCAAAGTAATGGCGAGAGAACGAGATGAGATGCGAAAAAATCAACGACACGATCTAACTTATGCGATCTCTAACGATGAGAACAAACATATACATAGAAGAATGAATCCTAACGGTCTTACTAATCACGAGATAATCAAACTAAAAGGATCTAATGTTCCTCAAACACTTCACGAAATATCCAATGATCACAATAAGGGTTGCGAGACGCACACATTTAGACCAAACATAGCAATTCATAGTTCACACAAATCATAACAATTCCGGTTCCAAGCGCACAAAACTTATAATGTAATGAATATCGACGAAAATTTCACAATTAAGTACAGAATTTCAAACGAACATGAGGAGTGCCAAATAACAGCTACCAGTCAAAGTCCATTCACGTATCAACCACAGGAATTTCCCCAGACGTCATATGATTTCAATAAGTTCAAATTATATGATCTCGGTATTATCACGTTGATCAGGCGTCATAATACTTGCATCACATAACCAGTCCTTATTGTCATCATATTCTGTCCCGGTTCATGGCAAACCACATAACCAGAATCACAACAAACATATCACATCCAGATAACATACAGATAGCAAGTAACATACTATAACAGACCAGATTCACATGAGTATACCATCATGATGGTCATACTTTATACCAAGTCGCGATTAAGCAACATCATTAAGAAAACACATAGCGGGATGAAACTTATGAGGACTAACGGAAACTTAGCGAATCTATCGAAAAAAACAACAAAAGAATTATACTTTCAAAATACGGTTTCATATCGTGACCTTAAGTACTATACAATAATGTAAGCCTTTACAAAACTTACAAAAGATAATATAAATAACTTAATATTCAAAAAAAATCTAAGATCCCTATTTCAAATCTTGCTCTCGCTCTACTCTCAAACCCGATCGCCTATCCCATAAGCTCGTCTTGAATGCTTAATACCGCCGCAGAAAAGAAATGCTACCGAGCTTACAAAGCCCAAGTGATGCATATATATGTAAATAGAAGCTAAACGAAACAAGTATACAAATAACGAAATCACAATGGAATGAGAATATCGAAACATTGAGGATTCTCATGAAGCACAAATATACGTAAATCGGAAAAACACATAACGCTTAACGATCACCTCGTAACACATTTATGACACAAACGCAAACACATCGAATAACCAAACACTTAACGTATCAAGAATAATAGATTACGTGTCAACCAAACGAAGAGTCTAAAAGCTAACGGAAAACAATTTCTAGAAAATAAACATGGCATTTATACAAATCAATTAATCTAAAATCAACGCTCTTAATCCGGTTTTGCGCGGATATAATACCAAATCATGGCGTTACACAAGCAAATAGAAAACATAGTAGACAAACTATAACTAAATAGACCAAACAAAA
The DNA here is from genome assembly GCA_022545495.1 of Chrysanthemum lavandulifolium. Classification (NCBI taxonomy): domain Eukaryota; kingdom Viridiplantae; phylum Streptophyta; class Magnoliopsida; order Asterales; family Asteraceae; genus Chrysanthemum; species Chrysanthemum lavandulifolium. The sequence goes on along the minus strand of CM040243.1, from coordinate 207,526,557 downwards.
CATAGCATAGCCATTAGCAATTATCGTAATGATATCATAAACTAAACCAGGTTCTCGGATCGAATCTTAACATCAGTGAGTTTTAACATAGCGAGATCAAATCATAAATGATAGATACCCTAACGTATAGGCAAAGTTTACCAGATTAACGGAACAAACGTACTTATCAACTTTCAGGATACTTACTTTCACATTAGCACATTCATCTCACAGACAAACAAATTCACATAACGATAAACTAACATAACATCAGATGACAACATGTGAATCATATTTAAACATGTTAATCATAACCTAGCATAATAGACGGTAGTCACATAAACATACAAAAGCATAAACACATATAATAACTTATAATAAGCCCAACACATAATTATAAACATTTGAACATACCGAATCATAATCGGAATACTTAACACAGAAATAACAGATAAAGATTTAGTTAACTACCACGAGCCCAGAACATATCATATCATAAATATCTTTCTTATTCAGAAGGTAACCTCATAAACTAATTGGAGTAGCTAGCTCCTGAATTTTGTGAAGACAGCGTATTGCATACGACATCATTCACCGTAAATCATATCGGATAACGAGATCGATCTAGGATGCATCCATACGCCCAATGCATGGATAGCGCCATATTCCATAATTCGAGCTCATAAACGATAATGAAAGGGACGTGGCGAACATCACTCATCGCCCTAGAGTCATGTCGAGGTGCATCCCGACACGGACATGGAACCCCATGACTAGTGAAATATTTGGCTCGGTGTCAAACTAACTTAGGTCAAACAGATTGTCATAAATGACACGGATCATAATTCATCATAAAGGTCAAACAGATTTTATATATCGAGTTTTCATATCATAAGGTCCAAATCGATATTTCATGGTTCACTAAATGTAAGTTTCGGATAAACAACGGATCAAACAAATCAGAAAGGGTTCATATCAAATGTTCAGAAGTCAAAGGTTCATATCACAGTCACATATCATACGTTCATAATCAGAGGTTCATAATCAGATGTTCATAATCAGAAGTTCATAATCAAATATTCATAATCAGAAGATCAAAATCAAATGTTCATAATCAGAAGTTCATAATCAAACATAGCAGGTTCAACAAACATGAGATTCACATAAACAGAAGGGAATCATAGCAATGGCATAGGGAATCCTAATAAGCATAAGAGAAATGACAAAGAAAGGAAAACATGAGGAACCTTTACTGAAAATGTCAGAATATCTGTACCTTAACGCAAATGAGAGAAAAGCAAACGAATGTAGGAACACGAAGATACGACGCCACGTCTTCTTCAATGAATCTACACGGATTTCGATTCGTATAATACTTATTAGCTCATTTAAGTCATAACGGGTTTTAAATACTTATCATGAATCGCATTAATAATTTTAGGGTTTATTTAGGTTAAGCGTATTCTTGTTTTAGTAATAGACCGAATTAGACTTTTTAGATTATACCGATTTAGACATAAAATAGAACCATAAATCCTTATTCCGAACACTCGCTCAAACACACTCATATGTACACATTCACACTTAAATGTTAATAATAATGAGACCCATAAGAGTATCAAGACCACGACATCTTTTATTGGATCATCATATTAATTTATTTCATATAAACTCTCGCACTTCTTTAAAGCGAGATAACAACCATGAAAAGACACAATTCGATTCGTAATACAAGGACATGCAAGACACAAACTCATACACGGCCAACATGCATTTCACACAACTTGTATACACCTTTATCCATGTGATTTGTAAATATGTTTTGACAAAATCGGTGGCCATAAATCTTTATTAAAACCATCCCATACAAGCTTAGAAATCACCATTCAACCCCATAACACTAGACCACAAGCATGTACATCATACCTCAACATTCCCCTTTTGGTCGACATCTCACACACAATTATTTACCTTGTTATAACCAAGTTATATCGTGATATGGTCTCTCTTATTTTTAGATTATAACTCGTTTTAAAGGACCTCACATGACTATAAAAGATTACATATGCAAGCACGTTCAACCAACTCCAAACCAAATACTCTAACCCATTTTAAATTAGTTTATAAGCTGATCATAGACATCCTTTTACCATTTAAATCACACACACAAAATACCCTCTTTATTCACGTACACAAACATGCACACTCCATCTTAATTCTTTAGGTTTATACATTCTAGATTTTAGATCATATTAGAATAATACATCGATAATAGGCGTAGGTATCATTCAAAACGAAACAAACTCCTTAAGTGCTAATACTTTCATCGTCACTTTATGATTTTATGTAACCTTTCATTAGATTTCTTATTTTATGTAACATATTTATTTGATACAAAAGCATCGCATGGTGAAGGTTCACCACGACCAGATTCACAAACGAAGGCGAGGCGAGAGTTGTAATGGTTACCTTGTAGCGTGAACCGGGAAGGAGAACAATGGACAAACAATCAAAACAAGGCACCCTCTTGTGCTACCACGCGACCGGCAGATGGCACCAAGACCCACCACAAACCAATCGAACCTTGAACCAATTACGTGATATCGGTGGTGAAAAGACCCGTATAACACTTCTTGGACCTCCTTCGGCCAAAAAAAATGAAAGAGACTAATGTTTGCAATCACTTTGTATAACTAGGGTTTCAAAATTGTATGTTGTGTTTGTATATATATGCGGTATCGATCGGTATATGGGTTGGGTGTGGTGTTCGCTCAACAAGGAAGAAGGAAAAAGCCCGTGGGCTTCGGCGGTGTTCTCGGCTCCACAACCCAAACTTAGCGAGACCATGGGCTCACGTTGGACTCTCTCGGCTCACAAAACAAATGAGGCCCGACGTGAAAGTTGTGCAACCGCCACAAAAGAAAACGAGGCCCAATGATTTCCATGTGACTTATATTTTTCGTCGCACCAAAAGTCGATCGTCTAATATCTGCGTTAGGTTTTAAACATATACAAATTAGATTTTAATTTTTCGTTTAATGTACGTTAATGTATTTTACGTATTTTTATAATTTTGATTTTAAAGGGTAAAATAGTCTTTTAACCTTTTCGTATTTTTAGCGTTTTACAACTCTTCCCCTCTAAAAAGAAAATTTTCGTCCTCGAAAATTGAACTAGACGGAACAGAATAGAAAACGAATCGAATTTCAGAATTTCGAGGAATATAGCGAACGCGAAACTTATCTCAGAACGAACGAATTCTTATCAGAATATTCAAACTCATACTTTTCAGAAATCAAATTAACAGTCAGATACTTACAACAGATAATCATATACATATCAAAGTAATGGCAGAGAACAGATGAGATGCAGAAAAAAATCAACGACACGATCTAACTTATGCAGATCTCTAACGATGAGAACAAACATATACATAGACAGAATGAATCCTAACGGTCTTACTAATCACGAGATAATCAAACTAAAAGGATCTAATGTTCCTCAAACACTTCACGAAATATCCAATGATCACAATAAAATTACACGGAGCGTACACATTTAGACCAAACATAGCAATTCATAGTTCACACAAATCATAACAATTCGGATTCCAAGCGTACAAAACTTATACGTAACGGATATCGACGAAAATTTCACAATTAAGCTGCAATTTCAAGCGAACATGAGGAGTGCCAAATAACGACTACCGTCAAAGTCCATTCACGTATCAACCACGTGAATTTCCCCGACGTCATATGATTTCAATAAGTTCAAATTATATGATCTCGGTATTATCACGTTGATCGGGCGTCATAATACTTGCATCACATAACCGTCCTTATTGTCATCATATTACGTCCGGTTCATGGCAAACCACATAACCGTAATCACAACAAACATATCACATCCGGATAACATACGGATAGCAAGTAACATACTATAACGGATCAGATTCACATGAGTATACCATCATGATGGTCATACTTTATACCAAGGCTGTGATTAAGCAACATCATTAAGAAAACACATAGCAGACGAAACTTATGAGGACTAACGGAAACTTAGCGAATCTATCAGAAAGAAACAACAAACAGGAATTATACTTTCAAAATACGGTTTCATATCAGGACCTTAAGTACTATACAATAACAGAAGCCTTTACAAAACTTACAAAAGATAATATAAATAACTTAATATTCAAAAAAAAATCTAAGATCCCTATTTCAAATCTTGCTCTCAGCTCTACTCTCAAACCCAGATCAGCTATCCCATAAGCTCGTCTTGAATGCTTAATACCTGCCGCAGGAAAAGAAATGCGGCTGAGCTTACAAAGCCCAGTGAACAGATATAACAGAAATAGAAGCTAAACGAAACAAGTATACAAATAACGAAATCACAATGGAATGAGAATACTGAAACATTGAGGATTCTGCGGAAGCACAAATATACAGAAATCCAGAAAAACACATAACAGTTAACGATCACCTCAGAACACATTTATGACACAAACGCAAACACATCAGAATAACCAAACACTTAACGTATCAAGAATAATAGATTACGTGTCAACCAAACGAAGAGTCTAAAAGCTAACGGAAAACAATTTCTAGAAAATAAACATGGCATTTATACAAATCAATTAATCTAAAATCAACGCTCTTAATCCAGTTTTGCAGCAGCAGATATAACAGTCAAATCATGGCAGTCACACAAGCAAATAGAAAACATAGTAGACAAACTATAACTAAATAGACCAAACAAAACATAGCATAGCCATTAGCAATTATCAGAACAGATATCATAAACTAAACCGGTTCTCGGATCGAATCTTAACATCGTTGAGTTTTAACATAGCGTATCAAATCATAAGCAGATAGATACCCTAACGTATAGGCAAAGTTTACCGATTAACGGAACAAACGTACTTATCAACTTTCGGGATACTTACTTTCACATTAGCACATTCATCTCACGAATAAACAAATTCACATAACGATAAACTAACATAACATCGGATGACAACATGTGAATCATATTTAAACATGTTAATCATAACCTAGCATAATAGCGGTAGTCACATAAACATACAAAAGCATAAACACATATAATAACTTATAATAAGCCCAACACATAATTATAAACATTTGAACATACCGAATCATAATCGGAATACTTAACACAGAAATAACAGATAAAGATTTAGTTAACTACCACGAGCCCAGAACATATCATATCATAAATATCTTTCTTATTCAGAAGGTAACCTCATAAACTAATTGGAGTAGCTAGCTCCCAGAATTTTGTGAAGACGCGTATTGCACACGACATCATTCACCAGAAATCATATCAGATAACAGATCAGATCTAGGATGCATCCATACGCCCCAACAGACAGATAGCGGCCATATTCCATAATTCGAGCTCATAAACGAGATATGAAAGGGGCGTGGCGAACATCACTCTCGCCCTAGAGTCATGTCGAGGTGCATCCACGACACGGACATGGAACCCCATGACTAGTGAAATATTTGGCTCGGTGTCAAACTAACTTAGGTCAACAGATTGTCATAAATGACACGGATCATAATTCATCATAAAGGTCAAACAGTTTTATATATCGAGTTTTCATATCATAAGGTCCAAATCGGATATTTCATGGTTCACTAAATGAAGTTTCGGATAAACAACGGATCAAACAAATCGAGAAGGGTTCATATCAAATGTTCGAAGTCAAAGGTTCATATCACGATCACATATCATACGTTCATAATCGAGGTTCATAATCGGATGTTCATAATCGAAGTTCATAATCAAATATTCATAATCGAAGATCAAAATCAAATGTTCATAATCGAGTTCATAATCAAACATAGCAGTTCAACAAACATGAGATTCACATAAGCGAAGGAATCATAGCAATGGCATAGGAATCTAATAAGCATAAGAGAAATGACAAAGAAAGGAAAACATGAGGAACCTTTCTTTGAAAATGTCGAATATCCGTACCTTAACGCAAATGAGAGAAAAGCAACGAATGTAGGAACACGAAGATACTGACGCCACGCTTCTTCAATGAATCTACACGGATTTCGATTCGTATAATACTTATTAGCTCATTTAAGTCATAACGGGTTTAAATACTTATCATGAATCGCATTAATAATTTTAGGGTTTATTTAGGTTAAGCGTATTCTTGTTTTAGTAATAGACCGAATTAGACTTTTAGATTATACCGATTTAGACATAAAATAGAACCATAAATCCTTATTCGAACACTCGCTCAAACACACTCATATGTACACATTCACACTTAAATGTTAATAATAATGAGACCCATAAGAGTATCAAGACACGACATCTTTTATTGGATCATCATATTAATTTATTTCATATAAACTCTCGCACTTCTTTAAAACGAGATAACAACCATGAAAAAGACACAATTCAGATTCGTAATACAAGGACATGCAAGACACAAACTCATACACGGCCAACATGCATTTCACACAACTTGTATACACCTTTATCCATGTGATTTGTAAATATGTTTTGACAAAATCAGTGGCCAATAAATCTTTATTAAAACCATCCCATGCAAGCTTAGAAATCACCATTCAACCCCCATAACACTAGACCACAAGCATGTACATCATACCTCAACATTCCCCCTTTTTGGTCGACATCTCACACACAATTATTTACCTTGTTATAACCAAGTTATATCGTGATATGGTCTCTCTTATTTTTAGATTATAACTCGTTTTAAAGGACCTCACATGACTATAAAAGATTACATATGCAAGCACGTTCAACCAACTCCAAACCAAATACTCTAACCCATTTTAAATTAGTTTATAAGCTGATCATAGACATCCTTTTACCATTTAAATCACACACACAAAATACCCTCTTTATTCACGTACACAAACATGCACACTCCATCTTAATTCTTTAGGTTTATACATTCTAGATTTTAGATCATATTAGAATAATACATCAGATAATAGGCGCGTAGGTATCATTCAAAACAGAAACAAACTCCTTAAGTGCTAATACTTTCATGCGTCACTTTATGATTTTATGTAACCTTTCATTAGATTTCTTATTTTATGTAACATATTTATTTGATACAAAAAGCATGCGCATGGTGAAGGTTCACCACGACCAGATTCACAAACGAAGACGAGACGAGAGTTGTAATGGTTACCTTGTAGCGTGAACCAGGAAGGAGAACAATGGACAAACAATCAAAACAAGGCACCCCTCTTGTGCCCTACCTCACGACCAGCAGTAAGCACCAAGACCCACCACAAACCAATCGAACCTTGAACCAATTACGTGATATCAGTAGTGAAAAGACCCCGTATAACATTTCTCTTGGACCTCCTTCTTGGCGACAAAAAAAAAAATGAAAGAGACTAATGTTTGCCGTCACTTTGTATAACTAGGGTTTCAAAATTGTATGTTGTGTTTGTATATATATGCAGGTATACGATCGGTATATGGGTTGGGTGTGGTGTTCGGCTCAACAAGGGAAGAAGGAAAAAGGAAACAGCCCGTGGGCTTCTGGCGGTGTTCTCGGCTCACAACCCAAACTTGGCGAGACCATGGGCTCACGTTGGACTCTCTCGGCTCACAAAACAAATGAGGCCCGACGTGAAAGTTGGCAACCGGCTCACAAAAGAAAACAAGGCCCAATGATTTCCATGCGTGACTTATATTTTTCGTCGTACCAAAAGTCGATCATCTAATATGCGCGTTAGGTTTTTAAACATATACAAATTAGATTTTAATTTTTCGTTTAATGTACGTTAATGTATTTTACGTATTTTTATAATTTTGATTTAAAGGGTAAAATAGTCTTTTAACCTTTTCGTATTTTTAGGGTTTTACAACAATAGTGCGAGAAAACCAACTATTGAGATTAATCTTGCAATGGGTTTATTTGGCTTAATATACAAAAAACCTTGCTTTGACAAATATAAAATATTATACCATCCATGTCCGATCAAAGGGGTATATAAGTGTGCATATAAATATATGGTATGGGCAGATGTGGATGTCGATTTGATTACACCTGCCCCATACTTAGCTCTTATCAAGAAGTTACTCAAATTATGTGTACCAAAGTAGGTGGCAGTTTCATATGAATGGGTTGATTTGGAATTTTTTTTTCAAGTGATACGGGTCAAACGGCTCATAAAAATGTGGCCAAACAGGCCGAAAGTAGTCCAAACTATACTCTTAATGCATTCACATAAAAACTTATGCTTCTGAATCAATAACATAATGATATAATTTTATTTATTAGTAAGAGATTAATAAATAGAGTAAGTGTATGAATGCTTTAATGATCTTTCTTGAACTGGATCTTAATATATTGACCATATGTTTATAACATTGTTTTCCCACTAAGATGCTATTTGAATAAAGAAGTAAGGATCAAGCGTGAAAACTTCACTATTTTCAGAATATGTAAATCCACCCAAACTGAATTATACGAGTTAAATACTTTTTTGGTTCTTTTTACTCATGTACGATAGCGACAACGATAAGAAATGTTTCGGGGTTACTCTGAACGCTTATGTCATATTTAACTTTGGATATTCCAGTAATTAGTAATATATCAAGAGATAAAGCACCGCGATGCTATTATCACTGAGTTGACTAATTATAGAGATTACGACATTTAAAATTATGCTTTTGTAATGTGTTGAGTAACCGAGAATACCTATTAAAGAATAGCTCCAAGTCGGCCATGAGCCAAGATTCCATCTCAAAGGTCACCACAACAGTTCCCACCTGCAGTTTCAAATGGCATTTGATGTACATTAATATCAAGATTTCATATTAAGAAAATCAATCAATTTGTCGTTCAAGTTTTAAAAACGAATTCATTGAAGTGGCCACGCCAACCTCCTGAAAATGGAAGGCGTTATCTGGTTTGAGTTCTTGTGGCGGTGGGTTCAAACCCCATGAATTAGTTGGCCAAAAGATTTGAAACTATGGTTAACCAAAAAAACATATGGGTCATACAGTGCAGATACACTTTTCAATGCAACAACATACTTTTAATTAAATTGATTTGGAGAACCTTGCAACATAATTTAAATTACTGAATATTTGTGTTTGAAAGTTTATGGTAAATGGTAATTAAGTCAATTTAAAACACCTACGTTATTTTCATATCAATACAATATCCATAGACTAATGTAATTCTTATTGTTCACTTTGGTGTTTTCTTTTCCTACTTACTCGAATGTAACACTTATAACATATTTACCACTTTTATAATGATTGCACTTCAATTCATGATATAAGGATAACCACATAATTTATAAAAAATACTTTCTTTACAGCAAGTCATAACGAAAGTAATTGTATCTTTTCAAATTCAAAGACAAAGTCTTTCCTTCGTCTAAATAATTACAACTTACACTACCAAGAGTTTCTCCAGAAATACTATTAATAGCTGGGAAATATTTGTGTGCCAAATTTGACCCATTCACGTACATGTAGGTCGATTTGGATTATGTTTTATCTGTAATGGGTCAACATGTTGAGATTTATCTAAAACTGAAATGGGTCACACGCAACTCAAGCATCTACATTCCAACGGTCTAACCTATCGGTTAAAATGTGAAATAGTTACCTGTGCCATTTTACCATACATTTCTTTTGCGAAGAGTTTGCCTCAGACAAACCAAAAACTCGATAAAACCGTCTAATGTACATTCTGAGTTTCGCAAGCTTCAACAACAAAAGTAATAGGATGGTTTCCTTTAGACATCCTGCAAATCATCATCACAAATAGAATTAGATGTGGCAAGATGAGCACGTTGGGTCGAACATATCATTCAGTACAATAACTGATGTGTTAATTATAATTACTAAAACAATATCATCAAAAAAATTTGAATCATGGATTAATTTTTTTTGAGGTTGTATGCATAAGAAACGTGGCTAACTTACATGTGATGAAGATATCACACATTCCTCTAATAAAAATGAAGTAACAATCACCTTTTTCCAAACGATATCAACTTTTGCAAATTTTTAACGTCGTTTGATTAATTTTCGTATTCTGGATCTAGAGTAGCTATTATCTACGCTGCCAAATTATACTACAAAGTAGAAATTTCAATGAGGATATCCATAAGTAGTCATATTAATAGAAATATCCTAGTTTCAGAAAGAGTACACAAGTCATGATCAAACAATAGATGATGCAGTGAAGTCCATTTTTTTCCTTTAGGTAATGAAAGTAGAGTTTCTCTGAAGTCCGCACAAAATAATATCGAGTTGCAATTATGTCCATTTTTCTCTAAATAAAATTCAAAAAAGTCTATTTCTTGTTTAGAAGACATAATACAATAGATACAGTAGTAGAACATCAACATAGCAGTTGGAGTACCTCTAGTTCCTTCCTGTGCCCTTTGCTTGAGGACATAAATCGCTTCAGGAAGTTGAGGTACTTAAATGCAGGAATTGAGGATTCAAATGAGAAATGACACCCAATTAGTTCATACAACAGCACCTCCACAAGACTGTTGTCATACACGAAGAATGAGCTTAGCCTTATCAATGTAAAAATAATTAAGTAACACATGTTAATCGCATAAAAATAAGTAACACATGTTAATCAACAGCAAATCAATCCATTACAACTTACAGGGCGTTTAGGATTGATTGCCTTATCGTACTTATCTGCATAAAAATAAGTAACACATGTTAATCGCATGTTAATAAAAAAGATTGATAATGTGATTGAAGTAACACATGTTAATCGTCGTCTTGTATTAAAATGAAAAAATGAAGTGTTAATGCTCAACTAACCAACTAAAAAAGTAATCTTACTACACAACGGACAACGACTGGATCCCATTGACTTTCAACTCCTAGCATAAGTAGATGGTCCTAAACTTTTCTCTGATATTAAAAAAAGGAAAACAACTGAGAATGATACAGCTGAGGTTTGAAATTAACATGTGATCACATAAAAGATATCATAAAGGCGACAGTTTCCCATACCACTTTGTTAGTGCTAGAGATATTGACCATGCGAATTTGGCTCACTTGATGAGCTTCATTTACATAACGTTGGTCGTTCACCGCCAAAGCATTAGATGCCTGTTGTTGAGACCGCAACTTAATAGCTTTTAGCAATTAGGTATCGGCTTTAGTTTCTTCGGCTTTTCTAATCAATGAAGACTCCAATAAGCAATCCCAGACACCCCCTAAACAAAAATGACACAAAAGTGCTAATTCGACTAAACACAATAAATATAACCTGTTTAAATTAATTACCCAAACACCCTTCATATGGAGTCATGGTTGATTTCAAAATAGAATCCAATAATCAAAATACATAAATGCATACAAAACTAATACTTAATTCATCAAACATCAAACAACCGGTAACCTAATTTTTTTTCAATCCGAAAAAAAAGGTACAAATAAAAATTATCTTAACATCAATTTGGTTGATTTGTGATGATGTATTGTTTCTGCCATTGTATGATGGAGTTGTGGAGAAGAAACGCCCAAATCGTGTGAAATATTATGTGTTTCAAATCAACCGTAATATCCCGAGTAATTTTGAAAACCACAAAATCATACCCAAATCGTTTGAAATCATACATCATATCGTGAATAATTTTGAAAAATTCTACAATCATACAGAAAAATAAATGATTCAAACATGGTATTGATTTTAGCAGGATGCCCTTTTTCAGAAAACGCGTAATTTTATTTGGGGAGGGCGGTTGCTACTTGCTAGTGTGTTTGATTTGGGTTATGATTTTAGGGTTGTTGAGTTACAAATGTTTACCGGTTTTAAAATGAGTTTGAATAGTATATCATCTGAATGTGCAGCGAATGTTGAGGGGAGGTTATGAATCACCTTTGACTGACATTGATTTTTAGTATAAAAGCTGCATTTATGAGTAGAAACTGAAGTATATTAGTTTGGAAGTAGAAGATAATGCACAAAAATGTGATTTGCCTTAGTGGTAGAGGCGTTAGGCTGTGAATGTTGAGACCCATGTTCGATTCTTGGCAGCTACAAAGGATTTTTTTTATAATGTAACCGGATGTAGTGCCATGGTGGCATTTCCACCTCATCATAGAGGCGACATGTCATCATTAAAATGCCTAGTAAGCATTATACATGTGACATGTGTAGTCTCATATATATGTATAGATTTATAGAATCAAGTACGTTTAGAATTAGAAGCATAAGCACCAACAACATAATACTTATTATTTTGTCCGAATAGATACATGATACATATTGTTTTTATATTATATGTGATGTTACAACTTACAATGTTGAGGATGCTTTAAAGTTGAATTGAAATTGTAATAAATCCTACTATGTGTGATGTACGCACGTTTCTTGAAACACTTTATGAGTTAACATTCTTTATATTTTATATGAGTTTGTGAAAAATTTATGTTTGTTCATAAGGATTGAAAATCCCCGAACACGGGGATCCCCAATCCCCATTGGAGGCGGGGATGGGGATGTAAAGCAATTCCCCGATGGGGATGGAGACGGGGATGGGGATGGAGAGTGAAAACGAGGATGGGGATGGTAAATACAATCCCCGATATTTCCCGCCCCGTTGTCATCCCTAATTCTATTATTTATTTTATTTATTTATTTATTTTATTATAAAAACATCACTTCATTAGAAAATCAAAAGACATTACAAGAAATTAGTGGGGAGCCGAAAAACTAACTGGGTGACAGAAATCCTACTAAAAATATGGTTAGCAAGACGCGCCCGATATCTTGAGTGATGAAAAACTTTCGGATCCGCTCAACAGTCCACTATTATTATTATTATTATTATTATTATTATTATTATTATTATTATTATTATTATTATTATTATTATTATTATTATTATTATTATTATTATTATTATTATTATTATTATTATTACTAATCCTCAAAGATATTTTTAGCGTGGTCTTTTTATGAAAACTTTTGAGTCTCTTTCCCAAAGAGCCACCGCCAACCTAAGGAGGAAAATGAGAAAGGGTGAACCCATATCAATGTCTCATTTGGCAAAAAGAATGACACGTGGCAAAATTTGGGTGGAGTCGACCGGCACAAAGCCATCAACTAGTCGTGCGGTTGAGCGGTCAAGTCGAACAGCACGCCCGCCTCCATCGAAAGGAATGACACGTGTCGAAAAATGTATGGGGTCGACCCAATCGGTTGAAGCGGTTGAGCGTGACTCTTTTGGAAAAAGCCTAGAAAAAGTCTTAAAAACGGACCACACTTTAAAAAATAGTCCCTTTTGGTAATTTTCTTATTATTATTATTATTATTATTATTATTATTATTATTATTATCATTTATTTTCATTTTTTATAAATAATATTATATTATTAAAACATAATAATCTTACATAAAGTTGTAAGGAACTAGACGTTTTATCATTTTGCCTTTGTGTTGACATCAAAAAATTCAAATTACTTTCTCAAGTATATATTGATTATTAACCCTAAATATATTTTATAGAAAATTTTGTTTTATGCATGTTTAGATTTTGTTTGGTTGTTTTGATTGCGAGGATGGAACGGGTGACATGGATGTATGCACGGTTATATATACCTGTTGACAAAAAAACCACAGATTCTTTTGTTGGAAAATAACCGTTGAGGCAAGTGAAAGATAAAAGATATCTGCATCAATCGTCAACAAGTGCTCATTCATAAACCCGTGAAACTAAACCCGACTGTGAATTATTAAATAATGAAGGTGATGACTAGAACCGCGAGCTTGTAATGTCATTGTTTCCTACGAACATTTGTAACAAAATCACAACGTGCTTTATAAACCGATCGAGATCTGACACTCTTTACTGGCATAGCATCCCTGGAGGCTTATTTTCAACTAGTAAAGCATATTATTTAGCACTAGCATCAGCCCAAAATATAGTGGAAAATGTTTATGAGGAATCTACTACTTTATTGCGAGCTATCTGGAATGCGAAGGTTCTAAACCAAACCAAGTTGTTTTTGTGGCGTACTTAGAAAAATTATCTTCCTACCATTAATAACTTACAAGCGCGGGCTAAATTTACCATCGGTATCCTGCGCATTGTGATCGGGAAGGGAAGATGTCATACACGTCCCTGTTTAAGTGTCCATCATCAAGCAAGTTTGGGATTGATGCAACTTTGATAGGTTCTATGACTCGGATAGGCGCTTATATTAGATGATTTTCGCCATGTTTTGAATAAGTTTCCTATGGAATGGGAAAAGTTTCTAATGATACTATGGGCCTTTGGATGAGAATAAATAAACAATTGCATGGTCAAGTAAGCGAAAGAGAAACAAATGTTGAAGTTATGGCAAAACTTTTGCTTATGGATTACCATAAAGCGAATCAGCAGGATCTTGCAACAATACAAACTAAAGCTATTGTTAAGTGGACCAAACCGCAAGATGACTACATCAAGTTTATTGTGATGCGTCATGGCAAAAAGAGTCTGGTAAGGCTGGATTGGGTTTTGTTGCTCGCAATGATCGTAGGGATGTGCTTCTTTCAGGTGCTCGTGTAGAATGTTATGCAAGCTCTCCGTTGGAAGCCGAAGCTAAGTCGCTTTTATGGGCGATAAACAAGCACATAATAAAAGTTATTTTAAGGTCATTTTTGAATCAGACTCTTATGTGCTTAGTTAATGCACTCCAGAGAGGTACTATTCTTCTTCAAATTGCAAGCATGTTTGCACAAAATGTTTCTAACTCATTAAGTTTTAGTTTATGTAATTGGTCTTTTGTCAAAGAGAGGAAAACAAAGTTGCGCATAGTATAGCTTCATGCATATGGGTAATCGATAATGTACTTTCTTCTAATCGATAATTATAGCTACTCTTTTAGATTAAAAAAATATTTGTGAAATGAACACTTTGAGGATTTTGGAATCCTGTCATGTAGCCGTTTAATTAGTTCCAGATTGGTGATTCCGTGCATGAATCTTGAGATTTTCATAATTTCCGGCGCTCCCTTCACATCCCTAGTTTCTTCCTTAAACCTTTGTACGAAGTCTTTTGTAAATTCACCTTCCTTTTGCTTGATGTGGTGGAGTTCCACATGATCTTTAATGCATTTCTTTCGTTGGAGGAAGTTAGCCAGGAAGACCTCTTTCAGTTCATCGTAACTGTCTACTGATTCTGGCGGAAGGTCATCAAACCAAACCCTAGCGGATTCAGTAAGTGTGGAGTTAAACATTTGACACCAGGTTGGCATGGCCTAGCGCTCCACCTTCGCCGCTGCCTGGAAGATCTTGAGATGATCTTCTGGGTCCCCGCTTCCATCATATGTTTTCACATTAGTCGGCATACGTGTTTTCGTTGGCACTTCAAAGTAACGGATGCGTTGAGTGAACGAATCAGTCTCCTTACATACCCATGATCTGGCCAGATCGTCATTACCAACGCTGGACTTCCGTTTTTTGGATCCGGACTTTCGATGTCCACTTCCACTATTTCCGCTTTCAGAGTGTTCGCCTATCTTCTACGAATGTGCCTTATCGGTTCCATGCCTCCTCCTAGAGTTAGGTTCTGTTTTTCGCGAGCAGGAGCTATGATAATAGATTTTCCCCCTTATTTGGGAATTGTGGCGAGTTGATCGTCTGGGATCTTCGGAATACACTGAGATGCTCTTTTCCCTGTCTCCCAGCCTGTGGAATACACCTTTGCGTAGCCTTTTAAACACCGCATCTCGTTCCACATCTTCCTTTCTTGGCGATCTAGGCCGAATATGCCTCCGATCGAAGCCTTCTTGTGTGTCTCGGCGTTTCTTAGACTCGAGCTTTTGTCTCAAATCTTTTCTTCCTTTCGGCATTCCCGACTCGAAACGTTGTGGTACTTTGTGGAAGTCGAGCCGAGTTTTTATTGCATCAACGCTTTGGCTCTTTCTTCCTACTTCCAGACTTTCTTTGTCACAATTGGTAAAATCTTGTCGTAATACTTGTCGCAGTATCTCCTGAGAGCTGCGTCAGATGCGGGTCCCTCAAGTTCCACCAGAGATGTATCACCTTCCCTTTCCAACACATTTCACGTGATGGATGCAAGGACGGGAATCGGTCCTAGCCGATTGCTCATGGCGAGTGATTTTCGAGAACACAGTTGTGTACTGGTCCCACGGATGGCGCCAACTTGTTAGTACAAAAAAGTGTGACGGGTTATAATGTGTGTGTATGATGCTTGTTGGACTGGGCCGACAAGCTGTCGATGGGCTAATCTTATACTAATCCAAGTGATTGATTGAATCCATGCACAAGTGAGAGTAAACTGTTAGCCTTACCGTGGTGACGGACCCACGATTAAGCTCCGGTGTGAGAGTAAGTATACATTCTTGTCAGAGATAATAAGTGTGCGTATGTTATTATGAGAGAGAAAGTTGTACTTTGTGAGAGAGTTAAGACCACTTTTATAAGTGAGGCTCACTGCTAGGGTTTCCTAACAACTCGCATATAAAAGTTAGTGGCCGGAGTGGGACCCTTGTTGGGCAAAGTTCAGTAATAATCGCGGATGAGGACACAAATACTTTCATGCGCCGAGGTTTGGTCCGCTAGACATTCTACGTGTCTTTGAGTGCAGGCCGTGCCCAATTTTATTATTGGGCTTATTGTTGATCTAATATTTGTGGTTGTTTCGTTGTTAGGCCTCAGCTTGAAATACATATAACACGAGTTAAGCCCAGTAAATCTATTATACGTGCTATACGTCATCATGAAACTTGGGTTAGTTGGGTAGTTGTGCTATACGTCATCATGAAACTTGGGTTACAATAATGTTGGGTAGTTGACACCCGACAGTGGATACCATCCACTAAACCGACACACCTCAAAATGATATAGCCACAAAACCCTTTTATGCCTCCCGATTAGGGGTTTTCATTGAAATAGGCATTTCCGCTCGAGGAGCTTAGCGGATTGACAACGTAATCTAGACCTCCCGTCAAACCGCGACACAAAGACTTAAAAAATTAACGATAAGAAAAAAAAAGAACCCGTCGAAAGGTTTTACTGGGACATAAATACTTATAAAAGACATAAATACTTATAAAAACTTATTTTTGTGGCCCCAAGATTTTTGTTAATTCCACTTTTTTTTCTTTCTTATCACGCCTTTGCTCAGAAGACAAATTTAAAACCCTTTAACTTTTATTTGTTTACAAATACAATAAAAAGCTACCTAGTAATTGTCAATCATTGTTACTCCTATGAAAATTCTGGTTTTTGACCTATCCACGCCTCAAAAAACCTGCACACAAACACTACTACATATACAAACACATCTTCCATACAAACAACAACAAACCCATAATAATCATCATCTCATGTCTCTCTGTTTTGTCGGATCATTCCCACTTAACAACCTTAATCCCCCCAAAAAAACACACCAAAAAACACCCAAAAAAACATGTTTTTGTGTCCAAAATTCTTCAACTTCACAACTACTTGATAATAACTCAAATATTTTAATACCCAATTCACAAAACCATATTTCAAGCACACCCATCTCAAAAAATCACACAAAACATGATCATGAAAATAATCTTGATGATGATGATGATATATGGTTTTTAATGAAACAAGAAGCACAATCTGATGTTGATCAAGAACCTATTTTGTCTAGCTATTATTTGAACTCTATTTTGTCTCATAATGTTTTAGATACTGCTTTAGCTTATCATCTTTCTGTTAAGTTAGGTGATTTAAGTCTTCCTAGTGGGACCCTTTATGATCTTTTTATAAATGTGCTTAATCAAGATCAAGATATTGTTAAATGTGTTGAAAATGATTTAAAAGCTGTTAAAGAAAGGGACCCAGCTTGTATAAGTTATGTGCAATGTTTTTTGAATTTTAAGGGCTTTTTAGCTTGTCAAGCTCATAGGATAGCGCATAGGTTGTGGTTGCAAGATAGGAAGGTTTTAGCGCTTATTGTTCAGAATAGGGTTTCTGAGGTTTTTGCATTGGATATACATCCGGGAGCGAGGATTGGTAGTGGGATATTGTTTGATCATGCTACGGGTTTGGTTATTGGCGAAACGGCTGTTATTGGTGACAACGTGTCGATTTTGCATAATGTGACGTTGGGTGGTACTGGTAAGATGAGTGGTGATAGGCATCCTAAGATTGGTGACGGTGTTTTGATTGGGGCGGGGACGTGTGTTTTGGGTAATGTTAGAATTGGTGATGGGGCGAAGATAGGGGCGGGGTCGGTTGTGTTGAGAGATGTGCCGGCTAGGACTACGGCGGTTGGGAATCCTGCTAAGTTAATTGGTCCTGTTAAGCTTGATAAGATACCTGGTCTTACTATGGATCATACTTCAGATATAAGTGAATGGTCTGATTATGTTATTTGAGAATTATATCGTCTTTTTTAAGGTTCACTATTTGATTGGATCTCAGAAGAAATCAGTTTTGGTTTTGTTTTTTGTTTTCTGATTTTTTTTTTCGTTTCAGTTGGAGTTAAAAGATCTTCTGATTTGTTACATTGTATATGAGTTTAATTATGTGAACTATCTCTTAGTTGTACCATCAGTTCAATGCAGATTATAATGAATAAAAGAGGATTTCTAATGTTTATGAATGTCATTTTCGTCCGTCGTAATATTTGGTTAAATGTGTGCAAACAACCTTAAGTGGCCACGCCAACCTCCTGAAAAGGGAGAGTTTTACCTGGCTTGAGTCTGTGTGGCAAACCCCGTGGATTATTGGGCCAAAAGGTCGGATATCATGGTTACCAAAAAAAAAAAAAAAAAAAAAAAACTGTTTTCATGTGTAGTTTTAACTTGTGTGATTTTGTCTGCTATGCTAATGGTTTTGTCAGATATAGGCTGATTGGTTTAGCCTTTTCTCCCTTGTATTTGTCTCCTTATGTGATTTTGTTTCTTGTGCTAGTAGTTCTGTAATAATTTGTATATCGCTTGAGAGATATACTCATGCACTTATAGTATTGAGAGAAAATGGAGTATATCTACAAAAAGTAGCTACTGTGGTTATGAAAATTAATTGTTAGTTTCCAGTTTGGATTTCCTTGTTGGTCTTTGCATATTACTTTACTTCTGGACTATATGCTTAAGTTACTAAAGAAACTGCAGTCATCTAAAGAATACTATCTGATATACTAAATTTTGATTCTGTAAATAGTATGTCACTGGTTCTCCACATATGGAAATAATTCTTATTTTCATTGTTGATAGAATTAACTGAACGTCTTTATTTTCAGAGTTGATCTATGTTCCAGAGTGTTCTTATATGATGTCTTTCTGCATAGATATTAGTCTTCTTAAGAGGAATTGATATATATTTTGGTCTACTACAATATCATTTGGTAATGAAACTGAGTTCATGCTGCAATCAGTTTCATCACAGCACTCTTTTATCATCATGTGCCTATCTGAGAGTACATATATACAATAGTATACAACGAAATTTTGGAACGTCGCATCTCTCCCATCACCTATTGTACCCCACAGATCAAATAAGACCTTTCCATAAGACCTTTCCTCATCTAGAAAAACAATAAACTGTGATAAAAGACTAGATATTCCAAAATGATCTACTCTTACGTCACAGGTTGTAAATAATAAGTGGCAAGATGGGTGGGTGGGTAAGATTGGGTTGGCTTGAGTTGAGTTGACCCAAAACACATTTCTTGTTCATTTTTTTTTTTTTTTTTTTTTTTTTTTTTTTGTGTGTGTGTACAGATAGTAATGCTATAGTTATGTTTACATCAGTAATGTCCTTGCATTAATAATCTGAATCGTTCATTAAAACGATTTACTAGGTTGTATTCGGTTAAAAATAGACTGGCTGACATTCAACTGTTTGCCCCACTTGACTCATTACCCTTTGTAGCTTCATTATGGTATCGCCCGTTTTAATTAAAGCACAACCAAAATTGACCCATTTATAAGTAGATGGTTGAAATGGCCAACTACACTCTTCATATTCATGGTAAGACTAAAAGTTTTAGTCTAAATTTCTAAAACTATTGAAGCAGTCACAGCAGGTCTAACCCCATGGCCCCATAAAGCTTTCTTTTTCAGTTCTTGGTTTCTTAAAATGCACTTTGTTCCATATGACTCAAGTCTGTATTTCACTTACTTTTTTGTCATAAAAACTATCAGTGATTGCTGTTTCTATGTACATATAACAGTCTAAGCATTGGTACTCATGCTGAGTGCAATCAAATCTAAAAAGTGCATTTGAGCATCTGAGCAACTGTAACACGTTTTTCTCCAAAGTGGCGGTTACTAGAAAGGTTAGTCCCCTTCTTCTGATTGGCTGAATGGTTTTAGGGGGTTATGGGATGTATCTATCGGGTGTGGGTTTTAGAAATTATGCGACTCTTGCTGCATCTTGTTTATCTCATCTATTTCTTGTCCTAAGCCCTTGTCATGGTTTAAATAGCCACATCACTAGACATACATGCAATTCATTTTTAACAGACTACTGCATTATCCTGTGAAACTGAAAGTTACACTCTGACTTTCTTATATTTGTATTCTTAATCATAGTTTTCGTTTTTGTCTTTTAGGGTTGGTATTGACATGCCCAAGAGGATCTTGTGTTGCATTTTTTGTTCTTTCTGAGACATCCACATTGTGTTAATCAATAACTTTTCAAACAAACACGTCTGCTTTGATAGTGCCAAATTATAAAGATTGTTCCCCCAAAGATTATTATAATATATAACGAAGATGCTGCTTGTTTTCAATGATAAAAAAACCACATATAACTCAAGAGCTTAGCTTGCCCTTTTGCTATATCATAATTAGCTAAAGCTGAACTGTTCCCAAATTCTGATCCTCAATGGAGTTCAGTTTTCATCCGTTCCAAATCCTTATCACATTTCTTTTTGGTTTAATGATAATGAAACTCAGGCGATCCAAAACAAATCATTCAACCCCAAATTTACCTCCTGGACCAAGAAAGCTGCCTATTTTAGGAAACCTTCTTGATGTTGCGGGCCCACTCCCACACCGTACCTTGAAAAACTTGGCCCAGAAATATGGACCGCTGATGCACCTACAACTTGGAGAGAATTCCACAGTCGTCGCCTCGTCAGCAGAAACTGCAAAAGAGGTTATGAAAACCCATGATATAAACTTTGCCAATCGCCCTTTTCTTCTTGCTGCAAATATCATAGCCTACAAATCCACAAACATTATGTTTTCACCATATGGAGATTATTGGCGACAACTCAGAAGGATTTGCAATACAGAACTTTTAAGTGCAAAACATGTTCAATCACTTAAACCCATAAGGGAAGAAGAAGTATCTCAGTTCATCCACACAATCTCTAATCAGTCTGGATCCCCGATGGATCTCAGTGAACATATTTATGCACTTACATACGGGATCACTTCAAGATCAGTCTTTGGAAAGAAGTTAAAACATCAAGAAGCACTGATATCGCTTATCGAAGAAGCCATGGCCCTATCTGGTGGATTTACTTTTTCTGATCTCTATCCTTCTTCTAAACTTCTCGCCTATCTTAGTGGGCTTAGGCCCAAACTTGAAAAGATTCATCATAGATTAGATCAAATGCTCGACGAAATTATTCACGAGCACAAAGCACATGAAGTAGGAAAAGAAGACGTGAATACTCATCTATTGGTGGACGCTCTTCTGAAAGTCAAGGAGCATGGCAGCCTTGAAATTCCCTTGACCATGGACAATATCAAAGCAATTATCTTGGTAAGTATGTTTTACTGTTATACATTTTATTTCTAAATTCAAAGGTTCTTTGAATAGTCATTGTTTATGTCTCAGGATGTATTATCTGCTGGTAGTGATACATCTTCCACAGTCATAGAATGGGCGATGTCAGAGCTGCTGAAGAACCCAGGAATAATGGAAAAGGCACAGACTGAAGTTAGAAGGGTTTTCAACACAAAAGCGACGGTTGATGAAAAAGGCATCCAATCGTTAGATTTCTTAAAGGCGGTGATTAAAGAAACATTAAGATTACACTCTCCGGCACCTTTAATGCTTCCAATGGAAAACAAGGAAAAATGTGAGATCAATGGATATGATATTCCAGAAAAGACTAAAATGATTGTGAATGTGTGGGCGATTGGTAGAGATCCAAAGTATTGGAAAGATCCTGAAAGATTTGATCCAGAAAGATTCTTGAATAGCTCGATGGATTTTAGAGGAGGTGACTTTGAATACATCCCGTTCGGTGCTGGAAGGAGAATATGTCCAGGAATATCGTTTGGATTAGCCAATCTCGAGCTTCCACTTGCTTCTTTACTTTACCACTTTGACTGGAAACTAGCAGATAGCACCATCAAGAATGAAGATCTTGACATGATTGAATCTTTTGGTGCTACTATTAAAAGAAAAAATGTCCTGAAACTTATTCCAATCGTCCGTTTTCCTACGCCTGCTTAGTAAATGCCGGAAGATGGGGTGTTTTTTCCCTTGTTTGTTTTGTTCTGTGGTAAAAGTCCTTGTTTTTTTTTTTTATCTTATAAAAAAACTGCATAGTGTATTAGATTCAACTCCTTTTCCCGTCCCTCATTGTAACAATAGAATAACATGACTATGGGCTTGATAGGTTTGATTGTAGAGAAGAAAGAAACTATTATTGTCTTCTATTTTATTTTTTATAATGTTGTTGATGCTGTACAAATTTATGTGGTATTGCTTGCATAAAATGTCTCTTTCTGTTCTGTGTAGTATTGCATTCTTAAGAGAGAGTTTCAACTTGTCCTCCAATGGCACTTCTGGTGACACTAGGATTAATGACGGCATTTTGTTGCCATATGCCAAAGCAAGTATATTTGGATGGACATTTTTTTTTTTTTTTATTTATTTATTTATTTTTTTTCTGAATCTGTTTGAGTTGCCTAAATATTTTTCAAACTTGCAGCAGAAACAATACGAGTACCAACAATCATCAGGAACTTTGTTTATCAAGGTAGATTTAAGGACCCCAAACATTAAAGTTATGGTAATTTTTATAGGCAAAGGTTCCACGCTGCAGCTGCTATATATGCAGTCCCTATGTCACGTTTGCGGCTTTCTTGAGCACCTTTATTTCCATTCCAACCGGAACCATAAATCCAAGTGCTAGCGTAGAGCTTATGTCTTCTCAAGGTATTTTGGGCTTTCACCAGCTACATATGATCTTACTTTAAACCTGTTGCAAGGATTGGCGATATGGAAGCTTACTGACCGCAAAAATGGCATTATTACATTTAAAAGAATATTTCTGCTGTTTTAAAATATTAGAATCTTTCAGTATAAATCTTAATTACACAAGGTTGTAAAAATCTAGGCGCTAGTGAGGCAATTGGGTAGAGGGCCAATGATTAATCTACAGAGGATTAATCGCGACTAATCGGATGGAATTTCTATCGCAAAAATGTAATTTTAGATATTATATTATTTTGTATGTATGGGATAAGCGTATTGCGTCAAAAGCTCAAATATTTCAGTGTTTAATATAGACATACATAATTCTTCAAAGTCAAATCAAACATAAATATTACTTGGTTTGTTGACCATTTTAAGCGACATTTGACCGATTTTGTCGATTAATCGGTTTGTTGACCGATTTTTAAGTGATTTAGTCGGTTTATAAGCGATCTTGTTTTTAAGCCTTTGTCATTCCCGATTAGACCGATTTTGTCCGATTAATCGGTTTGTTGACCGATTTTAAGCGTCTTTGGGTTCACCAAACCGATTAAATAGGTGATTATGATAAATCAGTGCTTTAACGTGTATATATGAAATACTTAGTGAGCGATCAACGATTATGACGATTATGTCGGCCGCCCTTTCTCCTTGAGGCGATTTTACAACAAAGGTATTACATGTGACGTTTGATGTAGGCTCTTGGTAAATGCCATCTTGGAGATGAAATTAAGACCAAATAACATAAGCTTGACTCATCAGATCTTCATTATGAAGTCGTGTTCTTGGTCGTTGCCAATAATGTTGGTAGATGTATATATTTTAGATGTATAAATGTTGCGTACTCTTAAAATATTGTTCTACTTATTTTTTTACCGAGACATGTCAATCATCTATTGATAAGTGAGAAAGTAGGTTCTTTCAACAAGTCAATACATAAGTGATTAGAACACAAAAAAAAATGTTGTTTGTTTTTTTAGAATGCGCGCTTCCAACGACCATCCCTTTCCGGTGATACTTAAGCATTACACGGTCTCCGACTTGGAATTCCATTGAACATCTGATAGCTCTTTTGTCTATTCTCGCTTGCAATCTTTGCCGAATTTGCATTATCTTCGTTGTCTCTTGGACAATTTCGGCCTGTAAGTTGTACTTCTCCAACTTACCAAAGAACCGCGATTTTTCTTCCAATGAATCGGCTATTCGATATGATAGAGATTGGTACACCGTGACAGAAACAATAACGATCAGCGAGCATCTCGTCGTTTCTCCTTGATTGGCAAGAAATCGGACTTTGTAAGGCGGTTCAATAACCCAAATGGTGTCAGCCATTAGAAGTTTTGGCAACTTTGTGATAAAGTCCATTGTGATTCTTTCCCATTTACAGACAATATCGCCTTCATATTAGGCCACCAAGACAAAAGCTTTAGATCTTGATACATCTTGTTGGGACCAGGATGTATGGAATACTTTGATTTATGTGATTCATGCATGATGAGCTCTGATACCTCAAAGAGTGGAATCCAACTTCGATTTTGAAACATAGCGCTCACGATCTCTTCACGAATCCATTCTCATTCTCCCAAGATTCGCCTTAAGAGCTCGATAATAACCAAAGAAGTCCTAAGAATTGACGAATTTCGGTGGGGCTGGCTTCGCCAATTCTTAATGATTCAATGGGATCCACATGGATTCCTTCACTGTCAATCACATGACCAAGAAATTGACCGTCTCAATCCAAAATCACACTTGAAAACTTTTGCACAATTTTTCATCCTTGAGTAACTTCGTGACGTCTTCAAATGTTCGCGTGTTCTTCTTTATTACGAGAGTATATAAGAATATCGCCGATGAACACAATGACGAATATCTAGATGATTCTATTCATGAATAACACAAGCAGGGCAGTTAAACCGAATGGCATTACTTGAATTCATAATGGCCATATCGAGTTCTAAATGCGGTTGGGTATATCTTCTTCTTACCAGAATCGATGATATCCGGATTAAATCAATTTTTCGATTACCCTTTTTCCATGTACTTTACACTTACGGGAGACCGATTGTTAACATTTATTATTCTATATTGTGATTTATAGTCGAGTCTTTTGCCATTCTTTTTTTTTTTAACTATAGAATAGTAAATGTTAGGTAAAACCTCGAGATCTAGTCAAATTTGCCTCACACTCAGTCACTGTTTAATTATTTTTTTTACACACATGGCAACAATGATTTGTGATGCTAAGTAGACCTTGAAGCTTGGTAGACACTATGATAGGCAGGGTCGAGTTATTTAATCTTTGTAACAATAAAAAAGTAGACTATTGAGGTCCGTAGGCTATAATCTCCAATGATTTTTAAGTTTAAACACCCCACGATTTGATATTTTGACAAACTTAAGTAACTGTATTTTGTTCTTATACTAGCTTCAAATACAAACCTTTTATAACCTTGTTACATTTGCAAAACTAGAATTCTCAAGCCCGCATATAGTGCATAAAAAAAGGATCAAGATTTATGCGTAGAAGGTAGTAAAACCAGAATCAATAACCATGACATCTACAGTAGAAACTCTAAATTAATACTCGGTTAATTAATAAATTTTGTAACATAAATTTTTTTCCAGATCCTGATTGATAAATTAATATAGATTTAGTTAATACACCTTTTAATTAATAAAGCTGAGAGGGTGCTAGACGAAAAGAAAATATTACCTCCGTCCCATAATGAGTGTACATTGCTATTTAAGAATGTCTCAAAATAAGTGTTCATTTTGTATTCAACAAATGAGAGGAGATTTTAGTGGGAAGAGATAATATTTGATTGGTAGAGAATTTAGTTAATGAAATTTCTTAAGATTTTGTGAATAATGAAAGTGGATGTGTTGTTTGTTTGTTAAGAGGCTCTGAGTCTGAATCTGATTCGCACATTTGAATCTGAATCTTTGATGGAAAACTCTAAGGTAGTGTTTGATTATGACTTAAAGAGTCTTAATTCATAAATAAGTAAATTTATTAAGTCATTAAATGAATGTATGTTTGGTGCTTAATTTAAACGGATGACTTAATAAAAAAAGCCATGATAGTAAGGGTCTCTAAAATTAAGTCAATCAATTTTATCCTACTTTTACATATTCACCATCTTACTTCTTAACCTCTAATCTTATGTAACTTGTTTTTAAGGTATTACAGTAATTTTCTTTAACTCAAACATTTTATTTAACACACAAAACAAACAACTAATTATTCGTCAACAAACAGACAACATATATTCAAACAGTCACTTTAGTTTTACAGTACTTAATAAAAAAACTAAACAAACATGCCTAAATCTGAATAAACAATAATTGTTTTTTTAAAAATGATTAAAACACAAAAAAGCTAATTTATGTACCATTAAAAGGTAGTTAAATTCTCTTCCATGTTTTGTTTGAGCAAAAAGTTTAAACAAGAGAAAAAAAGTAAAATAATAAAAATAAAAATAAAAATAAACACGTTTAATTATCAAAAGCTCTTAAAATGGATTGAAATGGGGGTATAAAGGTCATTTAAAAAGGTGCCACTTGCATTTAACTTGTTACAGCAAAAAGAAAAAAGGGAGAGGGTTTGGTGTGGGTTGGGTTGCGTGGAACCAGGGACGGACGGAGAGATGATGAAGAAGAACCAAACACAACCACTTCAACACAAACCTTTTTATTAACAACAAAAACCCATTTCCTACATCCTTCTTTTATATATCTGTCTTACTTTACTTATGGATATTGTACCACTTGAAGCATGTTCATTTTGGTCATTAGATAAATCAACAACACCACTACCAAAACCCTGTCTTTTTAGATTACCAACAACAAGAAGATACCCTTGTAAAATCTTACATTGTACTGTTGTGGGACCCACAAGATTTGTAGGAACTCACAACAAGAATATTATTCCTAGATTAAGAACATCTGTTTGTGTTAAAAGCAGCAGCAGCAGCAGCAGTCAAAACCACCCAACAGAGGGTTTTGATTTTGTTGAGGTTTTAGTCAAGAAAGGTTTGGTTTTGGCTGCTGTTTGTTGTGGTGTTTTTTTAGTGTTGGGATGCAATCATAAGGCTGCGGTTGCGTCTGAAGGGGTGTTGAATGGTGGAGGAGGAAACTATTTGAGTGCCGGTTTAGACCAGATTAAGGTTTCATTTGCTAATTCGTTACCAAAGATTTTAATGGTACTTAAGGTTTTCAAAGAGCAAGGTTTGATTTTGGCTGCTCTTTTTGGGCTTTCCGCGTTCTTCTCTATGGCCGAGACTTCAATTACTACCCTTTGGCCTTGGAAGGTATTATTTGTTATCATCTTTATATGTTTAAGTCTCTTAATATTCTCGGTTATTGTTACGACTAAGGAGACTAATAATCTATATGATTTGCGCAAAAAACCCATAGAATAAATAGCATGCATCCCAAGATTGCGAAGATGATATCTAATGATATTTTAGAGGGTGTTTTGGATTGACTTTTTGAGGAAGCTATCTGATATTGCATTTACAAATGTAAATAATCCGAAAGCAGTGTTTAGCAAAGCATTAGGAAAAGTGATTATTTGTTTTTCAGACACAAAACACACTTTCATAAACGCATAATCTGTTTTGAAAATGCAATTCCAAACACCCTAACATATGTAAGCAAAAGTCAATTAACTTATGTTTTTAAGTGATATGAATCAAGGAGAGTATGTGCATTAGGATGGATTGAAGCATTCATGCAATTTTTCCAGTCTTAACTATTATAGGATAAGGACCATAATACTTTGCTAAAAGTTTGTGTTGGCTTGAATTACCACTAAAGATTGTCTATAAGGCTGTAGTTTGAGATAGACTCTAATTTCTCTCAGACGTATAGCTACTCGCCATTGTATCACCGTGAGAGTTTGGGTACTTAACTGTATTCTCAAACTGTGAGAGTTTGGGTAGATAAGGCATGTGAGTGGGTGGTGCTCTGGTATGCGTTACTTGTATGTTAGTTTTCTATAAAAGCTAAAGGGAATGGCTGGGAAGCCTTTTGTACCACTAAGTAGGTTGACCCAATTAAGGGTGATAGTAAATCCCTGCACATATTCTGCTCATTAATCTTAGATTGCTTGTAATTTATTTTGGATGGTGCTAATGAACACCTTAATTCAGTTGAAAATAGTTTACTTTAGAAACCCGTGTAGTTTTTAATATGATCTAGGAACACGTGTTTCAATCCATGTATGTTTCAGTGGAACAATTGTGCACGCCTAGTCAGTCTGTCAAAAACAACTGAAATGACACCCTTGCTTCCTAATTTCAGAAGTCTCTCAATCTAATACGTAGCTATGTCCTCCCAAACATTCTCTGATATGGGTAGTTGCAGTGATGCATGCTCCTGCAGCAGCTTCGAATTTATGCAAACAACAGAGTCTTTAATGTATTTACGCACTTCTTGCCTCCTTATAGCATCTTCAATGCATAACATCAAGTCTTTTTGTCTTATTTTTTTGTTAGCAATTTCATTATTGGAAGCTATGGTTAAAAAACATCTCCAATGAAAAATAAGCTGTGAAAAGCTTATTCCTCTCTAAACTTTCCATCTCAACTGTATGGTGAACTTCAAGCTATTGCCTAAAGTCTTCTTGCTCAGATGCATTCAAGCTTTTTATATGAGTAGCAAGTCATTAATGACTTCACCATTCGAGTTGCTTTTAGTGAAACGTCTCTTGTCCACTCTTCCTAGTGAGGTTTTACAGGTATGAGTATACAGCTAGAAATGACCAGCTGTAACACCTCACCATTGGTGACTTTTGAAAGTACATCAACCTCTTCGTTGTTGACTCCCTTCTTGTAGCTAATCTGATAATCAAAGCCAGGTAGTATTCAAAGCCACTTCTTTTGACCAGCATGTCATTGATAATCATCAACATGAATTTTCGCTCACCGTTATCATTAGCTCTCCTTAGGCCATCTCCAATTTTTTATCTTCAAATATGGGGAAAAAAAAGAGCATTACATCAGAATATTTTTTACTCAAAAGTATTTATCTCCAAACATCCACTCCAAAGTCTCTACTTAAAATTTTTAGATTGCATAGATATCAAAGATAATCAAAAAATATATTTGCCACTTTTACCAGTCACCATTGTAGATCCCCTTTCTGACAATTCTCCACCTACCTTAATAGCTAAGGCAGTATCCATGAAATTGTGGGATATTCCCAGAGTCCCAGTTATCTAGTAGTATCTGAAATTTTCTATTTCCAGGGTGCTATGCCTTGTTCCCCTCAAGTCCAGTCAAAGGCGGAGCTTAATGAAGACATAAGAGGGCTCTGGCCCTCCCACACTTTGGAATCTTAGGTATAAAATGATGCTTTGATTTTTCAACCAATATAAGTTATAATAGGAAATTATTAGTTTGGCCCTCCCAAAATATACTTATGTGAATTTTGGCCCTCCTAGAAAATACTTTGTAGCTCCGCCAGTGAGTCCAGTACATATTATCCTAACAATAGGCATGCAATCCTAAGACTTTAAGGTTTCTTTGCCAATGAGGACCATACTATTCTTTTCTCCTTTTTAGGTTTTTAGAACAACAATCAGGTCATTTGTAGTGATAACCTAGAGATAAGATCAATTAATCCTAGAAATGCATCTAATATTTTGCAGCAATCCTAAGCCCATTTTACCGATTAAGGCAATCAAGTTGACTAACAAAATCCTCTCTCTCAATTCTAAAATCCAGGACTTGAATTCATGTCCTGTCATTAAATTCCTCCTGATTTATTAGAACTAAAAGAATTCCATTTAAGCATCCCATTGCTTTAGTTGAAAGATTCCAATTGAATTGGAATCTGGTCATTCACTATGACCCGCTAAGCATCCATGGCTGAATGGTTAAAGCACCCAACTCATAATTGGCGAATTCGTAGGTTCAATTCCTACTAACATTGTATTGAACATGACCTCTAATCCTTTTAGCCTCATCTGTCTTGGACGGACTCACTCTGTTGTCTTGGTTCCTGGCCATGTTTCAAGTAATCACAATGATTTGTGGGTACTCAATTAATTTGAATGGCTAAGGGGAGGAGAATAGCTCATGGAGATATTCAGAGAACCAATTATAGGGAACGATAAGCATAGTTTGCTAGGAGAAATGTAATTTCGTTCATTGGCCTTACTGGTAATTATATTAGTGTCTGTTCTTATTGTAGTCATTCACGTACTCCTCATGAGTTCTATAATGACACATGAATCTATATAACAAGAATATTAATGTCTTCTTTTTAATCCCTAAGTTTTAAACTCTTATTCTACTCATATTTATCCAGGTTCGAGAGTTGGCTGAGAAAGAGTCTGAGAATGGTGTGTTTAAAATGCTGCGCAATGACGTTACTCGCTTCTTGACAACCATACTTATTGGCACCACGTACTTTTCTCTCTTCTGTCACTTTTGGTTGCTCTTTTTTTCTGCAATGATAATTGTTATTATGTTTTGATTGATACTATTTTTACACATCTCTTTAGTGTTGTCAATATTGGAGCGACAGCACTAGTCACTGAAGCTGCAACCACAATTTTCGGGGAAGCAGGTGTCAGTGCAGCCACTGGAGTAATGACGGTATGTCCAAATAACCACTAAAAAGTTATTTACCGTAACAGGAGGTTTTTTTAACCAGGATAATAATCATTTTTTTGTTATATAAATTATATACCAGGTTGCCGTTTTGCTTCTCACTGAAATAACTCCAAAAAGTATAGCTGTTCATAATGCCACAGAGGTTGCAAGAGTTGTGGTACGCTGACAACACTAAAATTTTAATATAATAAAAATGGGTATTTCTCACTGATTTTGGTGTTTTAAGGACTTTACCTGACAAGTTGTCTGTCATTGCTTCTAGGTCAGGCCGATTGCATGGCTTTCATTAGTCTTGTATCCTGTTGGAAGAGTTGTAACATATCTCTCAATGGGAATGCTCAAGCTGCTTGGTCTTAAAGGAAGAAGGTATGTTTCACAGCTATATAATGTTAGAGATGTTCAATTAGTTTTTAGTGAATTTTTGCAGCTGCGCTTAAACACATATATTTGAGTTGACATCGTGCTGTGATGTGTTGAAGCCTTAAAGATTTTCATTTTCCTCCTTTTTTTTTTTTTTTTTTTTTTTTTAATACTTGAAGGTAGTTATTATTGTGCACAGAGGTTTATACATTTTTTTTCTTTCTATTTGAAACTGGTTTAAAATTAAAAAGCGGTTGGAACTAATATAGTGGAACTGTGGAAGTAATTACCTAGATGAGTGTAACTTGCAACCTCTGTTGCTAGACTGCTCATTGAGCAATTTCATAGGCTGGATGATGATGTATAAATGTCTAATCTCTTTTTTGACTCTGCAAATCAATCTAGAGTCTAGACTAATGATAGAATCACTTAGATATTTCTGGGTGCAATAACCTTTTGAATTTAGTGTATCAAGTTCATGTATTATATGTAGATTATGTTTTTCAGCCTTGTTCTGGTTCATATAGGCAGATAATGCTACTTATTGTCATTTTGAGTTTTTCCATTTCTTACAAATTTTATCTCTGCTAGTGAGCCGTATGTTACTGAGGATGAACTAAAGTTGATGCTACGAGGAGCTGAACTAAGTGGGGCCATAGAAGAGGAAGAACAGGTATATACCATTACTTTTGGACTTATGATGTTACTAAACTTAAGGCAAAAAAATTACAGCCCATTATCACTCAGTGGTGCAGTACCATCCTAGATGTGATTCATTTATCTAATAACAAGATAGTGATTAAAATTGATTATGAACCATGTGCGTGAGGTTAATGTTGGTTCGATAAATGAGTAATAGTTTGTGAAAGTTTTTTGCAGGATATGATTGAAAATGTTTTAGAAATAAAAGACACTTACGTTCGAGAGGTTATGACACCATTAGTTGATGTTGTGGCCAGTGATTCTAGCGCAACTCTCATCGATTTCCATGCCTTATGGGTGACTCATCAGTATTCAAGGTATGTTGTACTTGTATTAAGCTAATATCCATTTAAGGGTGTGCTAAAAACACGCTGACATGTCACAGGGTACCAGTTTTTGAGCAACGTGTTGATAATATAGTAGGTATCGCATATGCAATGGATCTATTAGACTATGTTCAGAAGGTTAGAAATTACAAAAAGCTATCTTTTTATAAATTATTTTAAACTTATTGTTATGTATCTTAGAGTCTTGTATAATGCTCAATTATGTACTGTTTTGAAGGGAGATCTGCTAGAAACTTCCACTGTGGGGATATGGCTCATAAACCGCTTACTTTGTGCCTGGTATTTTTATTGATTCAATTGAGCGATGTGTTTGATTAACTATTGGTTTGATGGTTAGTAATAATGACTGTTGAAACAAAATGCAGATTCCATGTCAGTGTGGAATCTTCTTAGAGTTCCGCATCAGGAAGGTACACATGGCTGTTGTCCTGAGCGAATATGGTGGAACAGTTGAGCACGATGCACCCTTGCTTTGGATAATCCCATGTTTATTAATGGTCTTTACTTAACTATGATACACATTTATCTAATGCTTGCTTACATCTACAGATTGTAACGCTGGAAGATGTGGTTGAAGAAATTGTTGGTGAAATTTTTGATGAAAATGATTGAAAGTAAGCTTTTTCTAAGGATGACTATAATCTTTGTTGGTGTTTAGGTTGTAACTCTGATTAAAAAGTATCTATTTTGGTTATTAAAGGAGGAAATAGAGAAAAGACTGGGTATATCGTGATGCGGGCTGAAGGAATTTATGATGTGGATGCAAACACATCTATCGACCAGCTTTCCGAAGATCTCAACATAAAGATGCCAGAGGTATCTTATTTTTAATCAATTTAGGCTCAGCTCTAAATACAAGTCTCAGGTAAATTGGTCAATTAAAATCCGAGGTCTGAACTTTGGGTTCTTTGTAAATTTGCATCTCTAGTTGCACCACCCACGATGCTAAAAGGGAAACAGGTCAAATAGGTTGAACTTGTCACACAGGGTGAAAGACTTTCAAAGCCTACTTTTAATGCATATAGCCTCCTAAATTGTGTTTGATTCAAATGCTATAAAAATTATCATTATGATAATAAGAGAATTATCTTTGTAATAATAGTCAATGTAAACATATTTTATGTGTCAATTTATGATAATGGACGAAAAACTCTATTAAGTCACCCAACACGACCCATCCTGTGGCCAGTTCTGACTGAAAATGAACTGTTATAAGCAGAACTCGTTACCCATCCGCCCATCTTGCCGCCTATGGGCTATACTGTGCTTGATGGATGATTGTTACTTTATCTGATATTGGTTTCAGCTAATTACTGTTTTTTTAAAATTTACATCTGTGTTGACATGACAGGGTCATCAATATGAAACAGTGTCGGGTTTTGTCTGTGAGGCATTTGGATATATCCCAAAACAGGTGAAAGTATAAAGGTGATACTTGAGAAGGAAGAAGAGCATGACGAGTATACTGAAGATGACGGTGATCGTCAAAATCCCAAAGAAAAAGAAAAGAATCAAGTTTTCAAAATAGAGGTATGTTTGTTGGGGTATGGATCTAGTAAGAAGAGAAATTGAAATGAGAAGAATAAGAAAAAATATTAGCCACACATTTCAAATGAGGGAAAGAAATATAAGAGGAGATGCATTTATATTTTCAGGTGCATCTGAAATGTGCGGTTGTGGTTTCTTCTCACTCTTCTCATTTTAATTTTATTTCTCATCTCATCCTTACTCATGTTTGCTGTCTTAACCTTTGTTATTTAATACTGTGTAACTAAGTAGTATGAGAATTAATCTTTGTTGTATGGTCGTGGCAGATATTAGCAGGAAATGCGAGAAAGGTTGGTGCAGTGAGGTTTGAACGTGTGACACATGAGGAAGAAACGACAGAAGATGTGAGGAAACTAGTTCCAAAATTAATGAAAAGGAAATGGGATGGTGATGATGATATTGATAATGAGAATGGAAGCATTAGGATTGAAGATGATAACCATGCAATCCCACATCATGAACTCAAACAGGAAGATTAAAAAAAATGCTTTAAAATTTTGAAATGCAAAGCAGGCACATTGTAGATGTAGAAATTCGTGGGATTTGGGTTGAAAGTAATAAAAAAGGTGTTAAGAGAGGATATGTTTTTTTTTTCCAGTTGGTTAGTGAAGAAAAAAAAAAAGAAAAAAGAAATGCAAAGCAAAGCTTATTGAAAAAAGAAAAAAGAAGTTCAGGTACTCATTGGAAAATCGATGACATCTGAGTCTAGTCTATGCAGAGTTCATTTGTTCTAAACATTATACATTCACACATTTCTGATATGAGACTTGAACCTACGACCTTTGGTTGAAGGGTCGCTTTTGGTATCACTTAGATCAAAACTCTCGTTGGTTTCATACATTGATAGTACTTGCATACCAAATTGAGTTTTGTTATGTAAATAAGTCTAGTATTTAGTATTGTGAAGCATGCATCAACTCATCTTTTAACCATATTTGCATATGTATTTGGTGTCTATATAACAAATGACATTCATGAAAAATGAACGGAAAGTGACGCAACCATATTTGCATATATGTTCAATGATCTATTTTGGAAATTTAACTTGTTTTGATTCACTTGTTGCCTTGATGGTGAACATAGAGAAGCTTTATCAATAATTGATTCGAAAGAGGTAGTAGATGTAAAATCAGATAAAGAAGGAACAAAAGGACAGCTTGTTCAGAAAGAAGAACGAGAAAAAGGAAGTGTTGGTCTTTCTATCTACTGGAAATACATGACAAGTGCTTATGGAGGAGCGGTTATGCCTTGTATATTGCTTGCAGCAATCAGTTTTGAGCTATTTGTATTAATTCTAATATAGTAGTGGTATTTTGAAATACTTTTTAACCTTTTTAGAAAGTAGTAAATATTTAGTTCCTCCGTTTAAAATGCATAGTTGTCAGGATCCCGATCCTGATCTTAGAATCTTATGATTTTATGATACTCTTAAAGTAAAAATACATAGGATTTTTGCAAGCTTACGATCTCATAGGATCCCGATCTTGACCATACGATCTTAAAATCTAATCTGATCTGATCTTACTTTTCTCGGATTACAGACTAAAAAACTACAAATTTATGAGTTGTTTTTTTGTAGAACTCAAAAAACAACATGTTAATCTTTTTTAGCATTTCATAATCATAATTTATGACAACATTTCTATGAAACATT